>CAFUXE010000310.1:1907486-1926065 GCA_903364295.1 Serranus cabrilla
GTCTGTGCAGTGATAGGTTGTTGCAGGTTAGAGAGAACAAGTGTTGCTCTACTAATGTGATTTTACGGTTCACCCTCTCTTCAACAATACCTATTTTCTCGCCGCATACCTCCCCCTTCTCCCCTGCTTTTCCTCTCTTCTGTCTCTTATTCTGTTGTTTTATTTGTGTCTCTCTCCCGGCCCTCCTTCCATGAACGCACCTTCTATTTATTGTCTCTCATTCCTGCTTTTGTTTAGGCTTCTTTTTTTCCCATCCTCCTGTCTTGTTTGATCCACTTTCCTCCCTCTCCTCTCTCACTACCGTTATTGTGCTCTTTCTCTGCCTTCACTTGTCTCTTTTTGTTCCATCTCCCTTCTGTTTGTGTGTGCAGGGTGTGTGTGTATAATATCCAAGAGTGGGAAGAAAGGAGGGCCGCTGACATAAAACACACATTCCCTCAGCGACACAAACGAAAATTTGTGTTTATTTGTTTGTGTGAAAGCTGTGCAGGAGAGAGATTATGAGAAGAATAGACTGACAAAAGGAAATTAAAAAAAGTTGAAGGCAGAGAGAGAGAGAGCTAGTGAGCATAGCAGAGATGTGCCAGGACAGTGATTCAGCATAATATGAATAATGACTAATGAATAATTTATATTAGCTGTGTGTACTCTCAACAGTAACATACACTAGTAATAATGTAGAGATGTAATATGTCTTCGCTACATATGTTTGTGGCATCACATTACTCATAAAAAAGCTGCTGCGAATTCTCTTTATGAAGCAGAAAACACTCTCGCTGCAGACCGACTGGAGGTCTGAGGACGGAGGGGGAAGGAGATGAAAGAGGAGGATAAGAAGGCACAAAGGGAGATCTGTTCAGCCACTAAATAACCCAGACATCAAGTCAGCAAGAGAGCTGGACAGTGCTTTAGCCATTAAAGGGACATCCAGCTTCATTACATCTCTCATTTTTGTATCTTTGGCCATATTTCCGATATCAGTAAAAGTAGCAACTTGGCAAATGAATCACTGAGATATGGGGAAGATGCAACATTCCTAAAAAGAAGTCTGGTGTGGAAATGAGCATAACTATGATCAAAGAGGTTTTATAGATTAAGTTAACATCAGGCTGTGAATCAGTGTTCAGTCAGTGCACTCTCTGGTTGAAAGTTTCAAGGCTTGCAGGGATGTGCTAGACTAAAGGAAATCTTAGTTGACTAATCGATTAGTTAATTTAATCCATAGATCTGTAAAGCCTGAGTTTCTCTAAGCTCTTTAAATCTTGTGTTTACCCAAGATGTGTTTTGATAGGTTTGCTGGAAATAAGTAATTCAGCATGAAATGGACAAAACATGAATATAAAAGAAATCTTAGTCAACAAAGACAAAAACAACTAATTAGTTGACTAATCAAAGGTCGTGTTTTACCTCTGACTGCAAAAGATGCAAAGTAAAACCTCCAAAGTTCAACTAAAAACAGATTTTCGAGGAGTGTTAAGTGGCTCTTTAAACAGGCTCCCATGTTGGCGGAAGATGGTGAAACACTGAAGTCATGACTCAGACTGTACTTGATGTGGTTGTGCACCCGCTGTTTGCTTTGCAAGGGAGATTATTAACATTTAATGTGCTCAATTTTGGATTTAGAATGTGTTTTAGACTGTTAACCACCATCTACTGACAGGATTTATACCACAGTGATCTCTGTTTACAATCCTTCTGTTGATCTGATCTGAGCCTTTTGTTGTATTATAGCGATTACGCCATATTCTCTGATCCCTACAATGACATGTCTTTAGTGTTATTATCATCTAGTGAGATCATAGCCATAACAGCACAAATATGACTCACATTTTCTCTTTCAAAAAGTTCTCCAGACACTAATTAGGCAATCAGATCAGCCTTTACATCAATCCTTTTCACTCAGCCATTCTCTATTTTCTAGTCAGAAACCTCAAACTGATTTACTGCAGCAACATTTCTGAGAATTGATGCTTGACTTCTTGACAGATATTTTTTTCCACACTTTTATTTTATTGACCCGACCGTTAGCTCTCCACACACATACATACTCTCCAGCAGAATGATATTAAAAAGATATTTGACATTGATCTAGATTCTGCACACACTGCGCAAAATTCAGGCACCAATTACGGAACAAGGAGGCACACACACACACACACACACACACACGTATTCACACACAGACTTGAATCTAATGACTGGTATTTGTGCAGCGGTGTATTGACATAACCCTTGGCTTCAGTGCTCCTTGTCAAATCATGTAAAGCAGAATCCTTGTCTGATGCTCATTTCCTATTCTCTCCTATTGATTATTCATTTCTCTCTTGGCAGATTAGCCCCGAAGCTAGCTCTGAGCCAGACAAGTATGTTTATAACAACAGAACTTGTTGAGTTTAAAGTGCGTTGTGTGTGTGTGTGGGTTTCCTGTGGGTGGACGGGTCACTTTTCCCATCTCTCATTTTATAACATATAACTCAAAAACATACTTAATAGATCTACGTTTGTTCTAGTGCGACAGTGATTTTTTAAATGTCTATGAATGATGATGTGTTTCTCCTATCCAGTCATCTCCCTGATGTCTTTCAGACATGTTTGATAAATGAGAGAAAATCTAATTAAGCAACCTTTATGTTAATGTATTCACCGCCATCTGAATTGCATTATCCCGAGGTTTATAAATAAGATTTCTTCACTTAATTATTCCCAGATTTATCTCATTTTCATTGTAAAAAAAAAAGGAAAATAAATGTGTCTATGTTTTTGATAGAAGCATAGAAGAAGAGGGGGAAAAAATAGTTAGAGCACGGGAGTGGGGAAGGAGAGAATTGAATATGTGTTCCTAATTGATGTTTAATTAAGGAGCTTGTCCAAATCATTAGTCTGTCTGTCATCCGTGGTGCCATCAATCACTCTCTGTGTAAAACCTGGCTGGCACACTGGTCCATGAAGGCATCCATCAAGGCACTTAGCCAGTCAGCATTCCTGCATTAGCCTCACCCCGCTGCCTTAATGTATCGGTTTGTGTTTGCATTAGACACAGACAGCACCGGCTTCACAAGGAAGGCATTCAGGCACAGATTTTACTGGATCCACCGGCATCAATCTCGCTGCTGAGACTCGGCAAATCAACCAGGAGATGTAGCTTGAAGTATTAGGGCTGAACAAGTGTTTGTTTAACTGAGAATCATGTTGTTGGGGGGGGATTGTAGACTCTGCTTTTAATAATGAAACTTCTCAATCTAAATCAATGCAGGTAAGCAGTTGCTGTAAGTGCAACATGTTTGTTATATCCTGTCACACCTGAGATATTTGACTTGTATCTGAAAATCATTCTGCAGCTTAAAGGGAGATTAACAATTCTGACTTATGTCGTGGGGCATTATTTCAGCTGTTGAACCTCCTTAAAGAGGCACATTGGGACAATGGCTGCTACAGAGACGTCAAGTGAAACACAAGAACTATAATTGGTCAACTTGTGCTGTTTGTGTTTTCTCCTTTAGTTTCTAATGTTGGTGGAGCTCATTGACAGGAAACATAATTGCAGTGTGACTGCTGTTAACCACTTGCATCAATAGACTGCATATAAAGATTGCTTACCTGAAAGCTCCTAAATGTGAAGCCAAAACATCTTGATTCCCCCCTGGTGGCTGGCTGCAGTATAGATCGTAAATACCGCCCCATTCATGTTAGTTAACAGGAAATAAATTTTTTCCTGAAGACGCTAATTATTTTTTGGATTCTCTAAAATGTGGGTGTAATGTCATTGACAGCTGTAATTGATGGCTAAATGGGCGGGAGACTCTGGCTTTAAAGTGACAAGTTCAAGTTGGTAATGTCATGTTCGGGATATTTTGGCTTCACTTTTGTACAGTGGGAAGAAATCGAGATACGCTCTCCGTTCCTTAGAAAGTCTGTGCTCGCATCGAGTTTTGTGACTGAAACATATATCACTTAACCAACTGTCCGAGCAGCTGTCTAGAAAACTGTTTGGAAAAAAACAATATCTCAAAGAATATGATGCAGGAAATTGTTTGAAGAGCCAAAAAACATCCTTTCCATTGCGAAAACCCTACAGTGCTATTCTTTGCATTTCTGTCAAAGAAGAAATACTTGCAAATTTGGATATAGCTGATGCTAATGTAGCATTTAAGCTAACTTCCTTATAGCTGCCATTGTCCCTCCATGTCCAGTGGCTCCTAACATTACCACACCCCCGTGGTTCGGACAGTAACACATTATTTGAAGCCTGACAAGATGGATATTTAGGTTATAAGTTAACCCCATTTCTTGTGTGATGTGTGCTATCATGAGAATCAAACTGCTGTGCAAAATCAGCTCAAATAGTCATAGTACCCTTGAGCAAGACACTCATCTTACTGTGACAAACCCTATCAGATTGGTTGTACTGGGAATTTCTGAGCTTCACAACCAGCCATTCCCCCAAGCATACACTTTAAGATAAGAGGGAATAAATAGTTAGCAGAACTGTGCTTCACTTAAAGTAAAAAAAAAAAAAAAAATCAACTTCATAAGTCGTTTTTCACGTTAGCATTTTGTTCGCTTTAAAGTTTCATCAAAGTAACATAGTTGTTATGTGCTAATACAGGTATGTGCAGGAACTTGTTCAAGGTTTCATATTCTTGCAAGGTACTCCCATAAGGAACACTTGAAAGACGGCTGCCTCAGAGCAATTTTCTCTTCTTGTACTTTCACACATTACAACCTTGAACCATTAGCTGGAAGTCAGACAGAAAATCAGTCAAAACATCAAACCATTTCAGGGTCATATAAGTACTGTAGATAATTCCTAAAAATGCAAATTAACCCTAATCAAAATCATCCCTGGATCGATACAATACACATGGAAAAACAGATTTGGCCATTAAATAAACTGGCTGTTTAGATAAGTATTATTTTTAGCCAGTTCGACCATTTATTATATCAGAAAATAACAAATCCACAACAAAAGTTATATTACATCTGCTGAGGAGGTTATGTTTTTGGTTTGTGGGTTTGGTTGTCAGCAAAGTTACCAAAAAAAAGAAGAAAAAAAAAGAAATTGGCTCAAAACTTTAATGCCTTGAAACTTGGTGAAAGGTTGTAGGAAGGGTCAGAAACACAAACTATATTTTTCTTTTGTTAACATTGCTCGATTGGGCATTTGGCCTTGGTGAAGGTCTTTCTTATAATACTTATTGTGAAGAACTATCTTTAACACAAACAGTTGCTAAAAATCCATCTGATCAGTATCAAGCACACTTGAAATAACAACAAAGAAAAACAAAGAATCTGTTGGTCTTTATGTGTTTATCTTTAAGACTTTGCACAAAGTTCCACTCCAGCTCTTCAGGTTGTATTTGTCTTGCTCTTATCTCCAGTCATGTTCATACCAGTGTGAGTCACAGAACCACCCCCTCTGCATTGATGTTGAAGTGCCAGGTTATATGATTCAAGTGGTATCTCGTCTAGTTTGAGAGATACTTGAAGAGGTCTGTTTCAAATGCAGGATCAATTTTGAATAATCATAATGATGAAAAATACCACCAAGACTTCATCTTCAAAGACGTCTTTAAAGTACCGGGCCCTGTCTGTAAAACTCTTATCTTTTGTCATCTAGAGACTTTAAAGGTTAAATTTCTCTGCAAACCACACAATTTGTAACAGCAGGTGTCATGATCTTCAAACGGCAGATTATCTCAATTTCAAACAAAACTTTCATCATGAAATAATTATTTGAACAAAGTTTGTGCTTCGCCTGTGGCTTTTATTAAACAGAACTAAGATGAGTAACGCCTTTATGCTGATCTAGAAACAGATCACAGCGCCCCGGCCTGCATGCCTATGCAACAAGAACAAATAATCAACCACAAAATATGAAAATGACTCTGAGGCAGATATGGAGATGATTGCGCCCTCATGGAGCTTTTGGATAGCAGATCTTTTATGAGACATGAAAGTTACTTTTCATCAGTACTTCTGCCTCTCAGAGTTTTTCAAGTCTTCTATTTTTTCTCTCTCTGTCTCTCGAAGTTTTCAATGCAAATCTTTCCGTACCGAGCAGCCAACCAAACCAAGCTGCCTGTGGTCTCCGATGTCATTAACACTGCGCAGAAAGGCTGAATTTAATTTAGCAGCTGCTGGCTTGAAAATGGAATAGAGTGTGATGTCAGACAGGGTGCATATTAACACACAAACATTTTGTCCATCCATCTTTGTGCCTCCACCTCCAACTCAACCTCTATCCATGCTTATCTCTTTCACTTTGTCTGGCTTCCACACACAAAAGCACCACGCAAAATATATTATGCTCACGTCTTAAAGACTCGGTTAAAGATGCCTTTTTATTTGGCACCTGCTCACACATATTACGTGCGGAGATGAAATGAATAGATCTGCGGCCACTTCATTGATGTGACAAGCTGTTACTGGATGCAGACAATAAGCAGACAGATCCAATAAAAGCTCCAAAGCATCGTACTCTTCGCACTCTCAAACACACACACACACCCTTGCTCCGGTTACAGCACCTGACGCAATCCCAGGAAACAGAGACTGTAGTGCTTTCCCAGTTAGCGCCGCTCATAACAGCTCCAGTCGTTTAACTGTCTCAGGGCAGGATTGCATTTTCTTGCGAGATGCTGATTAATGATGCATCGTGTCGTTTCACATCGAGTTTTGCAGCATAGAGAAATTCTCATTATCCCATGACACGTTGATCTATGGCTCAAAGTGTAACACTTTGTTGTACTTTTTGTCTGAATGGAAGTGTGCACAAATGGAGAATTTTAAGGATGCGTACACTTAAAAGCCGATACATCGGGGAAAAAAGATTGTTTAGAAAGACAAGCAGTGCATGTTGGCTCTATGTAATAAGGTCAGAAATCTGGTTACCGATAATGAGTGCAATCAGTAATCTGATATTTATGGGTCAGCTTTAAAGGTCAGGACAAACTCCTCTGTCAATATTTTTCCATTGATATCCTCATTCTGAAGCCTTTAGGGAGCACACACACTTCAGCTCTCTCCTTACAAATAGAGACATTTTACTATTTCAGTTTAGAGGTTTCCTTAATTGGTTTCTTTGAATATTCAGCAGCTTGTAACCTTCATTATGACATTATTAACACTCTCTCTGTCTTTGGCAAGATGTTGACAAATTGAATCACTCGTGATATGGAGAAGTAAAGATTACCATATATGTTACTCATTTGGGAATATATATGCTGTAGTGTATCAAATTGTAACAAAAAAAAAAAAAAAAAATGAGGCACCAGCCTACATGTGTTGGCTTGTGTTTGATTGCACAACCACGCTTCCAAGAAACGGTGGGAGGCTGTGTAACATGTAAATAAAACAGAATGCTCTAATTTCGATAATCCTTTTTGACATATATTCAGTTGAAAGCTGTATGAGAACAATATTTATGTTAATATTTTACCTTAGCAAATTCATGCTTTTTTTTGTAAATCCATGCTTATTCTGAATTTGATGCCTCCAAGACTTTTCAGAGAAGTTGGGACAGGGGCAACAAGTGAGTTGGGGAAAACTGTGGAACACTCAACAAACACCTGCTGGAACATTCCTCAGGGAAACTGGTTTATTGGCTACAAGTCATAGTAAAATGTTTGGGTATAAAAGAGGTATCCTCGAAAGGCTCTGTTGTTCATAAGCAAGAATAAGGTGAAGTTTACCACATTACTACATGGGCTCTGGAACACTTCCGAAAACTATTGATAAACACAGTTTGATGCTCTATCTACAATTGGTTAGGAAACTACCATGCAAAGTGAAAGCCATTTATTAAACGCCGCCTACTTCTCTGGGCCCAAGCTCATCTGAGACGGACTGAGGCAGAGCAGAAAAGTTCCACATCCACATTTCAGATTGTTTCTGGAAATAATGGATGTTGTGTCCTCTGGAATAAAAAGAAAAATGACAATGTCTTTTCTCGGGACGTCCCTGCTTATTACAGCAAGCCGAGACACATTCTGCACTCTGCATTCTGCATGGTTTTGAAGGAAGATAGTGTTGGTTACTAAACTTCCTGCCTGCAGTCCAGACCTGTCTCCCGTTGATAAGTTGTGGTGCATAATGAAGCGCAAAACACAACAACGGTGACCCCAGACTGGTGAGCTATTAAAGTCTTTTACCAGGCAAGAATGGGAAAGATCTTAAATGCTGAGTGAGTGGTGTTAAAAGGAAAGGTTGTGTAACACAGTGGGAAACATGCCCTTATCCTAAGTTTATCAGTTTGAACATTGAAAATACTGTCTTTGTACAGTTTTTAAATTAATATATGCCCAAAAAAGGATTTGCAAATAATCACCCAACCAAACTTTTTTGGAATCTGGGTTGTAAAATCATTCATTTTGGGTATTCTATCACATTGGTGCCACCTATGTGTTAATGAAAGGTATGTGGCTCTGAAAGCATTTACTAATGAATGTCTTGTTTAGCTTTATTTATTAACTATTAGCATAATTAGGTTTGTAATTATGGTAGGACATTAGGCAGCCAGCTCAAGGGCCTTTTGTTGATTAGTGGGCCTGTGTAGAGATGTTTCAAAATGGTCTGTTCTCAGACATTAATATATATTGCTTTCTAGTTTATGTGGCACAAATGACCAATTACCTGGTGCTTGAATCCATATTTTAAACTGCTGTGTTACATTCCTGGGATTCGGCGTGATGCAAGTATGTGATATTATCATTTAAGTAGTTTTAGAGATTGCAGCCCTTAACTACTCTCTGCACTGTAAGCTGACGCACTGGGAGCAATGCAGTAGATGATACACATAATCAGCTAATGTGGGTGTGAGTGTGTGCATACACAGTTGTCTGTGTTTATGTGCTTGTATGTGCGTGTTGAGACAGTAAGCCATATGGCAGTAAACATAGTAAAGTCAATTGCCTTTCCTGTGTGAGCGTTCACATTAGAAGCTAAAGAGTCCCAGTAGAACTTGTGGCAAAACAACTGAGATTTTGTTCATAAAATATATTGTTGCAGATTTAACTTTTAATTCTATGAGCACACCGAGCACATTTAAAGTGACACACAATTATTTCACTTTTAGTGCGAAACAGACTTAAAAGCTATGCATAGAGCAACAAGTTGCACTGTCAGGTGGAATTCTTTGTTTCTGTTCTCTGTTTATGTTTCCAATGTGTGATAATATTCTGACATTTAAGGAGTATTTTGACACCAGGTTGATTTAAGCAGTTATACCCAGCTCTTTTACTGAGCACCTTAAACATAATCTACATGCATGTTGGGTAAAAAAGCACTATTGCACTGCCTGATAACACCCACTTCCTACTAGACTCAAACTTAACCTCCGTCACTTACTCATGTGTTGTCTTCTTCTACTAAATGACATTGTAGAAATGCAGAATTGTTGGATAATCATTGATGCATCATTAAGCAAGGCACTTAACCTCAAAAGTGCTCCTGTAACTGCACTTCAGTGGAGGTTAAGCATTGGGGCTCCAGCAGAATAGACTTAAAAAGGCATTATATACATTAATCTAAAAAATAATGCTAACATTTATGGTAAAATGTCTTAAATTAATCTTTCCTAAGTCTCCAAAAAGTAATGATAAGAAAACCCACCAACAAACAACAGGTACAACCCCAGTTCCATTAAATTATGTGTCTTTTACCTTTCAGTTTTGGTAATTGTAAAATGGGTCTTAGTTTGCACTGTGAGTGACATTAAAACAAGTCTTCAAAAGTCTTAAGTCTTACTTGGCTACACCTGGAAAGCTAGTAGTTCCTTCCTTTATTTCTGTATGATTGAGAGGTCATTTGAGCTACAGAACTGCATTAAACCACAGAAGCTAAATTCCTTACATATTACAAGATAAACAGCAACATTACATACCATGTTCTGTCATATGAAGGTCTGAGTAAAACCAATGCATTCCTCCAACATCTTGCCTGCAGTGAATGAAAGAAATTCATCCTGAGAGGGATAAAAGACAGGCAAATATGTTCAAATACTTTAATCCGCGCAGAGCGCAATTCAATTATTTCAGCCTATAGTTTAAATGGTTGATCTGTACTGTTTTAATTGGCGCTTTGCTTAGATTAAAGCGCTGGAACACATCTGAGTGTTGACTTCCATGAACTCTTTGTTCAACGTTAAATCTACATTAATCGTATGGAGCGGCTGTTGTCCTGGAATTAGTGACAAGAGCAGTAAATTGACTTCCAATTGGATCCATCAAGGCAGTTAGCCAGTCAGTTAGTTGCATTAGCTTCACCTTGCTGCATTTTCTATTGGTTTTTGTTTCCAGCAGACACAGCGGTTGGTCCAGTATGGTATTCATCTCACCCTGCTGCACAGAGGGTTTTGACTGAGCTTAGAAGCATCAATCACATTACTGAAGCTGCTACAGAGTAACCCCAGGGCACGACAAGACTTTTAAACCTCTGAAAAACTTTTAGGCCTCAGTAGTGTTGTTTAACATGTATTAACCTAGCACCATGAAAGGCTTGTGTTTTTAAATGTGTTTTCGGAGAGAACAGCAACACTACATTTCAAAATCTAAATCAAAAAATGAAAGAGTCGTGTGCACTACAAAAAGTAAAGGTTATTTTACTCTAAAGAGTTTGTTGGTGACTGGTAGGAAGTAAAGACTATTAAATACAGATTTGGCTGCAAGGTAAGAAAACTCGGCTTGTGGCCAGAACTTCAGGAGCTAATGAGAAAAGCTCTCGTCTCTCTCAGCGACCACTGAGCTGTGAATGTATGTAATTATGAATGTTGAGCAGGTTGTAGCCTAAGAGCTGCATTTCTTCTCTGGATAAACAAAGGTTAATGTGACTTATGCTGCTGTTTTTTCTAACAAAATGTCAAATTAAAGGCAGTGATACACGAAACATTGGCCAAAACATGATGAACAACAACATGTATTTTCTGGACCATTGACCCCTCAGTCCCAGTCTGCTGATTTAAAGGTACAATAGATCAGTTATTTGTGTAGAAACATTGACAATGTGTGTGAACTAGCAAAACAACGTTCTCTTGGGCCTTTTTCTTTATTATACTGTTGAAATGCTGTCTCAATATGATAACAACTGATCACTCAGGGATAGGCAAGTATTAAAATGTATGTGTAAATGTTACACATGCATAATCAATGCTTCATATCCTGAGAAATGTATAGCAAACTTTCCAAACTTTAAATCTCTCATCTCATAACAGTGAAGCTAAGTAGTTACAATACAGTGAACTACTACTACTACTACTGGGTTCTTATAATATACATTTACAGTCATCAGATATTTTTTTAAAAAAAGCATGTGATGCTTCAGGCAAACTTAAAAAGCCTTCCTAAACAGCCAAGTGTGGCACGCCATAAGTTCATACAGTCAAGTGCTTATTGATGGAGTTAATTTATTTTGTTTGTCATCTCATTGCATCCCAGTTCGGAACACAGTACTCAGAAAGCTAGCATGTTGTCAGATTTACTTATCTAAATAACGTTGTGTTATCACAAACAAAAAAGACAAAAAGCTCTGTGTCTTTGTCACCTAGTGTGGATGCTACAGTGACTCAGTATCACCTCTTACATTGAGTGGTATTACAACACAGGACAGACGTCATTAACATAGACACCTTTGGCATAATGTCAAAACTGTTACTTCTTCACAATCTGTTGATAAGAATTCTGGCCATGTCTTCCACATTGCATCTCTAAGCAGGTTCCCAGGTGCCTTTTGCTCGATCCATGGCCTGCTGGATCACTACCCTGTGTCTGCTCAGGAAATCAATACTGTATTACCCCAGTAAAACAAGCTGCAGCCAGTAATGAATACAGCCACAAAATGAATAGTTACATATTTGAAACTTTGGACGAGCTGGAAATATTTGGCTCTGTGGTTTTACTGGGCGCCAGCATGTGGGAGAGTATGCACACGGGCACGGACGAGCACAGGGCTGCAGCTGAGTGAGTGCTGCTTTAACCCCCTGCAGGACTGGAAAACAGGGTGTAGGGTGTTGCATCTGACAGGCAGAGACGCTAATGCCAGCGCGTGAGACTGAATAAAAGCTCTCCATTGAGAGAAAGAGAGAGTTGTTCTTTCCTCTGCACGCTCTAGCGCTCGCTCTCAATCCCCGTGACTTTCTCCGTCACACATAAACCGCCCGTCTGCCTTTTATCTCTCCACGTCCACACATATAGCTACTGTACAGCTTTGTTATCCAGGGATTGAGAGGAAATCATTAGTCCAACAGAGTGATCAGCTGCTTGGTTGGACCACATGGCACAGAGACAATGCTGACTCACTTCTCACTGGGGCTCTCACACACACGACTGCCACCATCACCACCAACAACAAACACACAGACATGCATACTAAAACAGCCCACAGCCGTCTATAACTGCGGATTGGATTTCATTCTCAGGACCCCATTAATTCCTTATGGATTCTCATATTGATTGAGGGGCCTCTGGTCTTGTTAATTCAACTGACGGGTTTTGATTCAGTTTGTTGCCTGAAGGTGACTGCTACTTGTAAGAAATGGGTGAATAAAGCCGAGGCAAAGGCAGGAAGGAGGGGAACGAGACAGAAGGGCAGAAAGAGGGAATATGAGACGCAGACAGAGGGAGAGCAGAGGAGAAGAAGTGAACAATATGGAGACAGAAAGAGAATAAAGCAGACATAAAAGATAAAGATAGAACAACTAGCAACAGCAAATATGTGAGAAAAGAAAGCAGTTAAAGAAAGATTATTATTTAAGGATGTTTTGATCAAATGTAGTTCCACGCGTTGAACTTTTTGATGAAAAACCAGAGAAAATAAATGTCGTAATCAATTACTGTTTCCGTCTTAATGCATCAAGGAGGTTTTATTTTCACATTGTATTTTATTTTTCATTAGCTCATTATGGTAATGAGTCGTTACATAAAACCCTCTCAATAAATTGCAACTAGGAGGTTATTTGCGTGAATGTGTGTGTCCCTGTGTGTGTGTGTGTGTGCCAGAGAAACAGGAGGTGTGGGTGTATGTGCGTGTACATGCATGTGCACCGCGCATCCACACGAGCATGAAGGCCAAATGCAAATATGCATTTGTTTCGCCGTCTATTGATGAACTTCAACATTACTCGGCAGTAATTAATTAGGCTGCAGTAATAAGATAAAGCACACACAGTAGCTTTAGAAAAAGGAGGAAAACACAACAGAAGTGCAACCAACAAGCATCTAGTTGTTACAATATACGTTGTGTTTTTGTTCAAATGTATAGAATATAACTGTAGTGTACAAATAGCCCCCAACACACAGCCATGTGACGTGAATCAGATAAAGTATATTTTGCCTACTCTGGACACTTTCTTGCCTTTTTCTCAAACAAGGAAATGCCATTATCAGTGGCTCAGAGGATGTAAAGGAGGAACATGTTGTTCTTTCTCCTGTAACTTTGCTACCAATGTGAGAATGGACCGAGAGGCCGTATTTGTCATTGTCAGGCTGAGTGCCCCGCTACCTTTCTCATGGTCAACCTGTCTTGCACAAGTTTTTTTTCGGTTATTTCATCTCTTCTTTTATCCCATTTACCCCTTTAAAGTTTGCTTGTTTCACCCCCATCTTTCTTTTTTTATAGATCGGCTTCCTTTCATCTGTTTTTCATCTCTCCTTCAGCTGAACTCTACCAGATTTCTCTGCTTTGGTCTGTCTGTTGTTGTATGTCATTGCCTGATTGCTTATTATTGCATAGTTCATGGTCCTTAAACATACTGTACAGCAGCAGGAATGCTGTTGTCCATAATGGAATTCCCTCCCTTTTGTAGGGATTGTGACTTATATAAAAAATGACTCCCATCACTTTTCTTCTTTCCCTTTCTAACCACTTTCTCTTCTTCCTCCAGGCTTAGAAAAAGTTGGTCGTGATTCCAGTTACGAACAAGAGGGCAAGGTTCAGTTTGTGATGGATGCTGTGTACGCCATGGCCCACGCTCTGCACCGCATGCACCGGGACCTGTGCTACGGATACCCGGGCCTGTGCCCGCGCATGGCCAACATCGACGGCAAGGAGCTGCTCGGCTATATTCGTGCGGTCAACTTCAATGGTGAGTCATACCCCGTACCCATGGAACAGTGGATATGATTCTGAGCGAATATGAATTGTGTAGAAGTTTTCAATAAGAGTTTTTTTTTTCATTTCTTTTTTTTTTTTTTACGTCTACCCTTAAAATCTTAATGCAAAAACAAGAATTGGCATTGGAACGATGCCCAAGCTACTGTGGACTCATGTCTAACATATGTCAGACTTTCACCCAGGAGAACGGAGTTTGTGTCCCATATGAAAACAAAAGTAAACTATTTAAACATCACCGAACTTCCGTGTCTCAAATCCCCATCGTAACTACTTCACTTCCAGAATTTACATACATTTATTTACTTTTTAAACCGTATTTTATAACCCCTTTAGGACGTTTTTGGCATAAATCTAGGTCAGTGGTTTTGTAGCTTAAATTCAAGAAAACTGCAATCGTACATGTTTGCCCTGAGCTGCGAAACGCTCATATGGGTCCTCTTGACAAACTCTCATTTGGGTCACTCTGGGTAGCATTAACAAACCCATTCTGTCATTTAGGTTGGAGATCTTGTCGCCCATTCTCCATGTTTATTCTTGTTTTCAGCGTCTTAAAGCTGAAAGAAATGCTCAGAGCTTCATTCCTTCAGAATAACAGTTAAAAAAAGGTCAAATTAGAGCCATTAAACGCTGAGGAGCTGTAAAGTAGTCTTCTACTGTGTATCGTCCATGACCAGTTCAGCCCGTCCTTTAACAATGCTAAGCCCAGCTCAGCTCCTAATTTGTATAATCCTTATCATAAAAACACGTCATGTGGCGGTTCACCTTCAAAATTATGTTAATCTTGCTGCTTTCCCCAAAATATATTACCAGCTTATATTTTTGCTTATGTAGTCTTACATCACTTTGAACCCGCAGTGCCCAAACTTCAATTTCCCCTCTCTCTACACGACTTCCTCTACTGCTGACAAATCTAAGTGGGTGGAAAACATTTACCAATTTCCTTCTAAATAATATCAGACAGCTCATTTGAATATTCTCTTATTAATCCAATTTTCCCCCTGATGCGTCAGTACCTGCGTTTCTGTCTGCCTTTTCTTTTCCTGTGTTGCCCTGTCGAGTATTGTGTGGAATACATATGGGCTGGAAAGCAAGAGATAGAGAAAGAGATATTGTGAGATTACAAAAAAAATGCTTGTCTGATTTAGTTTTAGAGGCGAGATTGGAATTCCATGAATGTGTCTGTGTGGGAACGGGCGCAAAATGTTTGTCAGTGTTTGTTGTTTCCGCTGCCATCTCTGTCTGTCATCGCTGGAAGTGTCAAAAAGCAATTCAAAGGCAGGCCCTGATTGCTGTTTCATACTGCAACAGCAGGTTTGTGCTCAGGTGTGGTTCTGTTTTATTGCGGGCCTAGAGGGTAGAGAAATCATCCCATAACCACAAGGTCACAAACTTTATACCCCAATGAATCACTGAAAACTTCTCACTTACTGAGAGTTGCACTACACAAAATGTACCACAACGGTCTCTGGCAGGTTTTTGAGAGAGCATAAAAAAATAGATTAGACTGAGCGAAAGCGATATAGGAGTAATGGTTTGCAGTTGAAGTTATCGAACAGATACTGTTTCATATTCCCATGACACCTTCAGATAACTCAACAGAAAGTCCAAGATAAAAGCATCACCTACAGCAAAGATATCATTTGTGTTGTGATGCGTTTGTACCTGCTGGCATTTTTTTAGTGTCTGTCTGTATGTCCACAAATGTCAGATCAATGTAGAGGAAAATGTCAAAATAATTAAGGTATGAACGAATAACAGGGCTAATTATAATAATAGGGGCGTACTTGCCCAACAGCAAGAGGGTTGTAGGTTCGAATCCGGCATCATCTCGTCCGTGTGGGTCATGAAGTTTGAAGCATTTTCTGTCTCAGTGGCTACATTCACACTGCAGGTTTTAATTCTCCATTCTGAGGTTTTACTCCAATCCAATTTTTTTCACATTATTTTTACCTCTGCCAAGGAGGTTATGTTTTCGCCGGCATGTGTCTGTTTGTTTGTTCATTTACAAAATAACTCAAAAATTACTGCACGGATTTGGATGAAATTTCCAGACAAGGTGTGTATTGGGACAAGGAACAGAGGTTTAGATTTTGGTGGTGATCGGTGATCAGGAACACCATCTGGAATTTATATTGCAAATTTATATTATTACGTCAGTGACCATCTTGCCTTCACTAACTGCCGCCATCTAGAGGATGAAATATTTAAATGTCAGTGTACTGGAAATTACATCACAGCAACTCATAAGCAGCTCGTGTAAATAAACAGTTTTTGATAAAATGTAATTGTTAATTATTAGATCTGAGTTTTTTTTTTTACAAGCTCAGGTGCAAGATAATCACTACAACAAACAAACACTGTGACATTCAGATTATCTGATATAATATAATGATATAAACAATTTAATTATACTTGTTAATATTTAGAATTCTTCTTCCACCACTTTGAATACTTGTGTTGTTTCCTGAATCCTTTGTTCAGTTCCACCAGCAGGTTTTTAATATCACATGTATGGGCCCTCTAGGGTCTTTCCCCATAGTCGTTTGGTTTGTCTTTGATTTTTTTAGAACACTAAAAAAGTTGCGGTTTTGAGTTTTGCTTTGTTTTTTTGTACACAGTTTGGTCGCCTGCCTTGAATTATTGTTCTTCCAGCTCCCAAAAGCTACTTTTGTTTATGTTGTGAGTTCATTTGTTAGCATAGCGATAAAACACAGACGTGAAATAAAACTGATAAAATCCACAAGGAGCAAAGTTTGCTGTGGAAAAAAAAACAGTGGGGGCTTTAATACTTCCATAACTCAAGTTTTTCACTACAGAGCTGTGACACAGTGATTAAAAAAGCACCTGGGTGGAAAAGTTAGACTTTAAATCAGCTCAGGTTATTAAAGAACTTGTAAATAATTGCATCTATATGTCATTTCTTTAATGGCAGTTGTCAAAGTTCAGATGCAAGGTCTTCTAAGAAATCTTTATTTGTCCCTAAATGTCTAAAAGAGCCTCTTTCTGATATTTATCTCAGGGACAGAAGAAGGGGTTTTCTCTTGTCACAGTTACTCTTTTCTGTGTTGTTTACATCCACAGCTTCCTTGAAGATTTAAAGCTTTTAAGCCGGCTACTTTATGTGTGTTTAGGTCTAAACGCGCGGGCACATTTGTGTGTTCCAATTAAAAGCAGTTTTATTATTGATCTGTTCAGGCTCGACAGGACATTGATAGCACTAAATAAGAAGAGGGTTAAAGGTGGAGGGAGCTCTAACTCTCTTTGTGTGTTTGTGGCACATAAAGGGGGGGAGAGAGAGAATAAGTTGCTGTAGCATGGATTCTCTCTCTCTCTGTCTCTCTCTGCTCTTTCTGGATCCATACCAATTCACCTTCTGAGCAGCTACATGAAGAGAACAAGACAGAGGGAGAGGGAGGGGATGATTTCAAATGGTTAGGGCAGTGATTGCTCTCCTGTTGGATGTGTACCGAGACAACTTCACTTACAAAGTGAAGCCTAACAGGCAGGAGGTGCAGAAAGCAAAATGAGAAGGGAATTTGGGAAGTAATTTGGGAAGTATTGAAAACTTGGATTTTGAGGAGACTGGCCCCAAAAACTATCCCATAGGTCGCTTTGTACAAGCAGCAAAATACGACACATATTCCCGTTTAAGACGCTCCTCCACCGCCCTCTAGTGGGCGTAGTAGTAATGAATGACAGGGATGTGCAGTTTAAATTGTGCGATTCGCGCTTGGGGCAGGGAGTATGGGTGGTGCTTGGGTCTGACAAACGTCGGATTTTCACCCAGGAGAAAGAGCTTTGTGTCCCGTGTAAAAAAACGAAAGTAAACAATGTTATTTTAACATCACTTCCGCATCTCACATTTTGTGCATCACGCTTTTTAACTGTGTCACTTCCGGTAGTCACCTCGCCCTCGCAACTACTTCACTTCCAACATTTATGGACATTTATTTGCTGTTAAAACTGTTTTTTATAACGACTTACCAGGAAGTTTTTTGCACTGAACCTAGATAAGTGGTTTTGTAGCCTAAATTCAATTAAACATCAGCCTTTTTTTATACAACAGGACCGTACATGTGTGTATAAAAAGATCAAAGATTCTTTTTTGTTAACTTTTCCATACATGGAAGACATACAAAGAGATCGAGATAACGTTTCTCTCTCGCCCACTTCTCTAGAGCTAGTTAAATGAATAGAATAGAAAAACAAAAATCTAGGTGCAAAACAGCAGTCGAGGTAGTAGGCAGTACAAGTGGGTGAGTAGGTGGGTCTGCTGTATTACGCTCTGCACCGCAACCTGCAAAAATCACATGGCTATACATGATGAAAATACTTAATATTAGGCTTAATATTCATAATAATTGAAACATTTTGAGATCATGCATCTTCATGCGGTAAACTTAAACTCACCTGTTTGAATTGTCCCAGAAACACCGCACACATACATACACACACACACACACACACACACACACA
>CAFUXE010000310.1:1926173-1971471 GCA_903364295.1 Serranus cabrilla
TTCGTGCTCATAAAAAGTATGCAGAAACGAATGCACACACACACACATACACACACACACATTTTGAGAGATGGAATCCGAAAGTATAACGAAACAGTAATTGTATTTGAAAAATGTAATTTTAACTTTATTGTACTTATTTTAAATGCGTCCGTCATCAGATACGTTGCATCAGACTGTCATCTCCAGAAAAAAAAAGACATGGTCCTTTAGTTGGAATCACATCTGATCTGTCCTTATCTATCTAGGACTGTCACTAAAGAGAGAAAGAGCTTTAGTCAACAGACCGTGCCGTCATGCTGCAGTGGGCAGAACAATCAGCAATCAAACTACATGGAAAGATGAAAAGATGTGATACTCTGCTGAATCACAGTCTGCATCATTAACAACCACCTTCAAAGGTAGAGGAGCATCCTTGACCCAGATTCCTAAATACTTTTATAATTCTTAGTTGATAAACACAGCTTAAACTAATCATAAATAAGAACTTTAAGCAAACAAAACAAACAAATACAAACAAATCAGAAAATAAAATGAAAACCTGAAGCTCATTTGTCTATAGGCAATTTCCATGCCCAAAAAAATCCTGACCGTGTGCTGACTGTGCATCTCCTCTGCCTTTGTTGTGTGGCAGGTGCACTGCATGCAATAACAGTTGCACATTTCTTTTTACATTTCTTGAAGTGTCTATTTAAATGATCTCCATGACATCTCCATCTTGCAATGCTGCTGAGAAGTAAACAACACTTCATGTGATTTTGATCCATTCCACAATTAAGTGGCCCATACTACACAACTTTTTGTTTCCTGAAAATCAGGATGGTAATTTTTCCTTAATCCTGCTGACAAATAAACTGAAAGCATAACCTCTTTGGTCGAGATAATATAGTAAGTCATCTATTATTTAAAACAGTAACTATAGTGAGGAGACAACCAATGGAAACTGTAACTGTAATGAATAAAGTGACTCATATTTTGAATACATAATACCATTATTCCCTAACCTCGTGTGTATAAAGAGGATGCTACTTTAAAATGTTAGATGACTGAAATTAACTACTTGTGATTCTTGGGTTGGGTGTGCATATATTTGATATCCCACTTGCTATGAGCTCTATACCAAGTACTTGATTGTACTCCATGTAGTTTCTGCAATAGAACCATTTGCTTATCACACTGTACATTTTCCTGAAATATGTTGGAGCAATAACACAAACAGTTGTCCCATGTGCCTGAAGACTAGATACAGCATGATGAGGAAAACTCACTTTTCAGCCAGTTTCACTGATTTGAAAAAAATTACTTTTGTGGTTTGTGATTTGTGGTTTTGGAAGCACAGAGGACACTTTCACCAAAGAAACGTCAACATTTCTGTTTCGGGTACAAATAGGTTAAGCCCCACTAAATACAAATCCCATTTGTTAGTGTTATCAAACACTTATTCTTTCTGCCTGTTCTTTAGTGTGATGTCAGTTGATAAGATTGCACACAGTGGTGCTCCCTGTGTGGTCATGATTGCCCGTTATTTAGACCAAGCAGTTGAGGACTATTAGTTTGTAATATCGTTTTAAAATGGGCTGGTAAGCAAAGTCAGAAAGGGAAAACAAAAAGGATGACAGCTGCCAACACACAAGCTTGTGTGTGTGTGTGTGTGTGTGTGTGCGTTCATCATGCACGGAAAAACTCATTGTGAGCTTATCGCTGCCAGGTCATATCTCCTGCCGGGAGACAAGATGGACATCACCATGGGAACCGACTTGCACTAATTAGAGCGGCTTGACTTTGAGATGATGAACTCTATACCTGCCTGTACAACCTCAGGGAGAGAGAAAAGTAGGGGATGATGAAGCTCACTCGCTCGTAATGACCTGAGGGAGGCCGATACAGAGAGAAGACGGCACTGGAGGAGTAACTGGCTTGAAGAAGAGGAACTTGACCAGGCATTAATGATGGAATGAGGAAGAGGGGGTGAAGGAGATGACCTTGGAGGGAGATGGAGGGGAGAACATATGGAGGTGTAGCAGAGGTTAAAGTGCAGGTGGAAGGGAGAGAGGTCATAGATGGAGGGAAAAGATGGACAGCTGGCCATGAAAAAAGCCTCTTGGCATGAGAGACAAAGCTAGTGTTAAAGACAAGGAGAGCAGGTTTGTTGGGGTAGAAAGGTAAAAGCAAGCAACTTTACTAAGAGCAGCTCCAGATAGAAAGAAGAGTCATGTCCAATGTCTCTATTTGGCAAAGGAAGGAGAAATGTCATCATTGAATGGAGCCATGCAATACTAGAGTAGTGGCAGTGTAAAATGAAAAGAGAAGAGATGCAGAGTCAGATGATGTGCTGTCTGAGATATATCAGACTTTACCAGGGCATCGTGACCTTGAGAAGCAAGACACTGGGAGAAAACAATGAGAAGGCTGAATATTATATTATAGTATGGCATCAGAGAGAGGGAGCCAGATTCTTAAAAACTTTCCTGAAACAGAAGGCGGGGATTTTAAACTTTCCCGGGTCAGAGCAACTTTTGTAAGAAGATGATGGAGAAAAAATAGAATGTGTGAGTTTCATGCAAGAAATCATGTAACAGGTGAATGAACACCATTATTTAATAGATTTTTTTGTCATTCTTTTCCAATTGTGATTTGATAAACACTGCATAATAACAGCTGATGTCGTATCATTTGCCAATGTTGCTAAAAACTGACCTTTATGGTGCTGTCAGATCTCTCTTCTGCTCATCACTCAAAACAGGTGTTGAGTGTACAGGTATGAAACAGTTTCAGCAAAGCATTTCAAATATAATAGTTAGCTTGTGTTGGCACGTAGCATTCACAGCCCTCATTTCAACCCTACAATCATTTTTCCAGTGCTGGGCTGCTGGCTGACAGCAGACACTACAGAATAGAAATGAAAAGTTGAGTGACAGCACCTGTATTGTGTTATCAGCTCATTTAATACACAAGGTAAGTGATAATCGTGTTGGATGTGTAACCAGGGCTGTGTGAGTCACTCAGCCTGACAGAATATCAGTTAGCTGAAGGCGACAGATAAAGACTGGAACACTAATAGACATTTGTTTTGTCGAATTTCACTCGTTGGGGTCTTTACAGAGCAGGGAGACTTTTTTTTTTCTCCAAATTTAAAGAATTAGTTTGACATTTTGAGGTACGAGCTTCAGAGTTGAAACAGTCAGTTGATCAGCGGGAACTCAGTCACAAGCAATTTAAAAAATTTTTTTATTTTAAATCATTTTTCCAGTTGAAAACCACACATTTCTCATTCTAAAATGTGTGTCATAGATACAACCTTGATTCCCTAAAATGTTGGGGCATCATCATGAATGTATTCCATTAAAAACTATACTAAGATGATATGTTTTATGTTCAAACTCTTTTTTTTTTGGAAATATACAATTTTATGCATGCAACTTTTTTTGGAATTGTGGTTGTAAAAGTAAATTATATATTATTATATTTAAATTATTATTTAAATATGCATTTATTCTTAGCTAAGCTAATCATGTCCCAGCTTTATACTTGACAGTGGAACTGACCCTCTTATCGAGCTTTTGGAATAGAACATGAATTTTTCCCTGAATGTCAAACTACTCACAATCACACAACTACCAAATATCAATTATCATACATGACCATGTGGATATTTTAATATGACAATATTTCATGCAGATCTTCTGTGTATCCATGTCCGTCCCTCCAGCACACAGACACAAGCAAAACCCCCGAGACTCGCACATAATCTGCTACTTACTACCTGCTGCTCACTTACAAGCAGCAGGTAGTAAGTCGCAGATTATTGCCGTAATGTCCAACCTTGGACAGGTGGTCTCACCTTGCCTGTCCTGGTAGCGCTCCCTTATAGTGAACACCCCACGAGAAGTAATTCACAGCCACTGCAAGCTGAAGCTGCACTTTGTTGGCTGCTGAATAGAGAAAGTGACAGACAGAAAGACTGACTGGCAGGCCAAATAGTTGCATTATAATGATAGAAAGTCAGAGCATATAGTGTCAGTCTGCTGACGTGCAAACCGACAGCTCAGTTTTTGAGTGTATATATATATATATATAGCTTGTATTGTGCCATACAGTGTTTTCTATTACTCTTCTCATTATCTTCCCAGTGTCATATTTTACCTCTTGCCACTGCAGTGGGCTAATTTCTGCAAGGGGATCATTTGCTGAATATAATTTTAGATAAGAAAACAGAATAAGAATAGGCAGATAGAAAAGCAATCAAACAGAAAGCCAAAATGAATACAGTAGACAGGCAGACATGTATCCACACTGACAGAAAAACAACGTAGACTGGGAGCTGAATTGAGTTTGAGAAAATGAGAGACGGGAATAATAATTTGTTATTGCATATCCTAAGACGCCGCTAAAGCTCACATCTGTGCAGCTCTTTTGACACCAAGTATATATATTTTTTTTGAGTCGTGAATGTGTTGTTGACGGAGATTAGATTTAACCGGATAAAATGTGAGTCTGTCGGCTGTAGAGGCAGGAAAATACAAGCGCGGCTAATCTTTTGACAGACAGCATTGTGGTGGCGACACACTAACACTGACTTGTGCTGTGCTATAACATACATGGCTGCTATGCTGCCGGGGTGGAGGGATGGATGGATGGATGGAGGTAGGGACGAAGGGAAGGGTAAAGAAGGACATTGTAGTCATGGAATAATAATGAACATTGGAGGGTTGGGGGTATACTGACGCATATGGCTGCTGTGTGTATGTGTGTGTGTGTGTGTGTGGGCGGGCAGGCCTATATATATATATTTACCTTAGGATGCTACTTTAAAATGTTACCTTATAAGGTAATTGTATTGGCATTGGAAGACAATGCCTTAGGTGTGATATTTAAATTGTGCTTATTTTCAGCCGCCACATTTATCAACGGCCAATCATTCTTACGCTGTGATTGGCGAGATATGAGCCCTATCGTAAGATGCTTTCTGCACTGGTTTCTCTGTTTGGTTGATAACTGAGGGCCAACGTGTGCACAGTTTTTATGGGTTTGTTATTGTGTCTTTTATTTTTCAATCAAACTGAATAGGTTTCAGGGCAAAACTTCCCACAGTTAAATCAAATAACAGACTTGAGAGCAAAACTATCGGCACTGCAATTAAATTTTTTTTAATTGCAATGAAAATTAGTTTGTGATTAAAAATGTATGAATGCAAGTCAATAGGTTTTTGCCTCGATACATTTCAACCACAAATTTAGTTTACTTGCAATTAATTCATTTGATTGTAGTGAAATTGTTTTGCTCTCAAAGTTATTATTTGACTGCAGTGTGGAAAGTTTGCTCTTAAACCTATTCTGTTTGATTGCATTGTGAAAACAAAAAGGTAACCCTGTTGGATTTCTGCTGAGGAAACGCATCAAAGTGAAGGTTGGAGCAGCCAGAAGTGAATTTAACAGCAGCCCAGACAGCACAAGAACAGCTGGTGTTAACCCCACATCAGATTTGGATCAAATCAAACTTTTAACTACAACAACAACAACAAAATAGCGCACAGCAGCATTACTTCATTTAGATTTCCAGATAGTGGGCAATATCAGTTTCTGCTAAATCAGATTTTTATTTTATGTTCTTCTACACATCAAAAAGTCACACCAGACTTCATACTTTATCTGAATATTGTGCCCTTTAAATAGCAAGAAAATACTGCAGCATTGTCTCTAGACCAGGTGTTTGTTGGTCAATGTCCCGATCACTTTCTGCTGCCTCTAGATATCCATGCACCATACTTCCTTTTAAGACCAACACACCCATGGGCTCACATACATTTGCTGCTTACACAGTGTGGATGTGATAATCACAACTGCATCAGTATCAAACTAGGAATAAGAGTTGAACTGTGATCTGTGACTCTTTGTGCCTATTGCAAGATAGTGCCTATCTCTCTGATGCTTGCACACACATAAATAGTCATATAAACTGAAAGATTTGCTACTAGACATAATGTGACTGAAACTAGCATAGTATCATCATCCGCAGTGCTGTTTGGGCTCTCTCCTCTACCCTTGCCCTTGCTCTTTTCCTCTGCCAAATTTGGTAATATAACCCCTTGTTTCTTGTTTTGTTTATTTCTCCTCTCCCTCGCCTTCATTCCCTCTAAATTGTATTTCCACCCCCCGTTCAAGCTGTTTTGTCTCTTTTGATCAACTTAATAGTGGTCCTCTCCCTCTGTTTTTCTTTTTTATCGCTTTTGCTTTTACTCCTCTCTCTTTCCCTTTTTCTCCTCTTAGTCTGCAGTGAATGCAGATCATGACACAGATGGAAGCTCCTTAAATTAGTTTTCTGTAATTACTGGTGATTGCCATACAAAGCGCATTTGTGTTTTTACACATTCCCGCATAAGCTGCTATGTTTGTGCAAAGTGTGCAGTGTTTCTTCAGTAAATACCCTCTCTTTTTTACACTTTCTCAACAGTCTTTTCCTTTGTTCTGGCCCTCCCTCTTTCCATCTTAATCTCACTTTCACTATTTAGCTAGTGTTTCATTTTTATTGACAGTAAGATCTGGATCCTCCTCAAATATGTATTGTTTCTTTTGCCTGTTCTTTTATCTGCTTGGTTTCTCTCCTTGCCTGCTCAGACGAGGCACAGTGATAAGAGAGGCTGACAAAAGAAGGGATGGGTTTAGAGAGAGGGGTGGATAGACTGGGAGGAGGCAAGGTTAGAGTATTTTGGAAAATGCACACAGGAAAATGTGGTTGGTGTTCAGGCCTTTTGTTAGGTTTTTCCTTTGTTTTCTGAAGAGAATGGTGGCTAAGCTTTTGATGTTTTATTTCTGTTTCTTGTTTTCAGTAGGTTCTGGTTCTGGGGTAGAAGGTTTAATTTGGAGCCCATTGTGGGTTGGACCAAGTGTCCCCCTTTCTTTTATTGACTGCTCATTGGATCTTTGTTTTCAGCTGTTTGAGATCAGAGACTGTATATAAATAATGGCCATAGTCGCTGTGTCATCACTCATTGGTTTGTGAACTGCCCGTTTGAAGCATCGAGTTTGGCGTAACAGCTATCGCTAACTTGCTCACATCCATCGCAATCATTGTTTTTTTTAACCGGGAGAGACCATATTTGGAATGGGGATACACGAGGATGGGTGTATCTAAAAAAAATCAACAGCCGACTCCTTGGAGTGTCTTTTAGTCCAACTGAACAAGACATTTTTAAATGTCCAAATACACTTTCATGACCTGAAAACACACTGTGAAAAGGTCAAAGTTCTAACATGTAACATGACAAACAGGTTCATGGCTATTTAGACGTACACAGTGCCATGGAGTGCCAAGTTTCTTTATGAACTATTTCTTTCTAAATGGGACAATCATTTAAACGGTTAACATGATAACGTCTTGAGGAATACTTGAAACTACAGATTGAGACCATAATCTTACCATTAGGATTTTCTGTGGTTAAATAAATAAAGTGAGAAGCAGTTTTTTGCAACCGACGTTAGCGACCTCTTTTGGAATTTTGAAAGATTGCAGGCTTAAGGTACTTTTCTTCACTGCTAAGACTGGGAGGTTGCCGCCTGTTTGAGATCTTGGTTTGTTTGGTCTGTTCCACAAACTGCTAATAAATCCTCACCGACTCTTGACTTGTGGTAATTACGTTAGACCTTCTTTATGGAGGAGCCTGTGGTGGGGGTCGTGACATATTTGGGGGCTCGTCCGGGAACAACTAACGACAGAAAAATGGATTGTTTCTGAGATGGGCGAAGAGTGGCATGAAGTGAGGCTAGGAGGCAGAGAGAGAGAGAGAGAGGAAGGGGTAGAGGGGCAGAAGCTTTGAACAGGAGAGGAGAGGACAGGAAGGAGAAACAGCTGCTGTGGAAGGAGGGAGGGCTGGCCAGAAGGATAGCTGCACAGCAAGCAGTGACAACTGGCTCGGAGGACACTGCAAACAGACTGCAAAAAGAGTCAATTTATGTGATGGAAAATTCAGAAAGCAGGAGAAAAGTGTGCAAAAATAAGCAATGAGCTCTGGAGTTAACCAGCTGCTCAGTTTTAGCTACCTCCTCCACTGGAGACTACTGTGAGAATGACACATTTTGTGGGGATGAGTTCAGGCTTCATTATTATTATTATTTTTTTCAATTTCTTATTCTCTTTTTGTGTTTTTTTTTTTCGCTGTCCGTTTGTGTCCGTCGTTCTCTGACACAGATGGGAGCCTGTTGGCAAAAACTCAGAACAGACACCCATGTTTTATTAATGCATGCTGCATTTTGGTCATAAACATTTAGTCTCTGATGTGAAGACTTGCTACTCACCCTCAGTGTTTCTAAAGTGAACCAGGCAAGACTGAGGGCTTTTTAACAGCTCTCTATTCTTTCCACTCTCTTACTTGTCTCTTTTTCTCTCTATCCATCCCTCTTTTTTTTCTTCTTTTGTCTCACTGTCTCCAGTAATAGGGAGATATTGTTCATACACTCTCTCTCCCTCAGCCCAGCTCCTTCCATCTGCCTGTTTCTATCTCTGTCAACCGGGGAGGTTTTTAAGGCCTATGCTAATTGATATTCTTACACATTCTGTATTTCTGCAGCTTTCCCTCCCTCCCCAGTCTTTTTTTCCCCTGTCAAATTCTTTTCAGCTTGCCGGCTATGTGATATTCGCACATATTCTCCCTTGTTCACCCTCATTTTCTCACTCTTTTTTGCTTTTAACTCGTGTCTCTGCAACTATCTGTCACACAGACAGGGTTTGATGCTTCCAGCAGACCTGCTTACTCCCCCCTTTTTTACATCTATCTTGCTCCGTCACTCATTTTCCTCCATGTTTTTTTCATTTATCCTCTTCTTTTGCCTCTCTTTAGCTGCCTCAGAGTTGAAGCATTTTGCCCTTTTTGCTCGCTTTTATCCTCATATCTCTCCTCATGTCTATTTCATCGGCTTCTTCTCTCTCTTGGTGAGATTCAGATGTGTGTGACTGACATTTAATATATTTGAACTCAGTGGCAAAGCAAATCAATTCTTCATCTACTTCCCTGTGCCAATATTACTGTTTCACTCTTATTCTCCTTGCTCAGGGTTTTCTCCATCTGCAAGTCCATTTCGGCTAAATTTAAATTCATATTGGCTCCATTGCGTGGAACCTTTCATTCGTTAGTACATATCCTATTACATTACTGAAGCAAAAGGTGAGCTTCCCTTGCAAATCTGGAGCAAAGTTGTGAGAGTTGTGAGAGTTGTGGGTTCCTTGTGATATTCTTTTGTTGATCCCCAAAGGGAAAGCCTCCGACTCTGCGGGGAAGCTACAGAGCGGCGCCTCTGGCTGGCAGGGAAACAGTATCTTGCTCGGGGACACTTCAGCAGAGCTTCTGCCTCTGTCGCCACAGCGCCTTGCTGTTGCAGCGAGAAAACCTCGGGAGTTGAACTAAGTCTAGGAAAAACATATGCTTGCACTTCCAAACACCAACATCCCCTAAAACTTAGGAGCATCAGCCATTCTCACCACGCTCAAGCACCTAAATAAGAAATCAAACTCTGAGATTTGGCAGCTATTTCCCGAAATCAGAGGGAGTGAAACAATGCATTGCGTTAACATACATCTCCCCTCTGGCCTTCGCAGCACTTTGTGTGTCATTTAGAAGCTTGCTTTCAGTTATGCTCAATGAATGCAGATGAAGTGAAGAAGAAAGCAGCTTCGCGGGAATGTACTTTTTCCTCACAGAACAGGAATTTCAAGGCACAATGTTGATAAAAGATATGCATAATAAATACAGCAAGGTATAAAGAAAGTAAGTCTGTCAAAATGCACTGTTTAAAAATGTAGAAGGCCATTAAAAGAGCGCAGATCTCCACCAAGGCCTTATTTCACAAAGGTAACATTCTGACTGGAGGGTGAAATGATAAGAGCACACGGTTATTTTATTTGAGTTCATTTCAGATGCATTTAAAGTTAAATTCCACATCTTCCTGTTGCGCATATATTCAGCCAACATGAGGTCTTTTTTATTTATGTGTCAAACAAACAAAACAAAACCCAAATGGAAATTCATTAGGCCAGTAAAGCCCGTCCATTCGTCTCTGAAACCAAAACATTAATCAGCTACCTGCTTTCCCGACATATTGGCTGGATGCTGCCAGCTCCTGTCATGTCTATTATATGTGTGTTTGCAGTAATTGCCGCTGCTTTTAAAAAGTGCGCTGTCTTTATCCACCTTACTCAGAAATTGTGAAGAAATGGTACAAACACTATGAGATTGAATAATCATTCTCCGCTCGCGGTAACCACTGCTTTCAGAGCAGACGGTCTGCCTTTGTGCCACATAATTTGGAGTACCTGCCAGCATGTCTCTGCTCCAAACAACTGTTTTTCGCTGCAACTCTAACTGGCTCTAAACAGGCGTGATTGGTGGAAAGAGAAAATTAGAAATACCAACCAATGGTAGAGTGATGAGCAAAAGATGACATGCTTATTACCGGGTGAGAAATCAACCTTTTTTTGTTTTGTTTTGTTTTTACAAATCAATCAAGTAGCTCAAATAAACCAGTCAACCAAAACAAGGCCTTGTTGGTGAGCCCTGTATAATATCTAATGAATTTGATAATTGCTTAATTCCCTCTTTTTTTATGTGGCTCTCTTTATGTCATGTTTTCCTTTCTTATTGTTTCCTTTCATTATTTAAAATAAATGAGTGCAGGAATTGGAGAGAAATAGCAGGAGAGAGGCAAAAGGTGGAGGCAAAACAGATAGATTAAGATGGATTCATAAAACAGGAGAAGAAGGGAGTCATCCAAAGCATTAGGTGAGTAAACTGAGAAAAAAAAGAAGACAAGCAAGGACGAAAGTGTGGGACCGGATAGAAAGTGAGAGATGAAAAACGAGAGTGATAAAAAAAAAAGTATGCCAAAGTGCCTAAAGAAAGGGACACTGCAGTGGATGAAAGCAGAGGAGGATATGAGAAAGAGATAGAAAAGGAGATTCTGTGATTGTAGTTTTCAGTCTGATGGGCATGAATATTTCCTCTGGCCAATTGTTTCTCACTGGGATGAGGTAAACAGAAAAACCCATTTGTGTTTCACGTGTGCTCATTTCCCACAAAATGAGGAGAAAGAGAAAAGATTAAAAAGATTTGGAAGACAAGAGAGAAAGAGGATGGTGGGAACGATGGGGGAATGCAAAGAAATTAAATTTGGGAGGAAGCTTATGAGAGTACAAGGGCGTTGTTATGTTGTTGTATGTGGCAACGCAGGTATTGATGGATATTTTGTTAGTGTTCTGGTCAAATAGGGTCTGCTGTTGCTACAGGTGGTTACAGTGCTACTTCCTGGAAAAGCTGAGTGGCCTCTGAAGTGTTTGGGATTGTTTCCAGAGCAACAGGTTGTTGCATTGACGTAACCACCAATGAGATCCCACAGGTCGGTCACAACCTTGGTGTTTTCTCTGAGGAGTATATGATAAAATCTTGAATAATTGCAATCACTTGGGCAGTTGACCTTGAGTTTAAGAGAAGGGAAGATATTTTCAGTAAGATGAGAAGAAAATCAAGAGACAACAAGCGAGCGGGGGATGGATGCTGCTGCTTTTTTTTAGTAAAGTGGAACCTCGAGACTGAGAATAACTAGCATAATTATAGTGCAATCATCTAAATATATGCAGTAATACACATGTTTATGTACTACTTGAGAAACCTATCTACAGTATATTTCACACCGAAATGATGTAAACTCCAACACAAAGGTGAAATAAAGAAGGCGTTTATAATGGTGCTAAATTATTTTTTACAAAAATTGGTCGAGGCAAAAACTCTGCCTCGAAGCGTCGTTAAATTCCGATGACGCGCAGCGATCTGATTGTTCCACACGGACCGTTGTTAAGGGAGCACACCTTCAAACATTCTGAACTTAATTGGCGCGATGGCGGAGAGTCGGAGAAAAGAGAGTAGACAGATAATATCAGAAGTTTGGGATCATTACACACTAAACACCGAAGGCAACACGGTGGTGTGTAAATGCTGCAAAGCAGAGCTCGCTTGCCACAGCAGTACAACATCGATGATTCAGCATCTGAACCGTAAACATCCACATTATGCGGTTCCGCCAAGCGGCGCTGAAGCAAGGTAACGTAGCCTGTTTACATTGATGGTCGCTGATTTTAATCACATAGCCTACTGTATTTATAACGATGTTTTGATGCGGTTTGACTTGATATGATGTTTAGCGTTGATGTGTTTAATGTTCAATTGCAAGTATAGACGAACAAAATAACCTCTTCACACGCACGCATGCACCCTAACCCTAACCCAACTTGTCTCTCACTCACCGTCACGCACAGCATCCGTGCACACATACACAAACACTCAGACAAGTTGCTAGGTTACCATACCAACTAGGCCTCCAAGAGAATATTATTTGTTAGTAGCCTAATGGTAAATGCTGCAGGTGTAGAAATCTACATAAAACAGATATTTACTTTGATGTCAGTGCTACATTACAGCATGACAATAATAATAATATTCAGTGTTGCATGTTACACATGGTTTACAGTACGTTCACTTAACTGTATTGTTATTTATTGTTGGCACTTGCACTAAATGTTTAAATTGCAATAAATAGGCTTAGTTTTGCAGCCAAATGTTGGGAGTTTTCTGTTTTTTAAGAAATAAAAGCCAAATGCTTGAACATTTAACAACCACATCATTTTAGTTATGCATTATTTGTGTTGGTTGTTTAAAAATGCAAAAAAAAAAAATATCCGATTAATCGATTAATCGATCGATAAAGTGCTAGATTAATCGATTCCAAAAAGAATCGATAGCTACAGCCCTAAACATTTTTATAAATCATTGTCAACATTAATTTGAGACATTTCATGATGATATTCCTCTCTTTTTGCGGTTGCAGTGTGGATTTCTATAGAAATCATGTAAATTTGTTATTCACACTGTCTCATATATACATATTTGTACATATCTCTACGTAAGTTTTTTTGCCATTGTATTTTAAATTGTTTTATATGTAATGTAGCACACTTTTTTTATCTTTATTTTATTTACATACTTAATTATTTATATTTTGATTTCTTATACAGCAGCCACTGTAAAATAAATTTCCCACCAGGGATTATTCAAGTATTTCTGATTCTGATTCTGGATCAGTCATTGTGGTCAGTGACGCTATTGCCCACTGACCATGTTTCAAGTTGCTGTCATTCAATTTTGTCCTCTCCAAACATCCTAAAGTGCACATAATACATAAGGGAAAATCAAATTTCAGTTTTCTGACCTCTGTATTTCCTGTGTACGGTCATTGTTGCGTGGGTGTGGCACGATGTTGTGTGTGGTTGCCATTGACTTCCCAGGTGTTTACTGTGGTATAGTCTGATGAATGGCGTTGCTATAGAGAGCTGAATGGTTTCTATGGCCTATTGTATTAATAGTGGTCACTAGGGTGAGGTCATTGATGCATTCATGCTCTGCACCTACTACACTGCTAACACTAATTAAGTATAACAAATGGCAGTAGTGTGCGCTGCCTTACACACCAACAACATTAACATTTAACACGGGCTAAGCTTTACTCACATCAATGCAATTTGCATTATAGAGAAGTCACTAATTGACTTGCTCCTACTGGGGTGCACATGAGTTCAGTCACATGCATGTATGTGAGTTTGTGTTTGTGTGTGTGTGAGTGCGGGGGAGATGATATTTAGAGTTGGACCTGTAGCACTTCTTGCAGAAATAGACCTCATTCATAACTTGTGGTAACAATGAGAGATTGAGACCTCTTCTTCTGTCTCTCTATCGATTCAGTCTTCCTCCATTCATCTTCCTTGCTCTCTCTCAATAAACCTCATAGTCATTCTCTCTCTTTTACCCATTATATGTATCTCTCATCACTTATGATGACAGTGAGAGAGCCTCTTCTTCTCTGTCTCTCAGTTTCTCTTTCCCCCTTTGTCTTTTCTCACCTCTGTACCAGTGTGATTACGTTTCTTTCCGTGCCATCTTTTTTCCACCCACCTTGCTCTTTTTTTATCTGTCTTCTCATGCTTTTGTCTCCTTCACTTCACTTTCTGTTTTTATCTCAAACAATTCTTTTTCTTTAATTTTTTCGTAATATTTTCAGCGCTTTCTTGTTCCCGTTTGTCTGACACTCTCCTTTGTCAGTCTTAGTTTTCATTCTCGCAGTCGATTTGCAATCTTCATCTTCACGCTGTTACTCTCAAACTGCATTCATATATCCTCTGCATCATCCCCCCCCTCGCCATATCAATGACTTATAGTACACAGGTGGAATTTCCATAATGCAGTGCTTTTTCCACATGCTCACTGTAATTGGATTTCCTTTATGCTACGCCAGATTCAGCAATGTGATTTGATTGTATTGCTACATAAAAGACAGAAGGCGAGTAAAGACCGAGAGGGAGAAGGATAAAAGGTTTGTGTTCAGCCTTATTGGTGGTGAGAAAACTAAACCTTAGAGGAACCATAAACTTATTCATGCGTGTGCAACTGCATATGCAATCACACCACCCTCAAGCACACACGCACACGACTACAACACAGCCTAGATTAAAGACTAAAGGTTACACTTCCTTTGCTATCTCTGCTCCTTAACTCCCCACCTGAGGAAATATTACTAATTAAAGTTTTCAGATCCCTTGACATTTTGCACACTTTGTTTTTAAGATGGAATTTTAAATTGAAAAGAAAAAGGCGTTTTTTTAAACATTTTTTTGCAAATGTAATAAAAATCCAAAACTGAAATATCTCATTTACATGGTATCCAGACCCTTTAATTCAGTACTTTGCAGAAGCCCCTTTGGCAGCAATTACAGCTCTGAGTCGTCTTGGATAAGTCTCTCTGCACACCTGGATTTGGGATTATCCCATTCTTCCTCACAGAGCTTTGTCAGATTAGATGGGATGTGTCGGTGAACTGCCGTCTCCAGGTCTCACCATAGATGTTCTGTAAGGTTTAACTTTGGGCTTTGGCTTGGCTGTCAAGAACAGTCAAAGACTTGTCCTAAAGCCACTCCAGCGTCATCTTGGCTGTTTGCTTCAGATTAATGTTGTGCTGAAAGGTGAACTGCCCACACAGTCTGAGGTTGCATGCGTTTTGGAGGAAGTTTTCTTCAAGAAACTCTCTTCGCTGCATTCATCCCTCCCTTCATTTCGACTAATCTCCCTGTCCCTGCTGCTGAGAAGCAGCCTAGCATGATGCTACCAACTCCATACTTCATCATAGTATATGTCAGATGATATGCAGATGATATCGTGCTTGGAGTTCTGTCCATTGGGTTTCTGTCTCATCAGACCAGAGAATCTTTTTCCTCATCGCATTTAGCAAACTTTTTACCCAAGAGTGGCTTGTGTCCACTCTACCATAAATGCTTGATGCATTACTTTTTCTAATCAAGTAGTTATCAAGCCGTTTTCATAAATTTTGTTCAGTGTAGTTCCTCTTTGCAATACAGTCATGGATGCACAGAAAACGAATCACTGGATCAAAAAACCTAGCAAGTGAAAGTCCATTTTATTGTTGACCCATACATGCAGCAAACAAATAAGTTGACCCTCTCTCCAACATCTACTCTTCCAGGAAGTGCCGGTACTCCCGTGGTTTTCAATGAGAACGGAGACGCTCCAGGAAGATACGACATCTTCCAGTACCAGATCACCAACAGGTCGACTGCAGAGTACAGAGTCATTGGCTCCTGGACCAATAAACTACACCTCAAGGTGAGTAATGCATGTGCACACACACAGAAGTGCAAAACAACACATTTATTACTGCTTATGTGTTTTCAGCTCGCTTCATATTGAACTTCCCATCAGCAATAGTTCTTGTCGCTGACTTCTGTGTAATAAAGCAAAAATGCCTTCACTGTAATCCAAAATGTATTTCGATTTGAGTGGTTTATTGAAGCTTCTGAGGGAATTTAGAGCGAATGCCTTGTCAGAATGAAAGTTCAACATCACTTTAAGCAGCTGCCTTGAATTCAAAATCCCCTGTCACTTGGCTGGATTTGTTTGAGTTATTGCTTTCGTTCAGACGTGTCAACGTTAGCTGCGAACAAGCATTTCTTCCGAGAAAGTGTGGATCTTTTCTTCTCAGCCGAATGCTGAGTGTTGTGGAGGGACATACAACCCACACAAGGTCACACTCACTCAAATATATACAATTTGTGAATGCTGCACCAAAACCGGAGCATACACCTGAGCCTCGTATACATCCACACAGAAACACATAATTCAATGAGCAAGAAAACTGGAATCCCATTGCCTTTGTCTCAGTTTCTCACTCTCTTACTTACAAACACACACCCACACAGCTGCATGCACACATTCTCCTTGAGCCAGCCGGTGTGCTCATGGTATAAATCCACCTAGGACTTCATTAGAAAGGCCAGATGACAGATGAGAAGACTAATAGACACCAAGTGCTTTCTGGCTGATGGACGGCCTGGCTGTCTGAGAGAGAAAAAGAGAGAGAGAGAGAGAGACAGCAGCAACACATAGGACACCACATAGTAAAGACACACATGATCGGCCGCTTTGGCAGTTGACAAATTAACAGATGTGTTTGATTTGTTTATCAATCCGGTTGGGTTTGCAGGCTCAGTGGCAGATGGAGTGATGGCAGGAGGTGAAAGTTTCATGATCAACAAACTATTTTAATGCTCATCAGTATATAGACAGACAGCAAACAGGCAAAGTACAAGTCAAATCAGAGTTTCATACTAGATATTGGGTTGGACAATTGACTGTATATATAAATAATGGATGTAGTCACCGATTGGTTTGTGGACTGCCCATTTGATGCATCAAGTTTGACATTACATCAGTCACCATCCTTGTTTTTTGAAACTGGGAGAGGTCATATTTGGATTGGGGAGACACAAGGACGGTTGTATAAGACATTTTTAAATGAACAAAATGTTCAAATAAGCTTTCATGAACTGGACACACACTGTGAAAGGGTCAAAGTTCTGAGATGAAAACTGTCTTGATTTCACCATGACAGTTCACCATGTTAGCGACCTGTCAATCAAAGGTAGCCACGCCCCAAATCACACTCATCATTGTTTTTTCTAAATGGGACCATAACTGTCATAATTAACCTCATATTGTCTTGAAGAAGATTTGAAAATGGAGACTGAGACCAGAATCTTGCCATGATCATTTTTTTCTCAGGTAACAAATGAAGTTAGAAGTCGTCTCATTTTGTATTGAGATAGATAGAACCAGAGTTCTTTTGCAACCACTGTTGCTTAAGGCACTTCCGGGTTTGCTTCACTGCTGCCTTGGTTGGACAAGTTCTTGTACACAGTAAGTGGATGTTTGTGAAGTAGAATCCTGTTGTAGCTATTATTGTGTCACTTAAGTAATTAGCGGTATATTGGTTCACAACAGGGTTCTTTTGGGTAATGCATAATTTAAGATTATTGCAAAATAAGATTTGTGTATTCGAAAATTCTGTAAAGCCTATGAATAAAGAATGAGTAAAAAACTGGATAATCAGGGAGAAACACTGAATAAAAACCGTTTAAAAAGTTTGAAACAACTTACATTCCTCCACACACACACACACACACACACACACACTTTTCGTTACCATTATCTTATTTCTCCTGGCAGATATATTCGCAGCACTAACTCGTGAACAGCCAGTAACCCAATACTGCTGTTTAAATGCTGTGTGTGTTTCTATATGTGTGTCAATGATCAAATCAAGTCCATTTTCCCAGTCCCTGATGAGTTTTTCCCTCCTAACTAGTTTTTGTTGGACTGGTACATTGTGTGCCTGTTTAAAACCGTAATGCTCCATTTTAATCAGCACCCTCGGCAACTGGTGAACCTCAGGGATTGGGTATAATTACAAACACTCGCACACACACTGACAAATTGAACCGCATACATACCAGACATATGGAAAGCTCAGGGATTCACTAAAATGCCAGCGTGACACAAGCACAAACAAAATGCACACGTGGAGGAACATGTGCAGACAAACACACACACACACACAGACACAGAAGGAAATACAGATGGCCTATTTGTGCCAGATCTGATTATGGTCTGATTGCTGGCTTTGACACTAGCTGGTGTTAGTTTTGTGCCCGGCAGCACTCAGGAAAACGATCAGAGGATCTGCTCGTGCTAATTGCTCTCCGAGTTGCCCTGAAGAAACACTTTCTGCAGGTACAGAGGAAACTAAGTGTTAAAGGACTGTTCGCACAAAGGAATGTCAGCTGCAGCAGATGGCTGCCAATCTCTGTGTCGCATAATATCCCACAAGAAGGTGGAAAGTTTGTTTTGCCACATGAGGACACACTCAATTTCAGGTTGCGCTTAAGACAAAAACAAACCGAATCTACATTTGCCACATGGAACTGATCTCATACCTTTGTCTAATTGTCTCCTTCCCTCTCCTCCCTTCTCCTCTCCTCTGTAGGTGGAGGCCATGCGTTGGAAGACAGGCGACCCGTCTTTCCCACCCTCTGTCTGCAGCATCCCGTGCCGTGCTGGTGAGAGGAAGAAAGTGGTCAAGGGTGTTCCGTGTTGCTGGCACTGTGAGCGCTGTGAGGGATACCACTATCAGGTATGTGTGATTAACCGCCTTGTTGGTGTGTTGCTGCCTGAAGCAGCAGAGAACGATTGTGCCATTGACCAACAAAAACACGGTCTAAAGTCAGCGGTGCAGTATTTGCTACACCTTGCTACTAACGCTGCACCCAGATCATGCACCCTTCAACCAGAAAAAGTTTTACATACCCTAAATGCATGTGTGCCAGCTCTATTGAAGATGTGCTATGGATCATTTAAGTAGGGCATGCAATGTACAACTTTTTTGCTGTATTTATTGTGAATTTTACACAAATTGAACACAAAGTACAAGAAATCTTTTCTTCATGATATAATCTGTAAGACTGAAGGATGAAAAGACAAAATGCTAAAGGAACAAAGGCACAAGGTTTTATAGCCATTTTGTTGGCAGTGACATCATGTTGTGTTGTCTCCAGTGATGCACAGGTTTCTAGTTTCCTAGAAAATGCAGCAGGTTCAGGAGGAAGGTCACGACCCTCCTTTTCCCACTGAAACGAGCATGCACTGAGACACTGTTCATGTCTGTGCTGGAGACCACAGAGAAAGGCATTTTTAAAAACCTTGTGTTCATCTATCTGCACTTTTGAAGCTTCTAACAGAATCACTGTGGTTTGAAGTTGAGTTTCTCTCCCGCACCCCTCTTTTGTACTTTCAGATCTCTGCTTTATTTTACCGTTTCATGTTGGCGTTCAGCTGTATACGAGTCGTGTTAAATTACTGCTGATAAAAACCCAACATTTCCCATCTTTGCTGCTTCATAATTGAAGCATTTAAATAACCAAACAACTGGGGACTTTTATTGTGAACAGTTTATAGGAAATGAAATGTGTTTATCATCAAATTAGTGGAGCATTTTAGCAGCTTTTCTTCAGGAAAAATAGTCGACTAATACTTGCAGAGAGGAATAGCAGAAGCAGAAACAGCCACAGCCACAGTGAGATGTTGGATGAAGAGCTGCTAACAACTGTGGGACTTTTATCGTAAAGAATTTCATATAAATATGTTAATCCTCAGTTTATAACACTAAATACACTTTAATGCAAAAAAAATCTGATGCTTTGTGGGTCAGGCCTGCATGGTTGAGTATTAACCTTCCTTAAAGGAACCACTTTTGTTATGTTTTTGTTTTTAAATACAGAGCTCGTTCTGGAAACTTTCCACCAAACTGTATGCTCTCTGAACATTTGCATTACACAGTTCACAGACTGCAGGCAGCAGAATACACCCAAAACTTAATTCAATTTTGTCACTCAATCATGGAGGATTTAGTGAATAACATGTATGGTTAAATCTGAATATTTGAAAGTGTAAACATAAACAAGTCACACTCCAGCGTGTTTCATCCTGGTGATGCATTCTGGCAACGGAAGAAGTGATTTTGTCGAATCATAGAAAAAAAACAAAACGCAAATTGCCTTTTTGCATGAATGCAAGCGCTCCATCTCGGGTCCATCTCGTTTTTGTATAGTTACACCAAGAAAAGAGATTTCCCTGACATTTAATTTTCTTGATTGCTGTGTTTTAAAAGCAGGGAAAGCCTCCAGAAGCTCGTAAGCTAACCAGTTCACTTGGGTAAAATTGATCTGTTAATTAAAATGTAGATTTTGTCCAGATGTCTAACCTTGGTCGAGCTTTCCACCTGCTTAGCAATTACAGCCATGATGAGTCCCATTTGTTGGAAGTCTTTATCCATAAATCAACCAGAATATTTGTTTGCAATAGCAGCACTTTGACATTATAAACATGTCTGCATGCGTCTGCTTCCTGACAGCCTGCTTACACTTCCTCTACCGTCGAGTTCTGTCCCCCTGGGTCAGGGTTTTTTGTTTCAACTCATTTCAGGCAATCAAAAAAATCCACTTAGATGGCCCATTTTGAATTTATACATGCAGGAAGAACCCCACAGATGCTATTATAGCAAATGGAAGTGCATAATTTGAGGTTAGGGAAAAGGGTCTGATCACATATTACAAAGATACACCCCCCCATGCTAATTATATCAAGGCTGGGGACAATTTGGCAGCCCATCATCCTTCTTATTAAATTAGAAAAAAAAATCCATGAGCGAGCAAGTATATGTGCAAAGAGTTCCCTCGTTCAGGAAGCAATAAAGGAAAAAAAGAAAATATCAGCCATAACAGCAGCTGGCGATGCTTGTCAGAGCGAGCGATCAATACTCATTTTACAGATACATGCATTCGCTGTAAAATCAATGATCTGTTGACACATTTACTGTAGATTTGGGATTTTAGTGGAATGGAAAGCACGGCAAAAACAAGTCAGTGAACTATGGAGCAAGTGTAGAAAAATGTGTAAAAGGTGGGATTTTTTTTATTAAGTCACTGTACGACATAGATAACACACAATAACTCTGTTTGTGTAAATGAGTCGGCTGATGAGAGGTTTTTGGATGAAAGCGTCGGGGATCTACAGTGTATTTGCATAGATGTGGAGGCTATATAAAGACTTGCCATATTTATGTGGAGAGTTTTGGGTGGATGAAAGCATTGGGGATTTATGGTATATTTACATATCTGTAGGAGCTACAGATTTACCCCGCACAAAAAATCTTTGATGTACCATTTCTAAACTTTCTCTCTCCTCAGGCATCCGAGTTCACTTGTGAACTGTGTCCATACGAGATGCGACCTGATTCCAACCGCACCGGCTGCATCCCCATCCCCATCATCAAGCTGGAGTGGCATTCCCCCTGGGCCGTCGTCCCCGTCTTCATCTCCATGCTGGGGATCATCGCCACCTCTTTCGTCATCGTCACTTTCGTGCGGCACAACGACACGCCCATCGTGCGGGCGTCGGGACGCGAGATGAGCTACGTGCTTCTGACGGGAATCTTCTTATGCTACGCCATAACATTCCTGATGATCGCGACGCCGGACGTGGGCGTGTGTTCGTTCCGGAGGATTTTCTTGGGCTTGGGGATGTGTTTCAGCTACGCCGCGCTGCTCACCAAGACCAACAGGATACACCGCATCTTTGAACAAGGGAAGAAGTCTGTGACAGCACCCAGGTAGACCCTTCACCTGTCTGTCATTACACACACTCTCTGTTTGCCCCGTGGGCGTTCAGCACATGCAGGTTTCCATGAGCGGAGCTGCGCTGAAGGTCGCTGTTAGTGTCTTTCCCAGTTGTGTGCATCCACATGAACACCTAACCTCCACTTCTTCCTTACTAAGCTGCTTGCAATCATTATTCATCATTTATTTCTCATCCATTATTTATGAGAGTCATGAACTCACACTCACCTATTGTACTGTTTGCACTCAGTATGAGTGACTCCGGGAGAGAGCATCAACTAAGTGGCCAAAATGTTAATGCAGAATTTAATAGCGCTCAGGTTCATGTCTGTGCTACGCAGATGGTCATCTGTTTTTCCTTCGGCACCATCCATCTGTAAGACCCAGTGTTTTTGTACTGCTATTACACATACAAATATTGATTTTTTTTTTATGATAATTGGGATTTTCTACGTTTTAGGAAAGACTGGACGAATCATTAATAGTTTTTTTATACATTTAAAAGAGAACAAGCAAACACTGAACAATAATTGAAACACAATAGAGTGAGGACGCGATGAGCTGCAGAGTTCCTGATGCAGGTTTTTGAGGCTTTTTTCAGGTTCCAGTGTGTGTCGTGCCTTCAGCTAGTCAAGAAATAAGCATCCTTTGAGCCCAGGAGCTTGAAGGAGCAGATTGTTTCTTCACTACAGGTGTGAGTGAAAAAATAGCTTTTGTTTTTGGGGTGTTATTTGCCCCTATTTTTGTCTCTCTGACATTCCAGATGATCATGACATTTCTTCTAGTGTTGTATCTTCTTTCACACCTGAGCTGTTTGGTCCGCTCGAAACGAACTCTGGTGTGTTTTGTCAGATAATTCACTTAGTTTTTTGCTGGTGTGACTGCTCGAACGAACTCTGGTGGAGACTCTCATTTCGCTTTCGAGTGCACCAGAGTTCAGTTTGCTGCAGGTGAGATAGAGTCCGAACCAAAGGAAGGAAGTGAACCAAAACACGGAGAATTCTGGGTTGATTTTGGGCGGAAATTTGAAAATCAACATCAGGCAAGATAGCCGCAGGCTTAAAAATGTCTCATTGAAAGACGTGGTCTACTGATCAAGTATGGCACTTATTGAAATATGGTCAGACGACCACTTAACACACAAAAACAACAAATCTTTCGAATTATTTAGTGACAGAATGGTGGCTAATGATGAAATATAGACATTTTTTCAAGCACAGATATTTCTATGAACAAAAACTTAAGTCATAATTGCATGGGTTGCAACTATTTCTGTTACCAGATTCTGGATATGAACGTAGAAATATTTGCTGCCACCTCAAGAGGCTGAAACGTCATCAGCCTGATAGCTGATTGGTTCAGAGATTGACATACAACTCTTGTTACTTCCTTGCTTCTCCACTTCCTCACATCACTAATCCTCTCCCTCCCAGGTTCATCTCCCCTGCCTCCCAGCTCGTTATCACCTTCTCCCTCATCTCCGTCCAGCTGCTCGGGGTGTTTGTCTGGTTCGCGGTGGACCCTCCTCACACTGTCGTGGACTACGGCGAGCAGCGGACCCAAGATCCCATGTCGGCGCGCGGCGTCCTCAAGTGCGACATCTCGGACCTGTCCCTAATCTGCTCCCTGGGCTACTCCATCCTGCTGATGGTGACGTGCACGGTTTACGCCATCAAGACGCGAGGCGTTCCCGAAACCTTCAACGAGGCCAAGCCCATCGGATTTACCATGTACACCACCTGCATCATCTGGCTGGCGTTCATACCCATCTTCTTCGGCACGTCACAGTCTGCAGAGAGGGTAAGTGTTTACATTTAATGTCGTGTTTTGTCTGTCATGCTACTGTATACTAACCCTACATCCCTGAACTGCTGTTTTTAACTTTTTCTTTATGAACTACAGTCTACAGAGAGTGTGAGTATATTGCAGATGTCTTCACTTCATTCCCATCATCTTTAGTCTGCAAAGAGGATGAAACCATGTGTTTGTGTGTTTGTGTGTGTGTATGTGAGTCTGTGGGTATATCTCTTGGATTACCCTGTAAATGACCTGTTTGGGATTTAAAGCAATTTCCTCAGAGACACTCGGGTCTCCAGGAAAGATGACTACAGGGTGAATTTGTGCATGATTTGACTTACTAGAGAAGAATGCGGTGGACTGAGATGATTTCTGTGTGATACCAATGTGTGTATGTGTGTTAAATGTCTTTTTGTAAGATGGCAATCCACTGACAGGTGGGTTGTGATAGTGTGGTTTATGGGCTTTTTGTGAGCATGACGAAACTCTCCTGAGCCCATTTTGCAGCATTATGAAGTTTTGGAATCACTTTTTCGACTCATAAATTTGCATGTATTGCAATGGCAAAAAAAGGGAAAAAAGTCTGCTTTCTCTCTTCCCCAGACAACCTTTTGGGGATCAGAACTGCATCTCTTGGCACTGAGAGATAGATATGTTCTTCAATTGTGGCTATAGTAATGGTTTAGAGTCCAAAATCTCCTGACAATCCCCCACGAGTACAAGAGGATTTTCTGTCTGACTGATTGACTGGATCCATGCCTTGGTCCTGGCTTTTAGAGGGTTGTACTGTAGAGCGTATTCCTTCTACCTTTAGTCAATTATTAATAGCTATATGATGTGAGTGAGATGTATCTTTTACAAGGCCTGGTGTGTGTGTGTGTATGTGTGTGTGGGCATCCTTCTCAGGGTTCAGGCTTCATGTAATGAATGAGCGCTTCATTGTGGATGCACGGTGCATTACCAAGCATGTATGTTGTGGTTTATTGGATTTTTTATGTCATGCATTCTACATGTAATGATCTTCTGTGCTTTGCACAACAATATGCTCACATACACAAACACAAATATACTTGTATTCATGCAGTGGTTCCCAAACCAGGGGGCCGGGACCCCCCAAGGAGCTCCAACATCATTAACCACAATCATGAATAATTCCTTCCTTAAAATATAGATGTTTCCTAGAAGTCCTTTAAATGAAGCAATCTAAGAGGGAAAATCGACTGATTTTTCTCAACCGCTATCAAGGCCTGAGGTCACATGTTTGGTGACCTTGTGAAGAAGTGTAGGATCATAAGGGTTGATGCCTAACACTATTGGCATCAATGGTTAGGATTCCTCATTTTCCTAGATTACTGTGGGTTCACTAGAAAGCGAATTATCCACAGAGGTCTCCTCCTCTCCAAAATGAACAGACCAGGTGATTCAGAAAAAACACTGAATAAAACAGGTTCAAATTAAAAATGAGCTGGAGGGGATGCAAGCCAAGCTGCCACTAAGGTTTGCTCTTCCTGTTTCTCTGATAACTTCCTTCCTAACTCTGACATCCTACATCTACATATTTTATATGTCATAAAATATGTAAGAAACCACCAAGTTCTAAAAAGCATATCATGAAAAAGTGGCTTAAAACTGGATAAAATGTCAGTCGAACAGATTCTGGCAGAGAAACGCAATGTTAATGCATGCACCAATGGCAGGCAATGAAATGAAACTGACTGTAACTTTTATTAAAATTCCAATTTTATTTGAAAATTGTTGGGAAAACATTTGGGATGACATAAGTTCTCAACAAAATACTGAACATAGATCTCATTGTTTTTAGATATTTAATGGTGGCAAAGTTACACATTATTCCTTTAAGGGGCTGTAAGCTAAAAAGATTAGGTGCCACTGCTATTGGAAAACAATAATCCAGTATCTACGGACTGAGTGATGGTGTGACAACCTATAACAACATTATCAGTTCAGAAGCAGGAGCTTTAGGAGGCACAAGCATACATACACTACAACAGCTAATCTGATTGATAACAATATACAGCACACACTCTGTAAACCACTTACATTCATTTTATTGATGCTATTTCTTGATCGTGTAACTATTGCAGTTTTACCGATAAAATCCTTCATATACACATTGAGATTCAAGGCATGTCATTGATGGCAGATGTCACAGGTTGTACATCACAGTGCTAAACACACATTGTAGATAGATCAACAGTAAACAGACCCAGCTGCAGGCATGGCAGTGAACACCTAGATAGCACTGGATCATTCACAGGTTTCAACACATTAGGCGCATAAACACACAGATACTGAAGAGATATGAATCAAAGACCTCAAGCTGTTTAAAGTGTGTCCTTGTGCGTCCATCTACACAATCACAAATGTCAGTCCAACTGTGTCCTCTTCCACACAAATACCTTTGTGTCCATGGGATGCTGCAGTCTTCCTTCCAAAACCCTCAATAAAAGAGTTGACTCTCACAGTCTTTCCCTATTTTAGAGTGTCAGTCATGCAATTTTCATTTTCTCCATTTCCCTGCATCTCAGCCCATTTTCCTTTCGAGGCAGATGCCCGCCTCCCTCGCATGGCAAAAAGCTGACATCAAAGTGATCCAGTCTAATCACACATCAGGGAAATCATGCTCTTGCTTTCTGGATGTTTCTGTGTTTTCCCTTTGTTCACTATCATTTCTTCTCTCTCCTTCGAGAAGCCGTGGAGTTTTGGAGTCGTTGATGTTCTGTTAAGTGAGGTTTTTGAAAAAAATAAATGGTTTACCTCACCACATTCAGGAAAACACTATCTGCTGAATTACTAATATAACCTAATAAGGAGAACATTATAGGTTGTGTTTCCAAAAGCAAATTTCTGTGCACATTTAGAAAATTTGCATGAGAAAAGCTTGAAAGCTTGAAACACCAAAATTTGATAAAACTTTTGAAAATGCACATACAAGTCATACATCTTTCTCCCATAATCTCTTCTTCTTTTATTATTTAATGACAGATTAGCAATACATTACACTGCAATCTTCTGACTTAAGTACGTTTATGCAGCTTTGTTTATTAGCTCTAAACCAGTTGATGGAAACGTCCCTAATTCACATTTTCTTTATTGTCACATTTCAAAATTTTGCTTCAAATTCGATTCGACTTGGAAACTTGGCTACTGATTCCCTTTTCTTTGATGGCGGCTTTCACATAGGTGACTTCATAACAGCTGAGAGCTTCTGTAACCTTTAAGTTGAGTGTGAGTGATGGCACTTCAAGGTGTGTTCATGCATATGTGATACTGCTGTGTCTGTTTGTATGACTTTGCAAGGCTATATGTGTGTGTGCGCGTGTGCATGCTAACTGACGTGCTGTCTTACCGGTTGGGCTGAGCACTGTCCGTGCCATGTTTGTTCAGCTAATTAGAATGTCCACCAGCGACTTCTTGTGTACTGGCGTTGGAGTGTGTTTGTCTGGTGTGTTGTATTTAATTGGAATATCCACCAGTGCACATTTGTGTGTCTGTGTATGTTGTTTCTAATTGGAATATCCTCTGGAGTGTGTGGCAGCTGGCTGGCTAACAGAGAGAGCAGAAGAGAGGGAGGAGAGAGACGAGTGAAAGGAATAAACAGGTAATGATGTGACTCGCTGATGGGGCTTTAATGAGAAGAGCTCTACCAAGGGCATAGGTTTGGTTTCTGAACGGGCCGAGGGGGAAAGGGCTACAATGAAGTTAGTTGGAGGTTAGATGGCAACATGACTTGCATTAAGATTAACTTCATCAAACAGCTCTGCTTAATCATTATTAAATAACCTTATATAAGTATGAAAGCTGTATTAATTTCACTAGTACTACATCGGCAAACTTTCCAATCAATGGCATTGGGACTTTAGATGCGGCACATATTGAAAAAAAGTGGCTCCCATAGCAGTTTTCTGAAGACATTTCAAATGCCAATGGTTTGAGTGATTGGATCTTTTCTAGCTGCTGTTTAATCAGACTCCACCAGCCACGCTTCAGTGCTTCTTCTGTTCGCTTTTTTCCCAGAAATTTCAACACTATCTCATGGTGTTGCACTATGTCTCCACAGTCTGGATCAAGAAAGCAGCAGGTTAGCAAACCTTCCTCAGTGTCTGCACAGGATGTGTTCAGCCACAGTACTGCTGAGGAGGTCAGCCGCTTTTTGGCAGCTTACAACCCAAAATACAATCTCTGTTGCCAGTACTAAACAGAGATGTTTACTTGGTGGGTTGTGGTTGCGCACATATTGCACATGAAATATGAGCAAATCCATCCCCTGTGTAGACAGCCGGATTGATAGCAACCTGGATTTCAAATATCTGGGACACTGTAATTGTAACTCAAAACAACAACAACATGTGTCAAATTGCAAATAAGTGTGCAAATTTACAAAAGTTTGATCAGTTTGAACATCAATTATTATTATCTCTGTGCTGCATTTGCTTGAAAATAGGTTGTGAAGGGACTGCAAATGGAAGCATCCTGTTTTTATTATTCCCAACTTTTGGGGGAATCTGGGTTATAAAATCTGTTGCATCCACAGACTCCTAATGAATGATCTGTTAGTGTTCCCAGTCAGTCTTCACAGACCGCCTATGTAGTGTGTTTCTGGGGTCCATTCATTCATCAGAGTTGTGGCATGTGATGTCACACACATAGGGATGGGAACTGGTAAGATTTTGTTGATACCAATCATGTGCTTGAGTTTCAAATTCCTGGAATTCAAGCCCATATTGCTTGTATTTCCGTCCTTGAAACCATCATTTTACAAACCTGCAGCACCGTTTTTTATCATCTCTTCCGCTATGAATATCAGAAAAACATTCCATCATCGATAAAAGGAATTGTTAAGCGCGGATGCATCGATCCCAGTTGATCGGTCAGTACAGCTCCAGTAGAGGACCAGTTCTATATTCCCCACAGCTCACCTCTCTGGCGGGGGTCCTGTCTTCTGGGTGTACCAGCAGAGATCTGAAGGTGTTTTGTGGTTTGTGGTCATTGCACCGTGAAGAGGTTGAAAGCTAGTGAGCTGACCTTCAGTTAAGGTCAAGAATAAACTTTGATGCTTAACTTTTTTCCTTCCGACCTTTGAGGAGTTGATAGGGCACCTACTTACTTCGGCCTTGGCCAGTTTTACAAGTTGTTCAAACCTGCATTGACTGGGAGAAGTGCTGCATCTCTCTGTGTGGTACAATGAGAAAGAGAGTTAGCGCCTATAGAGCTCGGTAGAAGGCACAGTCTGTGCTCACGGAACAAGGATTATATAGTTCTGCATCACCTTCCACTGAAGGAAATCCGGCATTCCTCCATAGCCTCTGGGAGACCTAATTGTATCACATTATCTCTTGGTATGTGTATATTTAGAATTCATTCATGTGGCTCATTTGCTGACAAATGCAGACTTGAGAGCCAGCCACATCCTCGTCTTCGGTCCTCACCCACACACTGTCACTTGCTTCTCTTTCCCGCTCACGGACTTTAATATGTTCAGCTCCTTCCACAACCTCTTCTCATATGCTTCTTGTGTTTCTGTCGTAACACCCATCCTCTCATTCCTCCACATTGTCCTGTCCCTCACGCTGCTCTCCTCTGAATACTCAACATGGCTCTGAGTCACAGCGGGCAGAGAGAGAGAGAGAAGAGGAGGAGAAACACAAAGAGAGAGAGAGAGAGAATTGAAAGGGAAAGTTTCAGGGAGAACTAGGGACATGCAAGCAGACAGTGAGACACTGAATAAGAATGTGAGAGATAAATCAAGAAAGAGGGAGAGAGAGGGATTCTTAACCATCTCCAACGAGGGAAGTATTGTTTTGAAATAGGTCATGCTACCATGCAGAGGCTGCCGGCTCCAAACAGCTTCTGCCGCACCCTGCAGAAACCCGAAAGGTTGTGTGTGTGTGTATATGTGTGTGTGTGTGCTTCCCTCTGCCTCTCTCTGCGTGTAGCAAAGCCCTAACCACAGGGTACATCCTCTCTCCAGCTATCTCTCTCTGTTCTCCACCTCATCATTCCTTTTCCCGACACTATGCACGGAAGATCATCTTTCTTTCTTCTTTCTTTCGCTTCTCTCTTTCTTTCTATCTATACCTCTCTTTCCTTTCCCTCTGTGAGCCACCTCTCCTGTTCTCCAGATGTCTAAAATATGGTCAGCTTGTTATCTCGTGCTTCCAACAGAGCAAGAATCAACCACCCCGCTGCTAGCAACAAACCCACTCACTGTGTTTTATGCATCAGCATGTGTGTATGTCTTTTGTTTAGTTTTTTTCATATTGTTTCATTATGTGCGCGCTAGTTGCTTGCACCGAGAAATATTTAAGGTTTTTTGTTTGCTGGTTATGCTTCTATACCCATATATGATTGAACAGCTGAGAGATAGAGATGAGGTGGAGATCGTCCATCTTTAAAATCTTACATTTCCAACTACAAGACTTCTTATCCACAAAAATAAATAATTTTAAAAATCCAATGAATCATTTGGTTTAAGGGGACCTTATGCGCGCATTTTCCGTTGCAGGCACCATAACTGAGCGTCGGTTATGGTGCCTGCAACTTTCACTTTAAATCCTCCTCCTAAAGGAGTCCAGTCTGCTCTGATTGTTCAGTGTTTCTCATCCTTCTGCGTCTTCACCCTCACCGTCACTGCATCACTGTCATTGCAGCCGGTGGAATGACTTTAACAGAGAAAAGTGACAGTTTTAATCATAGAAAATAACCAATAAAAACGTTCATGCGAAAAAAACTACACAATTAAACTTTTTCCAGCTGGAAAGTAATCTGAAATTCAGGAAAAATTGGCGACATTACAAGTTTTTCTGACATTTTCAATGACTGGAGCTCAACTTTTTGCAGTGAAAAATCACAAATAAAAGACAGGATGTTCCAGGAGGAATGTGGTCTGAAATTGGAGAGAAATTAAGAAATGGCAACCAAGATTACAGGCTTAGTGATGTTTTCCTGATGATCATACTGTGTATAGAAACCCAGCACAAGCTTACAGCAGAAAAAAACAGATTGAGGCATTACTTAAACATATGCTACCCTCCTTATTTAACACTTCGAAAATGTTTAGATTATATATTTATAATGGAAAAAAAGGAAAAGAATAATGGCTCCCCCCTTATAATTTGACATTTGAATGAAGATCTGTTTTTCCTTTGTCCACATTGGTAGACACAGAGTGAGACAATGAGGTATGCAGTGCAGCCTAACCAGCTTGGGAGTAGAGTGACTTCTGCAGCGTCGTCATGGAAGGACAGAGCTGAATGTCCTGAACTGTTTGAATCCTCAGGTTCACCCACTGAATCTGCTATTCATACAGCCCTATGCACTTTGTGTCTCTCAAGGCCTCCCATTCACATTATCTCTCTGACACATCCCCGTCTCTCTCTTTGACACACACCCACACAGGCATAACACACACACACACTGCTGTCTAACCCGAGACAAAAGCAAGGCCCATGTGTCCTCACCCCAAAACAGCCCCTTAAACAAGTAAAGAATGGCAAATAACCTCACTTTGAGTCACATTTCGTATTTTTTCCACTCCTAGTGATTGTGTTTGATCCCCAGGAGTGTTTAAAGATCACACACAGTCTATAGTACCTGCCACACAAATCCACTCCGGCACACACACACATATACACACCATCCTCGGACAGATTTATGGCAGTCACTGTGGTCCCGGTGGAGAAGCAGTGACCGCCCAGATCCTTACCGGGAGTAACCGTCGGAAATCAATCTACAGTGATCTGAAGAGGTTGAGAGAAAGACAGAATAAAAACAGTATGATGAGGGAAAGGGGCTTGATCGGGTGGCAACACAAACGTGAAAAAGAGACATGGAGGTTGAGAGTAAGAGAGGAAAAAGGAGAAAACACAAGACAAAACTGCAGCAAAAAAAGAATGAATCAGAGAGTGTGGGAGTGCAGAGTAAGAGCGACGTCAACAGCTACTAGTAGACAAAGAGAGTCAAAGGAGGGTGGGTTTACACTGCCAGCCAACGCTTAAGACGGAGGAAGAAAGGCAAGCTAATATAAGAGAGAGAAAGAGAGATAAATGTGGATTAAAGATGAGGAAGAGTGAAGTTGAAACACTGCGAGGGGAAGCGAGGAGGGAGGCAAACGGAGAAATGTCTGAATGGTTTAAGAATCGGACAGATGGCCAAAGCTCCGGGGTCATGAGCATTTAAACATCCCGACTCTCTGTCACTCTCATACGCACACAGCTGTCCCAAACGTGATGCCACACAAGTGCCTCGGGAAGATCGCATTGCAGGGTTTATTGTAACACTCACTTTATTTTCATTTGTACTAGCCAGCGATTCAGCTGCAGCTCGTGTCAGTGGCTATAAAATCCATAAAGCTAGATACTGTAACGCCACATTCGCCTCAAATTTGTTTGCATTCACAATGAGACATTTTGTGCCATACTGCAGGTTGTTTGTAATAGCCCACTTAACCATGATACCTGTTTCAGTCAGAGGAAAATCTGGAGACGTCCTGCTCCTCTATGGAAACAGCACAATCATGGCTAGAAGTGTGGAGTTCTTCTGTCTTCTTTTAGTTATAATGCCATAAAGAAACAAGCAAGTTATTTTTACAAATCTGGAATAAAATAGAAACAGCACTTTGCCACTAACTAACCTTTACTCACTTTCTGACTGCTCCTCTCAGCTCTTTGTAAACAACCTGCAGTTCAGTTGAAGTTTCACAAAATTTTTCGTCACCTGACTATTGGTCTCTTCCAAGTTGTGTGTGTAAATATCTTTTACAGGATGGGGTTCATAGGGGGCAAAAATTTCTAAGAATGCTGAACATTTAAAGAGGTAACTGGTAAAATAGTTTTAAGTGTAATAAACGCTGCCTGCTAATTGAATAGTTGAATAGTTTTTTCAAGTTGGAGAAGAGGTATTGAATTCTCAGTTAAACAAGCCGTCATTCAGTGTGTTATTACCTAAGCGATTGATGTCATATTGGTTAAATCTTCCCAATTTGTGGCTTTAACAGTCAATAGGCCATAACTGTCTACGCAGACAGTCAATAAGAAATTCTGCATCCTGAAGTGGAAAATGTCCCTGCTTAAATTAATTAAACATACTGTTTTCTCTCAGGCAGAGTGCTGCTCCCAGATTAACCATCATTCTTTTCATTTAGTCATTTATTGGGGGAATTTTGCAGGAATCAGAGGAAATTGCAAGCTGTTGAAAACCATATCAGGATGAGTTGAATTTACTTACTCCATCACTCCTCTCCATCTATTACCCCCACCTCACAAGATTGATGGAGGGGGTGTACAAGGCCTCTCAATACATTTATAAGTACACAGCCTTGAATGCAGCATCCAGTTTTATTGAGAGCAGCGCAAGTAGTTAAATATAAACATGTATGGATGCTTGAGGGGAAAGTGGACAGTGTATATAAGAACAATAGGTTGCTTTTTCATCAAATGAGTATTAGTACGGAGCCACGGGGCTCAAAGAAGGAACTCTATGAGCTGTAACAAAGTCCCTCATCTAAAATGCAGATTATAAATTATGCAAGTATACCCCTGCACCTGTATCATGTTAAACTTTTCACATGACAAACTGGTGGAAATTGCTTTTTGAGTACTGTATGTGATTTTATTATACTACCTCTGGGTGTGGCTAAGAAGATAATTCTGTTAGAAATATCAGGAAGCATCTCCCCAGACGTACAGAGAGGAGTCACCCCTGACCAATGTTTCTTTCCCCTGCTGGAATTAGACGTCATGTCGTCTTTATTCTGACAGACTTTACCAATCCATGGGGTGATTATCTGCAACAGGCTGCATGTGAGCAAAAAAAAAAATGATTCCGTTCATTTTTGAAGGAATTGGTTTTGCAATCTTCTGCAGGATTCTGGTGGGATTTGGTCGTTTGGCTGAAAATGGGGAGAGACAGACAGCAAGTGTCAGATCCTGACATCAAACAGTGTGATGTTGAAGGATGTGGGGACGCCCAAGGGGGACCTCACACAGAGACGCTGGCAGTCACACATACACTTACACCCCATGTATGCATACACACACACGCAATCTAAGTCATAAACACATGAAGTACGTGCACGTGCATGCACACACATTTAGAAACTCTCCTCATGGGACCAGTAGAGACAGGCAACGGATAAAATCCTCCAAATTTCTGCACAAATTCCATCTCAAGGCCCGATGCAGCAGTCATCCACATCAACCTTACATCTCTAACAACACTAAAATAACAAACATCACATGTACTCTTGTTTATTCCGTTTGTTATTTTCCACATCCACCGCAAGCTGTCGTTCCTTTATTCCTGCATATGTCAGGCTGTACAAAGACAGACTGTATGACAAAGCAAAAAAATAATAAATAGATAATAAAAGGCTTCAACACTGGCACTGCAGCTGATTAAATACTTACAGTCTTGTTGTGCCTGTTAATTTCTCAAGATGTGCAATCGTTAAATTCTGATTTGTTTATCAACAGAGCAACTATAAAGCATTGGAAATGTAAAGCGAAAGGAAACCAAGCAGCGTCAAAGAACTTCGTGGATGATGATTTAGCCAAAATTGAAAAATTGATAAATGAAGCCATTGTAGATGCCCCGAATTAATTAGTGCCATGCTTGTCATCCTGCTGATCCCAAGAGAAATTCAAAGTTTGTTGCCTTTCAAGCTGTTGCTGAGCAGATGCAGTAAGCTGGCATCCAGTTGCTGGCAATGGTGAGGAAATACTTTGTTTGGGGATTTTGGAGCTCTGTCAGATTCAAAGTGTCAGGAAGCATTCAGGTCTGAATCGGTTATAAAAAAAAAAAAGCCTGGCCAACAAAGAGTTATTCCAGTCTGTGCTGCCAAATGAATTGAACTTTTATGTAGCTGGAGTGTTGTCCCTCATTAAGTGCTATCATACCCTTTTTTTCCAGTTGCATTAAAGGTGCACTGACACGTAATAAAGGACAACACTCCAATACTCCAACAATATAAAAGTCCAATTCATTTCACTTTCTGTGTATACTGAGACTACAAACAGTATATGTATCTGTCAGTAGCAGCTGCCTCAGTGTGTGTGTGTCAATGTATGTGTGTGTCTACTATGTTTTAAATTACCGTAAACAGATGGGCACGAGTAGCACTTGTAGAGTTACAGATAATACACCTGGAACCATTGCCAAAACATGTCAGAGAAAGCAAAGACATGATTTCCACCTTTTAGTCATCTGTTGTATTTAGCCTTTTTTCTCTCACCTACTTCACTCTGTAGTGTTTTAACACTATAGTAACCAATGGCTTGTCAGATGGCTGCCTGACACTGTCTATACACTATAACAAGACAGAAAAGCTTTGCTGTTACTGTAGTTCGGGGTGTAAACAACAAAATGTAATAGTTGGCTGTAGATTAGTTATTAAAGGTTCTAAATATGTTGTGTATTAATCGCTTTAAAGTCCAGTTAATGAATGGATTGTAATGTATCCTAAAAGCTGAGACCTTCCCCGACTCTCTTGGTATCACACCCTGTAGACTGATTTCCAAAAGGACCCAGGAAGACTCCAAAGGATGTTATATTTATGCGTGGTCCCAAGTGTTTTGCCTCTCTACAGCTCTCCTACAGCACCAACAGTGTGCAGAATCCTGAGACAGACCATCAATAGTAGCTGTAGCAACTCCAATTCAGCCAGCACATGACCCAGAACTGGGGGTCCCTGCTACACATGTTAGACCCAGTGCTGCTGCCGTCCTGGGGTTTGTATTGGCTGAATTCATGTTGCTACAACAGTTAGTCTCCGGAGCTGACATCAGCTCTCCTACCAAGTAAAGAAGTCTCCTAGTGAGCCATTTGTAGTCTGATAAATAGTGAATTATTAAAGTCAATGCCCAATATATATAATATTTTTTTCCAAGCAGCTATAGCTGATGGAGCTAAACTTAGCTAGCTCTCTGTAACTTAGCTACCCAGTTGTTGGCTTATTTGTAATGTAAGCTGATGAAGTAATATACAAACAGCATTTTATCAGTCAGATCGGCCTCAGGAATCAGGATATATTCACTGACACAACCCACTCAACACAGTATTTTGCTATGTTGTAAGCTAGCAATTTATTCTTGTCAACAATCTAGCCAATGGTAGCTAACACCGAAGTATCTCAATATATTTCTCATTCAACTCTGTTGTTGTAGGTTGTTAATGACATGTCTCAATTATCACTAATTCACCTTCACAGTTGCCCGTAATTACTATAGTAGTGTTTGTACACACATTGTAAATGGTAGTCTGTTTCTGTGAAAGCTAATTTCTTCATTATTAAGGAAATTATGAAGGAAACAGGGAAGAGGTGATATTTCCGGAATTTCAAACAGGGTTGAATTAGAGAAGTAAGTGGACTGTTCTGAACAGAAACATAATCAACAGAACTTGAGAAACAATGCGTTCCCTTCAATGAAGTCATCAAATACCGGTCATGATTCTATTACCTTTATTTCTTTTTCTTTTATTCTTTTCATTAGAATTACAAAACAGGATGGGGAGTATGTAGTGTGACTCGGTATAAGCCTACTGTGGGAAAGGGTTTTGTATAATTTCCAGCACAATTTCTGTCAAGGCGGCATTAACATCAGCTGCAGAAACAGGTAGATTCAACATCCATGACAGAAGAGCAGCAGTACAGTTACTCCCCTTTTTCATGCTCATAGTGTGACACATTTTTTTCCCTTACAACTTGGAAAGCTTGTCCTTGCTGGGTATTTTAATTGGCTGTAGCTGTGCGCAGTGGGACCACGGTCACGTCAGATAGGAGAGAGAGAGAGCTATTCACAACAGGGCCACCCTCACAGTGTGCATTACTATGAAACCTTTATGCAAAACTTAAATTTTGTTTGACTTGAGAATAGCAGAATCTCATACAGATTTGCAAGTCGATAAGAGCTACACTAACAAGCTGTGGTAGAGCAAACACGGATGTAATGTCATCATATCAAATACCCTGTCCAGTCTTTTATGAAACCAGTACAGACCTAAGACCAGTATGGATTAGGTGGAGGAAAAATTTCTCTAAGTGCTGTTTTGTAGAAGATAATGAGGCACTTGTGGACAACATTGACCACGCTTGGGCCCAATTAAGCTGCACTGACGGAAAGTTAAAATATTGTGGCACAGAAACCTGTGTCAGAGCTTGTTGTTAGTGAGTTTTTCATCACAGCACCATGTTGGGAAAATGTGTGTGATGGGTGAGTGGAGAAGTGCAACTTGGGGATTTAACAAGCTCTGGGGAAAAAGTGTGTATATATAGATTTTTTCCTTTTTAAAAATGGCTTTCTAAATGATACCCTTTTAAGCGCCAAAGCTAGTGCTTTGAATCGAACATTCACTGTAATTGGTGTAACTTTGGTCAAGTTACTTTCCACTGCCATGAGCTGCTGGTTTTGATTCTATTTGAAGGCATAGAAATTGTAAACATTTTTGTTCACTTGCAGTGTTTTGGTGCGGCTGTGCAAACATCTATTTAAGTAACTAGAAAAGCCCTCGGAGAGTGCAGACCTCCACCGAGGCCATAGGGTCAGTTACGCAATACCAAATTGCACACTTGAAGGAAATTCCAACGTCCTTGCTGTCAAGATACTGTACTTTGCTAATTGATTAACGGCACATATTTGGTTACAGTTCTCCAAAGTTGAACCAGTAAATATTAAATGAATTGACTTTACTGCTGTTATAAATGTTCAAATGAGCAGACCTTTTGTCAGAATATAGTTATATTAGGAATCCAATTTACAGTCCTTGTATATTGGCAAGTAATGATGAGACATATGTGAATCTAGTCATTTTAAAAAGATATTTGTCCATGAAATATTTTGCCCAAAGTTAACATTTAGTATATTCCTTTACCGTCTTATTTACAACCCAGATTATGGAGAAGTTGGGACACTGTGAAGTATATTATCAAAAACAAAATGCAAGTACAATGGAGTTACAGTTCAAACTGATAAACCTTTGTTTTTAATATACACAGATTTCTGAATTGGAGCACTCTCTCTTTGTCTTGTCACGCTCCCATTATTTTAATAAATAAATAATTAAAAATAAAATCTCCTCACCCTCCCATGGCTCAGGTGATTAAAATGATTAGTGGTCCCATGGAGTGAGTGGACAGAAACAGGAGGAGTCAATTAGACACACACACACATACACACACACAGGTGGTTTTCACACTAAACGGCACTGTGAAGTTAGTTTGGGACCCTCGGGCTGGCTGTAAAGTCACTTTGCTTGTTTGAAGGTTCAGTTAGGACGGCCACCTATCAAGGACGTCTCAACTCATTATCAACATGCACAGACAGTGGTAGCATGACAAATGAGCAGAGCTGAGATGGAGAGAAAACAACAGGGGCAGTGAGAGAAAGGAAGTTGGGGAGGTAAACAGATAAAATACGAGAGTTTTGAAAGAGGCAGCTATAGAAAAGTTTATGATAAAGGAAGGGTGAGGACAGTCAACAATTCAGAAAGAGACACAAGATAGTTTGGAGTGCAGTGTCTAGTGCCAGCCACTCATTACAGATGGTGAGTGCAGAGACAAGCAAAAAATGGAGCGATGGAAAGATGCTAGACATCTCCGGGAATGAAAGATGTCATGCACAATGCTTTCTCACCCCTATATTTTTCTTATTCCCAATCTCTTTCATTTTTTTTCACTCTCTCTGACCGTTCACTGACTCGGCTTGAAAAAAAAAAAAAGAAAAGAACCAGCCAGCAGTCATTTATTTCAAATGAGAGCTGGGAGACAAAAGGGGAGCACAGTGACGCCTGGCGAGAGATCTCAGTGACTCGGCGACTTCAGAGAGTTGAACTTGAGTTCAAGTTAATGCAAATGCATCGCTATTTGATGCAACAGTGTCCAAGTGAAGGGCACATGTTCTTCCACTGTGACACTTCTTTTTTATTTAAGCTCCGATCATTCACTTTCTCTCAATCAGTCCTTATTTATGAAAATCTGCTCTGGACGTGTCCCTGTCTGCTCAGAGCGAAATCAGTCAAATATATGCGTGGAAGACTGTTGCACAGACTCCTTGTGAGATGACTGTAATATATCAACAGTTTAATGCTTCTACAGGTACTTGTGCTTTAAAGACTTCATAAAAAATGCCACACTGTGCACAGTCATTGCCAAGTGACAACAGGCAACTACTCAGCTACTTGGCAATGCACAACAAATGCAACAAACCGTGTTAATTTGAGCATTGAACTTGGGAAAACTTTCCATTGTATCACAAACAACATGCCAATGGCAGGAAGTGCAGCAGGACTTTGTTCCTCAGTTCAGTCACTCTCTCTGCACTGCTTTGTCATCACTTTGTCTTTTTCTCCGTCCCATTTTCTCTTGTAAACTTCCACTTCTCATCAGCTAATGATTATTCTTCCAAACCTTTTCTTTTCTCTTGTTTTCCTGCTTTCTTTCCATTTGTTTATTCTCCGTCCCAGTTGCCCATACCGTCTTTCATATTCACACCATCTGTCTCTCTCTGTATCTTTCCATCAGCTCCTTTTCTCTGGTGTTGGCCAAGTTGCTGGCCAGAGCTCTTTGATTTCATCGGACTTTTTTTTGTTCTGTGGTACACATAAAAGGAGCTGCAATAATCAGAGAAGCAGTGTAAGGATTTAGAAGTTTCATCAAGCGTAAGAGGCCTGGATTTCTGTGTGTTGGTGAAAGGTGCATAGTAACCTTGTATGGGGGAAGATAAGGAGCCCATGTAGAAAAAAAAATAATATTTCAATTCCACTCTCCATCTATAAAACACATGTTTTAGCTCTCAACTTAATATGTACATGTCAGACATATCTCCATGCTGTTTATATCCACCAGGGGAAATTGCAGTGTCTGCAGAAGATAGGGCTGATTTAGTTAATTGGCTTCTGATGTAGTGCTCATAAGCAGTACTTTCTATTTCACAGTGTCATTTATAGTGCAGCCAAGCCAACCCAGAATAGCCTTCAACATCAGCTGTCATGCCTCAGCTATCGGCTGTGAAGAGAAGACTGCTCTCTCTCTCTCTCTCTCTCTCAGTTCACTGATGGGTGGTCCAACTATCAAACTGTCTGTCTCTTAGGATCAGCCATGTCTCTTAGGAATTACGTTATTTTACAGCAACATTAACCACTTAAATTAAATGGCAATGTTCACTGCCAGCGCAGATGATGCTCATGCTTTCTTGCGAAACATGTCTTGAGTACAGGCCCTGAAAGTCCTGCTTTCTCCACGCAGCAGCAGGATGCAAATTTTACATTTAACAAATAAATTTAGTAAAGGCAAAACCCCTCTAACATAAGGCATCTGCTGTGTTAGAATGCATTCTACCTTCTCATATTGTTCTGTCTCCAGTGCCCAAGATTTGAATACATACAATGGTAGAATTAATAATGAGTTGGTGTTGGAGTTGCTTGTTTGACTTGCTCATCTGTGTAGAGTTTGCATGCTCTTCCCGAGTCCGCAGGTTTCCTCCCACAGTGCATGGACATGGAGATATGGTTTAATTTGTGAATCTAAATAGTGGAACTGAAAGTGTTAATGGTCGTCTGTCTCTGTGTGTCAGCCCTGCAATAGACTAGCATCCTGTCCAGGGTGTACCCCACCTCTCGCCCTATGTCCGCTGACATCAGCCTGCTGACAATGGATTGTTATGGCGAAAGAACAACTAAAATTGTCCACAGCTCTGATCTCTGTATGTTTATTTGAATGGGAATGTCAGTTCTAGTCTTATTCCATTTCAGTGGTCACAACAGATATGATGACTAAAGAGGCTTGCACCTTACTGACACCTTAACACATCTCTTCCTTTTCTGTCCAAGCATGAACCTGGCTATGTTTAGCTCATCCTCCATGTGCTGCAGTTTCTCTGGCAACCAACCAAAACAGCCACCCTCTGTCTGAGTTGTGTGGGATCATCAAAGTGGCTCGATCTAGATCCAGATTAAAGTAAAGTCTTCCACAGGCACTATCCGACCGAAGAGATTCAGCCGTGTGAAGCCCAACGGGTCTAAGGAGACCAAGAATCCTTTGTGATCACTGTGATACAGTATGCTGAGGCTGAAATGTTACCTGAGCATTATTTAATATGTTCAATATGAGATATGTTTCTCCAGAAACAGTCATGCGGCTATGCGTGAGGTTGTGCTATTAGTGGTAATAAATGATGGTAATCAGCATTGTAATAAGGTCTGGGCTGAACAACAGTGGAGCTATACTTTAAGCTCTAATTGAAAAATAACAAGGTGTCCAGTAGACAAAAATCCTGAGCTGAGCAGTTTTCTCATCATCACAAAATGAAATTAGCGCCCCAGAGAGAACAATAAAAACACTCCTGCATTATCAGCGCAGAACTGCAAAGTCAACTTGGGTAATATTACTCACTGACACTGACCAGCAATTTAAAGAAAGCATCACTTTCTTTAGCCTTAGGTCTGAAAGTAAGCGCCGAGTATTTGTCCACAGAATCTAGTCCACATTCTTCTCCGCTTTCTATTTTTCCCTTTATCCGATCCTTTATCCTTTCCATTTTTTCCCCAGGTGTTAAAAGCACATCAGCCATCACTCTATCCCTCTGTTTCCTCTTTCTCAATCTCTTCCTATCACGGCCCAGAGAGCCTCCATCTTTAAATGTTTTAAACCTTAAGGGAACACATTGTGCGCAGCCATCCGTAGCTAATCGTCTACTTTCTGACTGTGACTTTTGGGATAATGGAGCGCTCTCCCAATGCACGCATTTATAGCCGATATCAGCTGCGGACAGCGAGGTGGAGGACAGGTTCTTCAGTGGCCGTGTTTATGTGTGTGTCTTTTTGTAAATAACAGCTGGAAGCCACAACATTGGACCAAAGGCTAGATGTAATGGAAGCGTCTATCAGCAGCCTGGCTGCCGGTTTGATAAGAGCGAGTTCACTCTTTCAGGGAAAACTCTCTTTTCCTCTCATTTTTGTAGGTTATTCCATTTTCAGTCCTTTTCTTCATTGACTGCCTTTCAATATTTTATTCTCTCTATCTCGGTTTCATTCCCGTCTCTCTCCTACTGCGAACACTCTCCATCTGTTCCTCTCTGATACAGCCACTCACTGATCCCTGTATCAGTACAATTCAATTGAGTGCAATTTGTTGGCAGGAAATATGAAAGAGAAAAAACATGGTGCGGTTCAAATGAATCCACAAATTGTCTCTTGCATCTCTCTTTCGTAATCTTTTTTTCCCCTCTTGCTTAATTGGTGATCTGTTTCAAACTACATTCAGTCCTGTGTTAGTGTGTCGTTTTGTGTGTGTGCGCGCGTGTGTTTGTGTGTGATCTTGTGGTTGGAGTTGAAAGTCAGCAGTGGAGTGTAAACTGCTATCAGAGCCTGCAGGGGAGCTGCAGGCAGAGCTCTTTATTACCCCCGGCCAACCGACTCAGGCATGCTACCTTTGGAAAATGTTCCTGGGAAAAAAGAATGATTGTTTAAGTTATTTCCATGTAAAGCTTATAGATATCAGGTTTGTTTGCATTGTGTTTGATTTAAATAAAATCTATATTTAGTTGATGCAACACACATACTCCCTTTTGTATTCACGTGTGTATGTGCATCAGTTTGCCTCCAGTTTATTGGCAGTGCACTCCCCTTTCCCTTTGGCTACTGTCAATGTTATCAACTTACACCTGCAGGCAGGTGTGTGTTTTCCTCATCCACCTCTATATTTCTGAGGACCGGGGTGAGTTTAAGACCTTGAGAATAAGGTTATGTTTGGAAGGTGATGAAATTTTGGCTTCTTCTAAAGTCTATTTGAGGGTTGAGACTTGGGTTTATCTGTTCGGTTACTGTTATGGTAAAGACTGTTGTACACAGATGTTTACTTGCATCCCATAACACAGCCTTGTAATAATGTGTTAAGAGTCAAGACTCTGGTCGGGTTTTGTTAAGAAATTAGCCACATTTCTACTAAAGGACGTGTCATGCTGGACAAAATGTCAAAATATGACTTCTTTCATTTGGAGAACATAATAGTCTGGTTAAACACAATCATACCAGGGCAGCTCAAGGCTGCTTCTTTTGATTGAGAATCCTGAGGTTACGTCCTCTTTATTTTTTGTAATGTCCATTTCCAATTTCCAGTTTTCAAAAAAAATGGCCTAATGTGCTCTCAAAATGAAACCTATTCAAGAAGCACATCATTTACAGCCGGAAATTATTTCTGAATTAAATCACCAAATAGAAAAAAAAAAAAAAACAGAAAATTGGACACAGTCTGACTGACATTACCCACTGAGTGTCTTGGTCTCTGTATTATTAGCACCTAATGGTTCTAGAGTTACAGCTATGAGTTGGTATTTAATGTTTATGTTTCCTTTTAACTGTGGCCTCACAAAATATTTCCTTAACCTTACTTCAATGAGTCATACGCTAATTATAGCAGAATTTCACACAAATGTCTGACAGGATAAAATAATGAAGGGATGACATTTTGTGTTTAAAACCTCAAAGGTCAGCTTCACTGTCACATCAAAGTGTTCCTATTATTCAGCTCCATAACTCAGAAGGAGAGATTGTGAGCATGTCTCACATTTGGTTGGATACTGAACTGGTGACACTGATCATGTTTACCAACTCGAAGCTGTTGTGGCTGTTCGGATCGTCTGTCCTTCCAAGTTAAAGATGTGTGTGAAGCATCCACATTCGTGCACTTCACAAAAATATCCATATGTGAAGCATTGTTTTCTGTCATGGCTGCATATAAGCCTGGAAATGGACTGGACATGGATTTAAGCGTGAAGACAAAAGGAGTCAAAAGACCACATGTTTTTCACTTCGGTTAGCATTGTGCTATAGGGTTTTGTGCTGCATTCATGTGCTATTGAAATAATCCGAAAGATTTGTTCCTCGTCACATTTCACGGCTCACCTGACAGTTTTTCTTTGCTCGTTGTTGTCTGAAATCAGCTATCAACGTGTCCTTTAAACTCCCCTTGTTATTTCCATATTACCAATTAAACCTTACAAACACACCACAATCAGAATCAGAATTAGTATCTGACTTTCCAATATGGGAAAACACTCCAAAGCATTCATAGAGATTCTATTGAACTAATGTGAAACATACATTTACTCTTTTGATTAACTGTGCCGTCACAAATGTACCCTGGGACAGAGCACAAGCTGTTCCTCATGAATGAGAAAGGAGCCAACGGTGGAGGATCAAACATTACCTTTAGCAAAACTGCAGCATCACTGTGATTTCCACAAACTGTCTGCCCAGGGTGTGCAGCCTCTGCAGAGTTAACTGTGCAGCTTTGCTGTTTCTGTTCTACGTTCTCCCTCTTGTCAGGCTGCAGTTACCAGGTCTGTCTCCATCAGTGTGTGTGTGTGTGTGTGTGTGTGTGTGCTTTTTGACATGGTAGAGCCGACTTTCCACTTCTCTCCCCTTTGTTCTCACTTGACCAGTGTATCTACAAGTCACTCTCACGTGCCCCATCCTGGAACTTCCCTCCTTTCCTTTTCTCCGTGCCTCTTTTTTACTTTCCATTCCCACTATTCTTTCTCATAATTCCATCCATCTCTCCCTTCCCTCCTCTATCTGTCTCCCCCTATATGTGCCGCAGAAAGTGCTGGCCTGATAAGCTCCACGTCTGGAGAGCTTGTCAGCTGTGTCAGGTCTTTCCCCCTCAAAACCACTCTCTGAAACTCACTAAGGACCTGAGGACGAGTGCTCAGTCCTCTGCAGTGTGTATCTGTGTGTCAGCTCGACTGTCTTCTCGTTTCATTATAACTTTCCTCCACTTACTTGGCAGAATCGAAGTGGTCATCGTCTAATTTAGTAGGTTGTGTGTTACAATTTCTGCCGATACGACATGTCATCATTCCTCTCCTTCAGTTCACTGGCTTTACTTTTTTTGCCATCTAGTCCACCATGTAGGGCAGCATCTGCCTGCCTGTCTGTCTGTTTGACAGTGTGACTGCAGTCATTCAACTCACTCACTGTTGAAGAAATACAGATATGCACTGATTTTTCTGAGGAACACCTACAGCTCAATCTCTGAAAAGTCAAGTTTTATATCCCTGCAGGGTCTCTAGTATATGATGGTGGATAAGGGTCATTTCAGCTTTATAAAAAAAAACAAAATAAACAAGGGGCAGGATGTAATTACTGTAGGAAAATATCAGAAATTCCTAAAAATAAAGTCCTACATTCATTGGCATTAATCCTAAACCATCACCTAATAAGAAATTAGTGTGTTGTTTTTAAATTGGTCCAACTCACAGGCGTTTTTTTCATACCAAAGTTGGAATGCTTAGGAAAATATGGTGATTCTGGGCTACAATTACAAGTTTTTTGTGAATTTATAATCTCAGAGAATATTCAAGGTTTTTCCTCTTACCTCCCTCCTGGCTCCAACATGTCTTTGTTTATTTAGTTTTACCTACAATGGCCCTAATAAGCTTTTATAACTGTTGCCAAGACTTCATCCAAACTTCCACCAAAACACACTTAAAAGTCAATCCAGAGTAATTTCCTTCACTATCAACTCACCTGATGCAATAAACCACACCCATCTGGTGCTGTAGACTGCCAAAAACTGCTGAGAGTCATTTCACTTTCTCAGACAAAGACACGAGCTCTGCAGCACATGGGCAATTAAGCAGCTTCACTGGTGCCATCATTTCATATACCATTTGATCTACCTGCCTGTGTGTCACTGTAGCTGTCACTGCGCAAATGTTCTGCTAATTTCGCTCTTGTTAGACCTTCTTTTACTTCCTGTCTTCCCCCTCTTCCCATCTGTCCTTCTCCTCGTTCCCTCACCAGACATATTCCGTAGTTGGACGATTACACAGACTATCTCTGACAACTTGAAATGTGATAAATGACTCTCTCTCTC
>CAFUXE010000310.1:1971498-2061404 GCA_903364295.1 Serranus cabrilla
TCTCTCTCTCTCTCTCTCCTACTAGATGTATATCCAAACTACCACCCTGACCATCTCTCTCAGCCTGTCTGCCTCCGTGTCTCTGGGGATGCTCTACATGCCCAAGGTCTACATCATCCTCTTCCACCCCGAGCAGAACGTGCCCAAACGGAAACGCAGCTTCAAGGTGAGGTGCAGGGAAACACTCTAACATGTCACATATTCTTAATAGGAATACCCACTGATAGGGACGGTTCACCCCAAAATCAAAAACACAGATTTTCCCTCTTATTTGTAGTGTTATTTATCAGTCTAACCTCTGGAGCCACATGTGGCCCTTCTGTTATTTCTTTGAAATTTCATTGTCATTTATCATTGGTGTGGGCCCAAAGTGATTTGTATACTTTAATAAAATAAATAAAATATCTTAATAAATTGTCCAGGCCCGGCACCATATCCCTTTAAACTTCAGGTCTAGTTTCCATAGCTACTAGTTGTTGATTCTAGATATTTCTTCGATTTCCATCCTGTTTTCACTTGATCTTTGCTGCATTCGGCCAAAATGCAAAATGATATTAATAAATGCTCATTATAACCTATCAGTAATGTCAGGAGGTTAATTTAGACTTTGTAGGCTGTTTTATCTTCATTGTAAGGCTCAAAATAAGGTATGTTTGGTGAGTAAAAGCTGCCAAAACCTAGTCAAGATCGAGTTATCTGCCTCTTAAACTAGAGTACATTTAGCTTGTGGTGCTCTAACCAAAAAAAATACATTTGAATAGCCCCACAGCAATATCTGTTTCCATACAAACATGACCTGGTTACTCAAGATAATCCTCAAAAGCTTCTTGTAAGCAGTTTAAAGTAGGAACTATTTTCTTTGGTCGAACTGCACCCGCCAAATGTATCACTGCACGAATCAGCTTAGGTGTAACGTTAGCTTGCTTATGCTAGCTGTCCCTGAACTGTTCCCCTCTCCGCTGTGGTACGGTTGGTGGGTGTAGTTCTGAAACTGCTGACAAAACAGTCTGTGGATTATCTTGAGTGACATGGTCATGATTTTTGGTTTGTTTAATGTATGTTTTTGGTGCTTTGAGCCCCACAAGCTGAGTGCATTCTTCCATTATATAGATACAACTCACACTAACCTAGAGTGATAAATAGCACTACTGGAGAAGCAAAATATGCCTTTTTCTATTTTAGGGTGAACTATCCATTAAATATGATGTATGCAGATGAAATGAGGACAGTAAATTTAACAATACACAATGTAGAATTACATTATATAACGAAGGAAACCAGAACTTATACCACACTAATCGTTTTCTTTTCCAATAATGGGTTTCTGAATGTGAACGCATGACGAAACAGGCGATTGTGACAGCTGCCACCATGTCGGGGAAGCTGACCCAGAAGGGTGGAGACCGGCCCAACGGAGAGGTGAAGACTGAGCTATGTGAGAGCATGGAGACCAACAGTGAGTAAGAGAACACAGCGTTTTATAACTATACATATAATAAACTACATAAACTAAAGATTTTTATTACAGAGGTCCATATAAAGCTTAAACTTACATGCACTTACACACATACATATAGCGAATACAGCTGTTCTTATGAGGTTATTTAGTCTTTCAGTCATAGTTATTCTCAGCAAGTTGGCAATACATTTATATATTTACTGTAATTGCATGTCATGAGGAAAAAGTACTATATAAACAAACATATTGTCCTTTGTGTACATTTATGCTTAATTGTGCAATTTGCATGATGTTTTGTTTTGCTTTAACTGCATTTAAGTTTAATTTCAAAGTGAAATTTAATTTCACGGCTGACTTTTTTGCATGGCAAAAATCGGCTGCGGCAGTGACAGTTTTTAAATAGCATGGTGTGCCTTCTCTAAGCGCTGACAGTGAAGCATTGTCACATTCACTTCAAAGCTCTGTTTTGTGTTGAGCTGGTTCTCCTGTGTCAGCAGGCTGCGGGTGATGTGACAGGAGTGCATGCGAGTGTGCCACATGTCGTGCATGTGCTTCCATGATAGCGGTGTGTGTGTGTTAGCATGTTGTTGTTCCGTCTCCATCAATCCATAAGTTGTGAGTTGATTTGCATGGGCTTTGGCGTAGTTGTTGCTCTAGCTGTGTGTGTCATGTTTGTGCACGCATTGATCTCGTATCTTTCATCTTTGCTGTGCATGTGTGTCTGTGTGTGAATGCTGCATGCAGGTGTATAATAAGTTTCAGACCTGTGAAAGCAAACGACTCCTTCCCATCAGCACTTTATTAGCATCAGTGAAGGAAGCAGGTCACAGATCATTCATTTAGCCAATAGTTAAACTGCTTAGTCATCTCCTTGCATACTTCACTTAACAAACAAATAAAATTGCAAATTAATAAGTTCCTTATGGTTCAAGTGGTAACTTATTTATGCAGCGGCGATGAGCAGAAAGCAAGTTTAAGAGTTTCTACTCTTTTGGCTACCTGACATTTTGCTTAAGAGCGCGCTTCAGAAAATATCAATAAAAAGCTTTGGGCGTTTTTCCAGTCTGCATGCACTAACACACATTTCTTTTATATATATGAATTTTTTTCTTTTTTTCATCAAGGACCTTTTTCCATTATTCCAGCAGTGTGATGGCGAAACACAAGTGAAAGAAGGAAAAAAAAAAGATAATAATGAAAGGGTTGTATGAAAGCATCAGAGTATAACAATGGTGCAGTTAGAGGCCTGACGTTGCTGCAAAAACATTGACATTTACCAAGGAACGCTTGAGGGGACACAAGACATAATGGGTTTGACAAAAAGCCCCAACTACTCAGGTGGACTGTGGATGTGACACTGTTACGTGACCATCTGGAGAAAAAATCGCCTCTCAACTGCTCTTTCTTCTCTTCCTTTTCCATTGCCCCATCCACACCTCCCTCCTCTTTCATTCTCCCTTTCCATTCTCACTCTTTTTCTCATTTTCTTTGCACACACCTCCACCCCGTCTTTGCATCACCTTTCCATCTTCCACCCTTGTCGTAATCACGCAGCTTCATCAACTAAGATGACATATGTCAGCTACAGCAATCATGCCATTTGAAGGGACCACAGAGGAAGAAGAAAGGGATTGGACAGGAGAGGAGAGGAGGGGGGGGGCGTGTCTTGGGGCAGTGCCAAGAAAAAGAAGGAGCGGTCGTTCTTTGCCGATTGGCCGAAGAACTGGTGGACACATGTGAGCGCCCAATGGAATCCAAGCATGAGACATTTTGTATTGTTCCGCATCAAACCACAGAGAGGTGGGACCACATAAACAGCCAGTCAGTGTGCCTGCTTTCCCGCTGCTCACAGCTCATTGGTCCTACCATGAACTTACCTGTTTTAAAAAAGAGACAACATGAAAAAAGTGACATACCATAGGACACTGTGGTGGACAGAGTAACTATTAAAATCAACAACAACAACAAAAAAAAAACATAAAAATGAAAAGAAAAAGAAAAAAAACTTTCAGAAACCATGTAGACATAATATCTAAAAGGGCAAATGTGGGGCTGGGAAAGAGATTTAACAGATAACATTTTAAAAGATATTTAAAAAGAGAAATGTAAGAGAAAATCTATGAGACTCAAACATGTTTGTTGTAATTCTCTACTTGTAAGTATTTTTGTGGTTGTGACGATTTTTTCATTCTTGTCTCACCGTTGTCTGATGGATCGCCCTTGCATAATGAGATGAGTGTGTTTCCTCCCGCTGTCTTGGCTAACCGGGTTGTAGCCTTGGGTTGTGAACCTGTAAAATGCCATGGTTGAAGCATGCCAGTTTTTATACAAAAAGGAGATTTATTTATAATAAAGGAATGTTTTGCAAATGTGTAGATTTGTGGTCGTTTGTACGTTTGTAGTTTTGAGGACCTAATAGCAGATTATTTTTCAGGTTTTGTTTTTTATTAGCTGTAGATGAATGGATGGATGACAAACTATGGAACTGCATCGTCTATTCACATGTTGGAATTACTTCACATATTGAATTTAGGTACAGATATTCATGTTCCTCTCAGGATGAATTGTAATAACCTTGGTGACTTTTAGTTTTTTCATTTTTGCCTTCAATAATATAGTTATGCCATATGACACTCACTGTACTATGTGTTTTAGTGAATGTTAGCATACCCTAACAGAAAATAATTTTGATTCTCTCACAAATCCCATAATTTAGCAAATCCCTTGGTTATATCTAGCCGACAATATCTCTTTCCAAGTTTGATTTGAGGACAGTTTGTTCTCCTGTGTCATTTTTTTTCATTAAATGCTCTTCTGCGTTCCTTCTCAACTGTCCCTCAACAGCGCGGTGATCTCCCCACAGACAAGATGGCGATGGGAGAAATCTGCCAGAAAGAAAGCCTTAGAGGGAGAGAGTGACAGTGAATGAGAGAGAAACGAGATAGATATTAGAGCAAAGTGGACAGAATTCCCCTCTCTGTACACCTGCAACAACCCACCAGATGTCCAACCTTCAAAAATACATGAGAGCTAAGAAAGAAACAGTCAACTGCATCAGTGAATCCATTTTTGTTGGAGAGGAACAATCGATAGTGCTGAAGGCAAAGTGAAAGGACAAATCGCACCATTTACGCTGGATGGTGTGGCAGATACATAGGCGCCAGAGGAAAAAGTGCAAAAACCTGTGAATTTATTCTTGTGATACGTGTTCTTCTACTTTTTGCAGTGTGTTTGCAGTCTCATCTGGATGCCATGACACACTCCCTCAATGACAGCATTGACCTGTACACAGTCTAGTAAACACAACCCGAGAAGAAAAAAAGCCTTGTTCCATAAGCATAAAATCACAGCTACAATTTTTGCAGCTGGCATTGTGTGTTTTTTAAACAGCCAATTCCCAAACGCCCTTAAGCAAAACACTGAACTCCTACCTGCTTATTTACTGGAAGCTGCTCAGGAAAGATTTGAAGCGTGTTTCTTGACCCTCAGACCCGCGGAGCCTCAGGGAAGTTGTTCATAAGCCAAATATTAACTTTAACAGACATGTTGCCAATGAACAGTTGTAGTTTCCTGTGAGTAGAACATGTCAGCCGAGTATTCATACCTTTTTTATTGTCAAGTGTATATAAGTAGCACAGCTGAGAGAACATTTTCTACAAGGTTTAAAGACTTCCATGTACATTTTCAGTTTTGTATATCATTCTATAGCATCTATCCATATGTGTGTATGTTATTACAGTGCTACATTTCCAAGCCCTTCTAAAAACGTTTTCCCACCTGACCTGACATGGGTTTCTGTATCATGATACAGAAACTGTTGCTGTTGCTAGATACCGTACATATCCTGATCTATACGCCAGATGTCAGTGGGTTTGATTCTCAAGTGGGAAAGGGGGTTTGGTAAACAGCTATGGAATCACTTTTGCTCCAGCATTTTAAAAACTGCAGCGTTATTTTTTAGTGCATCACACCAGCAGCAACTTTCTTGCTTTCTTTCTGCTTGTGCTATCTCCAAACCTCTCCATATTTTCTGGAGTTTCACATCAAATGTCACTGAGGGAATTGTAAATCCCCTTCTGATGCAGATGTCTGTAACTTGAGTTTTCCATCATGCCGTTGATTCTTGTAAACAAAGGTCGGATTAGCTGTTTGACAAATGCGATGAAATGGATAACTGTCGAGGGATCTGGGGCTGCCTCCTCCGACTCTTGTTTGTCATCACGCATGTAAATCCGTCCGAGAGTCATCCGGTGTTTCCGGAAAGAGAGCAGATGTTGGACGTTTTGACCTCATTGTCACTTCAGTCAGTGAGTGATACAGCTGGTCCTTGTAAGGGATGGATGTGATGTGATTAATTAACGGGGAATGAGCCTGACAAGTGACAGAACACAGGTGGGGAAGACTGAGAATAAACCAACCATAACCTATTGAAAGAATTTTATTATTTCATTTTATTCTTATATACAAAAGACACTCTTTTTTAAGGATCCATAATAGCTTTTTTCTAGGCTCCTGTACAATAGAAGTTAATACCTCATGCGACAACTTTGACAATGAGGCCTGAAGAAGGTGCTGACCAATATGACATTGTCAGGACTCTTCTGTATAAAATCTCATATGATCAGATTTCATTTTAAGGAGCCACTGAAGTATATACCCGTAATCACATCGTTATTTTAACATGCAAATAATCTTATTTCTATGCTAATTTTGGACAAGACGTAATTCAAAATTCTGCTGGGTATTTTAGGTCAGGGTGCGTCAGGTGTCTGCGCACATCCCCCTGAGCCCAAACTCAGCTGTGCAGCACAGCTCGCCGCGGGTGTAAGGCAGCAGACTGTGTGTGTGTACTGTGCCGGAAACAAGCAGGTTGATTGACGTCATGGCTTTACTCACAAGACTCTCTATAGTATGTGTGTGTGGAAATAAGTTTCGTGATGGTAACAATTAAAATCCAAATGTCTGCACAAATGATGAGGCGTGCTAATCATTGTTAGCCACATTTGAAGTTTCATAAATGAGTTCATCATTATAATATAATATATAGTTATTGTAGTTGCAGTTTTAACAAGTCTAGAATTACATTTTTGCCTCTAATGTTACATTTATATTCCATTTTTGTATTGACTATTACTGATTTGACAGAATAGAAACAGAAATATGTTTGAAGTTTTTGCTTTTCCAGAAAAAAAACAGCATCCAAAGAGTCAGAACTGTTGTTGCAGTGATGTCATTTCTTTCGGTCAGAGCTATGGAAAAAATAAACCATCCGTTCGTACTCATTATATCTTTTATTTCCCTCAGGTGGACAAAAATCTACATCGTTATTTGGCCAGGAGAAGCAATTATATGTTATCGGTACTGGGTGAAAAAAATCCATGCATCCTCCTAAATGAACCTCAACACCAACTTTTGTTCCCATCATGCTATTAAAATAAAATATAAAACAGATTTTTATGAATCACAAAATAAAATGATCTTAATTTTAGAAGTAATCAAGCCGCTTTGATCCCAGGTCAACCCACATTCAAGACACTGTGGAACACATAGAAAACAAACTGTGGCCTTTCCTTCCTCCGACCTTAGCCGTAAGTAATAGGCTTTTCAACGGTGACCTGATTAGGCATTGTTCCGCTGGGATCTTGTTAGGTAAAAGAGCACCTAATGACCTTTTTTCTTTAGAGAAAGCAATGCCTCACTGCACAAGCGGTAATGCTAGACATCGGAGGGAAAAAACAAAAAAACACTCCTGTATTTTGCAAATCATTAAAACGCATCATATTTATTCAGTACATTCTGCTTTGTTATAATGATAAGACACTATATGCTCTTCCTGACTGCAGAGTGTACTGCAGGCAGTCTGCAGGATATGCTTTCCAGCAGAGGCAATAATCCACGTTGTCTCCGGCCCACTAATTCAATTACAAATCTCAGACTGCAGCCAGTGTGGCCAATGGAAGAGAAAACGGTGGGAGGCTGAAGAAAACTGCTCTCTTTGCAAAATCACACCTCTTCCCACTTAAATAAGTGTGTTTAACTGTGAGTGTGCGCTGTAGGAGGAAAACAGATGGTTCAGTATCTTGAGATATGGATAGTTGGGGGCCGATTGGCTCGTTGGATGGCGTCACCATCATGTCCACACCAGATGTCAGAGTGAGTCAGAGGGTCCCGCTCTGGGTCGTATCCGTTCAGCATCTCAGAGCCACGACCTCGGACTGAAACACTCAGTGCTGCCATATCATTTGAGTTCTTCATTAAGGTTTCTGCCGGCAGTCTCAGCAAGCAGTCGTCTCCTCTGAGGTTGATTGACATTACCATTTTATGACGCTCAGGACCATAAAGTGAAATTAATGATGACATCTTGTAGTATTTCCTCAGCAGTTGTGGGAATTAATCAGTATAATTAAAAGACAGACAGGCTGATGGAGCCATACTTTGATGCCGTAAAACAAAATTAAGCACTGAAAGTTGCAAACTTTACCTAAACTGATCAAAAGAAATGCACATCAATTATTTTTCACCCGAGATGGCTTAAGGTAGTTAAAATTTAAATGATGTCTGAAATACATTTTATAATAATTTGGACAGCTATCCCAAATCAGAAATGAATCCCAAAAAATAAAGAGTTTGAAGAGGCGAATCTGTGATTTTTAGACTGTATGAATAAAATGAATATAATTAATTAGATTGAATTATTGACAGGTACCATGACAAATGTTAAATAGCCATCCTTGTTCCTTGACAGTTTCTTACCATTTGCCTTAAGTTACATACGCACATAATGCACATTAAACAGTGGCAGTTTCTTCTCTAAATTGAATGTAGTTTTTGCATCAATGATTCTTCAAGTTCAGACAGATGTAACTGTTTAACGGTAGCTAGCTAGCTAATTAAGCAAACCCCAGCTCTATGAGTTGGTTAAAAATGCTGTCTCTTACTTTTTTATGATTTTCATCTGACTCGCTGTAAAAAGGCTGTTATTTATGCTCTTGATGGCTACATACAGTATCAGAAATAACACTGAAAGACTGCATGCCCCAGGCAAAAATCAGCTGTGTCTCTAGTAGATCCATGAAACAGAAATGTAACATAAGACACATAAACAGCATTAAACAGTTCCAGCAAACTTAAATAGACACTATTTTATTGCCATCTGTACTTCTACAAACTTTATAGAAATATTTCCAGACAGTTTGCATTCATAAAAAAAATTATGAGCCGAAGTTCTAACTTCCCAAACAGATTTTGCCACAGCACTCCTGTGGCGGGTTTGAACAAAGTTGAAATGACTTTACTCTCCTCAGACGCTCTATAATAGAATTGTGTCGCTCCATGCAAATGTACTGTATAACTGTCCTCCATATCCTAAACCTTGAGCAGATAACCATGTAATCTGGAGTTTAGAGGAAGATTGTTTTTGTATTGAATTTATTCATTTATTCAAATATCATTTTTACTCAATTTGGCCCGAGGGGGAAGTGTTTTTCATTTTATTTCATTTTTGTTTTGTTTTCATCTTTATCTCATTGCTAATGTGATTTACTGGCACAGGAGAATCAAAAATAGTTTTTTCCAGAGAACGGCAATTATTTGTTTATTTCTATTTTATATTTAGAACAACACCATGTGAGTGTGTGTGTGTGTGTACGTGTGTCGGTGTGCGCGAGCATTTGAGTTTTAGGAAGCGGGGGAACAACAGGTTTAATTTCAAAGCTTCCAGGTTCTTCTGAAACAATTGCAAACTTTCTCCGAGCTACACACACACACACACGGGTATTGACATAAACACAAGTATTTTCAGATATTGTCTACTAATCTAGTCCTGAATATTTGCAGATCTAAGATACATAGTGACTACATAGTGACAGAATGTGCATGTAAGTCAGGACCAGAAGGTCACGACACTGAAAGATGAAACTTGGAAGGCGAGCCAAGAACGTGGTTCAAAAAACAATCTAATGGATGTTAAGGGGATCGCAACACTCACCATCTGTAGGAAGTCCATTTGTTGTTTTTGGCTTTTGTATGGGAACATGTACAAATTCCAGTAAATCAGAGGTTCAGCAGGACATGTTAAAGGCCACCCTGACATATGGACAATATGTCAGAGGAAACATATTCCCAGTCACATACAAATGTACTTTTTGAAAAACACCCACGCATAGACACACACACACACACACACACACACACACACCAACAGCATTTCACTAGTACAAAAGCTTGCAGCTGTTTCCGCCGTTCTGCTGTTCTACAGTGTTTGATTACTGAGATGTACTCGTGAACTGGAATTAAATCCCATCGGCTGTTCTTCCTCATCCCTGTTCTCTGCATCCTTAGTTTTTTTATATTGGGCAATAAATAATTTTTTCCATAACGGTTTGTGAATCAAATTTTTTTTAACTTACTTAACTTTCGTAACTTCAGCGGCTAACAGTTTGCGAATCCCTTTGTTTGTTTTTTAACATAATTTATGTTTTTTTTTTACATAATTGCCATTAATTACGTTACTTCCCTGGCTCACGTCACCCTCGTAAATACTTTGCTTCTGGCATTTACGTATATTTATTTACTTTTTAAACTGTCTTTCAAAACATCAAACCAGGTAGTTTTTTGCTCTAAAGTCAGTGGTTTTGTAGCATAAATTCACAGAAACTGCAGCCTTCTTTCCACCCACGAAACCGTACATGTATGTATAATGACGTGTGTGCTATTTTTAGAACGCTCCGTTCTGTACCCTGAGCCACGAAACTCTCATATGGGTCATTCTGGTTATTACAGACAAAGTCTATTCTGTGGTTTGGAGATCTTGTTGTTGATGGATTTGCGTTGCTGGTTATTTGGAGCAATGACGCTGACTTTCTTTAAAAGTCTCACAAACCCTCTGTCTATTATATTTTTAGTGCCCCATCATTTCACACTTCCTAATTTCCGTAGGTCGTCTTTTGGGACAAGTGAATGCATCAGTACCCCTGTGGCAGTGTGTGTCTCTGTGTGCACTTCCACTCATTCCTATTTGTGTGAATGTGTGCACAACTGTTCCTGTCAGTCCTCTGTGCATGTGTGTGTGTGCTTGTATAAACATACCCCGGTGAGGAGATGGGACACCTGGGAGAGACGCCAGCCACAGAAATGTCTCACCTGTCAATCAAGCGCTTCCCACACTGTCATGCTGAGGAGGAGAACGAGGAGGAGGAGGAGGAGGAGGAGGAGGAGGAGGAGAGAATCTGAAATGCTTCCATCCCTTTAATGAGGAAGGCCTCCGTTTGGGAGTTAAGAGTGCTTAAGGAACGGAACAGTGATTTGAGAGGGAAAACAAAGAAAGAAAAACAGTGAAAAACAGCCTGTTTCTCTGTGTTTAAGGCTTCTCAAGCAGCGTGCGAAACCTCCCAGCCGAGACTTTATCGTAATTAGCTCTGTCAGATGGCCTGTGCCAGGGGAAGCTATTACCTTAAATAGACTCACCAGTGATACGGATCCTGGTTCTTACAGATGTTTGCATGCCTGTTGAAGATACAGCTGGCTGCTGCCGGTGTGGGCACTTTTCCAGTTTTGTGAGTGTGATTACTGATGCAGAATTAAAACAGATAAATTGGGAGTTCTCAAGGAAACAATGTGTTGAGCTTACATTGATACTGGATGGGTTAGAGTGGAAAAAAGAACTATATTAAAGACTATCTATGCACCTTTTTGTCTTCCAACTCATGGATTTCTATTAACCCCAAGCTAATTATACAGAAGTTTACAATACCGTCTGGGGTTTCTTACAGAAATCAGTTCAGCGATTAGTTTTCAAGTTCTTCTCAGGATCGGTTTGTTTACTCCGAGTGAAATCATTTGAATATGCTGTTAGTGTGCGACTGTCAGGAGTAGGTGTGCGTTTGTGTGTCCTGTCCCCGCAGGAACACATGGCGTTCCACGCTGTTTTTTACTGCGACACGAACAAGTGCAACACAAATAAAATGATTCAGGTTTGCCAGCTTTGGAACCTGACTCACAGGATGTGACACATCCGAGTGGCTCCAACAGCCAGCAGTGTTGTTTTCCTCACCGAGAAGTCAGGCCACAGTTAAGCTGTTCGCTTCATTTGCACATTTCTACCAATTCATGCTTAAGAAATGTAAGTTTTCTGCAGTCCTCCAGATGTATTCCAACCATGCTGCATTTTTAATTTTTATTTTGTCTTATATTATTACCTGACTACTTTAACCTGAGCATTTATTCAGTTTTAATTGAGAGTTAAAGTCAAATATTTATACATAGTTAATGTGAACACTATTTTACTGATTTTAATCTTTTTTTTTTATTATTATTTATTCATTAATTTTGGGGGTTGAGTGCAGAACCGCACGCAAAAAATTCTGAAATAAATAAATAATGAAATTAATGAAATAAATATGTACAATAATAATAATTACATTAAAAAAGAATCTTGATTGTTATGCTAAACTTGTCACCGAGATATAATTCAAATATTTACACATTATTCCCACGTAACACTAGTGATTTAATTTGTTATTGTATTTATTAATTAATTAATTTCAGGGGTGTTTAAGTATGCGCGTGCAGCATACATGCACAAAAAATATGAAATAGATATAAATAATGGAAATTATGACATAAATAATACCATAAGAATTAAAATTACACAAGAATTGTGTTGCATATTTACACAATTGTAATGTAACACTAGTTTATTTATTTATTTATTATTTATTTATTTTTAATTTATCTATTTATTTGGAGGTGTTCAAGCATGCACATGCAGTAAACAACAACTCAGAACAATGAATAAAATAAATGATACAATAATAATGATAACTGCACAAAATAATCCTGTTTGTAATGGCGTATTTCCCTGTATTGGAGTCAGTTTTGGTTACAGTAAATCCACATTTGATAGAGTTGATGTTTTTATGTATTGAATAAAAGGCAGTCGAATATGTTTTTCAGTAGATAACCACAAAACAGCACATTTTACAACAACAGGTGCCACAGGTTTTTAGTCTGAGCTCTGCACTTTGTTACCTTTCTTTCCAAAACACCATCTGCTGACAGCACACAGGTTGGGACACCTCTTGATCTCTCCGTTTTTATATTCATGTGGGGATGTTCATAAATAAAGAATGCAGAGAGCCTTATTCATATGCAGAGCCAAATTAAGAGCAACTTTAGCAGGAGAGGATTTACAGGTGGAGCTCCATCATTTTATTTAAAGTCACGCTTTCAACAATGAAATATCAGCATTTACCCCAAACCTTACCTGTCCCAATACTGCAGCATATTATGTCACATACATGTCAGCTCCAAACAGTGGTGGAATGTAACTAATTATAAGTGCTGTATTCAAGTACAGTTTTGAGGTACTTTTACTCTACTTGAGTATTTCCATTTTATGTAACTCTAAACTTTTACTTCACTACATTTGAGGCAGATATTGTACTTTTACTCCACTACATTTAGCTTTAGTTACTTTTCAGGTCAAGATTTTTTTTCCTTTTCAACAATAAAAACACTGGTAACATAAATGAATCAATATAAATCATCCTATAATATATTTAGCGTATATAAAACGATATGTGTGAGTGTGGCCATTCTGCATAACAAGAACTTTTGATATTTTAAGTACATTTCGAAGGTGATATTTTTTAACTCGGTAAGTTTTGATTGCAGGACTTTAACTTGTAGTGGAGTAATTTCACAGTATTAGTACTTTAAATAAGGGATCTGAATACTTTTCCACCACTGGCTTCCAGTCAAAAAGCCCATCCGACGATGCACTATCTCCTAAAGAAAGCTCAAACCTGCATGTGACTAATAGAGGAGCAGGAGATAACACTGTAATCCCATGGCCTTCTCTTCTGGTATCATAACAGGACATCTGTCGCTGAGGGGCAGATTATCTACACAACTCAAAGGTCACATGTTGACAAGATTACGAGGTGCAGGGGTGACGGGTCTGTGGCTAACACCTATAGAAGCAGCTGCCGAGTTGACTTACAGCTGTTAATAGCCACTGTGCTGCCTGCGTGGTGTTAGCATCTGGCATATGGCTCGGCACAAGATAGCTACCCTAAATCTTGTGAAGAGATGCAGAGGGAACTGTAATTTTAGAAGGCGCAGGGGGAGGAAAGGCGGGGGAGAGTGTGGAGAAAAGGCGGATAACTGTAAAAAGAAAGGCAGGATTAAAGATGTATACTAAAACCATACATATGTTACCTTGACATCCCTCAGTTTATAGCTGTCTGCATGCTTAATGCGCCCTGAAAGAGGACGGGAACGAGGCGACGGCAGAGGGAGAGGAAGGAGAAGGAGAACTCCTCCTGCTTTATAGCCAAACCTACTCTCTGCTCGGAGTTTGCTACATGTGGTTAACATCTGCTGTAGCATGTGGCTGTATAAATATTAGCCAAGGCTGCGATAAAGGAACAGTACCGCAGGAGCAGGTGCTCTAAAAAGGCCCGTTCTGTATCAGACATCACCATGCGCTTCCTGTTTACATCCAGCTTTTGTGCACATCTATTTCCAGTGGATTATTTTTACACCTTTGAAACGTCAAGTATACACGTTAAATGGTGCTCAAATCCTCACAAAACACACAGGACTCACAGGTAGTATTTGTAGGCTGTAATATCTTGAAGAGTCAATCTTAAATTTGATTGTAAAAATGATTGATTTGCACAATGTAGCCTCACAAATTATTTATCTTAGTTAGTGAGAACACTGTAAATAGTTTTTTTAAATGTGAACAGAACATCATGTACTGAACATATACTTTAAAAACTCATACAAACATGTTGCTCTTTGGCATAAAGCAAAAATAATAAACAACTTGCTACAATATGAAAAAAAAAGTCGAGTTCTGTCTAGTTTCTCAGGGTTTTGCAGACCGTTCCTCCCAAAATATACTTTAAGACAAGGGGTAACTTAAAACGTTTAATACCTGCCACTTAATATTTCAGGCTAAATCTCATATAGGACCTTTTTTAAAAGGAATCCGTCTTTAATTTGCTTGGAAAAAAAATTCTTCACAAGTCAGCAGATTTACAAGCCTGACAAATTATTTGTCTTGTTTAGTGAGTACACTGTAAGTTGTAATTGTTTGACTACTTTTAAAAAAGTCAGGAAACAGAAGTAAGCTCTTCCTATGAAAATGCAGAGTTCTTTTAAGAGAATTACCAAAGTTTCTCTGAGCACAAAGTTGTCTTAACTAAGTTTAATTTAGTGGAGTCAACAAAGTAAGCAGAAATAAGTTAATTTCTTTTTTACATTGTACAGTGAACCATGTCCAAACTTTAACAACAATATCTGCTCTCTTTGCTGTTTTTTATCCTTTTCTTTTATGACACTTTTATTCTTCAAAAATTGTGATCACTTGTGCTCTTACTGGCTGTCTTTTAATGAACACAGACCAGCATGAATCCAAAACTTGTTACAGTAAGATAACCAGTGCTGCACTTAAGCCAACATCAGCAGTGACTGCTGCCAGCTGTGCATGATGGGAAGTTAAATGACAGGACCAGACGTGATGGACATCTAACAGTAATTTAACTCACTGTATCAAAGAATAACCGTGTGGATAACACCTATGGGTGTCATATGGTGGGATGACTCATCTCTGTTCGTAGGTGCTATAAATGACTGCGTCTTACTAACACTTCACATCTGCTGGTTAATACTGTCAAACAGTCCCCTGAATGAGTCCCTCTGATTCTGATGATGAGCTGATGACGGAGAGCATCAGGAAACGGCGCAAAAGGGGAAAGAACTTCCTGAAAATATGACTGATATCTCCACAATTGTGTCCGCGGACTTTGTGTCTCAATGAGACTGAATCTGAAAAAAAGATTTCCCCACCATTTGCTCAACAATAGGAATTAATTTCAAATCACGCATACGTCTCCCTGATGAGCGTAATTGCTTTTCAGGCTGCACTTTGCCAGCGAGAGCCTTGACAGAGGAAATGAAGCTGACACACAATCTTGTCCTCCATTGTACTTGGGAGCGCAATACACACAAGGTTTATTCAGTGATTTGTCACAGGCCTTGTCTCCGAACAATGGGTGACTTTGCTGTTGTTGCTGGTGCTGACCCGAACTTTCTCACGATGGTTTTGAAGGATTGAGCAGCAGAGGAGACGGGAAGGAATTAGCCCGGGGCGTCAGGTTTGACAGGGAAAGATAGTGTCAGATTTTATTTTAGCAGGATTTGGTCAAAAGACTCTGAGGCAGTTTGTTTAGATTAGGTTGAGCTTTTATTACGTTTTTGATGGATAGTCAAACATATCATCCAGCACTGGTGTGAATGTGTGAAATCTATAATATTACTTATTACGTCCTCTGATCTCCTTTATCTCATGCCACTTTTATTCTCTCCCCTTGAGAATAAATTTAAATAAGTTTGTTGAGTGTCACTATCAGACAATTTTCTAATTTTTTACCTGCAAAACTAATCACAGTTCCACCATCCTCAACTTTTTATGTTTAATGGTAATTTGCAATGTTAAACATGCTAAAGAAAGATGTTAAACCTCCTTCACCTTATTCAAATTCCTCTCTAAATGATATTCTCCTTCTGTGTTATTGTGTTTCAGAAGACACAGAGGATAGTGCAGCTCAAACTGTAACCAGCCTCTCCTGCATATTAGGTGTCAAATTAAACCAGATTTCCTGCTTGCTGTTTTTTCAAGGTGATTTTTCTTAAAGGTCATATTTCCTGTTCTTTTCTCCTCCTTAAGGCCTTTACACACCCGGGGCGTGGAGGATAAACAACACGACATACTCTCCTGCGAATATTTTGCAGCAAAGCGTCAGCAATGCAAATTTGTGACAGTTGCAACACTTGTTGAACACAATATTAGGAGTAGACTAACGGTGCTTTCACAACCCAAAGTTTAGTTAATTTCAGTTGAACTCTGGTGCAGTTAAATCCTTGTTACAGCTCCTTTGGTCACTTATGAATGCAGATTAAATTTGGGTCCTTCAGTTTCACTCTGTAGGATATTACTGAACTAAATTTATCATTGCAGAATTATCCACATATTGCTCAAAATAATGTTATATTTACTGACCTGTGAGTATATTTCCAGCCCTCTGCCTTCGCACACGCCCCTCCTCTTTTGTGTTTAAAAAAAAGCAAAATTAGATAGCAAATCAGAATACAAACTAGAAAAGTCATCGAAGAGCGCAGACCTCCACCAAGGCAATAGGGTCAGTTACACAGTACATAATTGCACACTTGAAGGATTTTATTGAAAGCATGTATTTTGGGAGCACACTGGCATTGAAATATTTCATCCACTAGATGGCGGCAGTTAGCGAAGGCAATATGGTCACTGATGCAATAATATGCATTTGCAATATAAATTCCAGATGGAGCCCTGTCATAGACTCAGCTACTGTATGTTTTCTTTTTGCAAAATGTGCAGATCCCCTCTGGTAAACAGTTAAGCACGCACGTGTGTGTGTAGGGCTTTTATTTTGAAAGGTAAGAATGGAAGAAGTCGATCTGATATGTGCTGCATTTGTTGAGGTTTAAAGGGGAAAAAAAATGTCCCTGGTGAGTAAAGGCCTTTAGATATTATTCATATGCTTTTTACTACAATTACAGTGGCTGGTTGGCTGATGCTAGAAATCAATAGTTATTGTCAGGAAGGCTGGGATAATGTGCTCTTTGATCAATGAGAAATTCAATCGCGCTCATTTTCATAGGAGACTGTTAATCCATGATCTGCAAGCTGCTTCAAAGGCTTTTCCACCCGGCCAAGCGTAAAATTCTTGGAGAAACCAGAGATTCTTTTGGGAATAAACTGGTCCAAATAAAAGACAGAATATTAACACAGAACTGCAGCTTTAATGCACAAATGTCAAACTCCACAACGACTGAGTGCTTGTTTAGGTTTCCTACGCACACCGTATAAAAAGATTTACAGTAATAATGTGGAATAAAACTGCTTCCCAACTCATCTCACCTACGAGCCAACACTAGTGGGCTGGATGAGGAAGCGAGTGACTGACTTAAATGCGTTTGCTGCGTGTGGTGGAATGAGGTAGAATATTAAACTAACTTGTCTTTATGATAGGAAGTCTATTGTATGGCAGGAAATGGATAAAGCACCCCAGAACAGGAGGGAAAGAAAGGTACGGAGATAGAGAGAATGAATTCAAAGTAAAAATCATGTCATATGTAAGTGCAAACGTTTGACTTTTCACTTGCTTCTTGGTTTCTCTCCCATATGTTCTCTTATGTACTGTAGCAGAACTTTAACTTATACTGTAATGTCCAAAAGGGAAGCTTTACTGTAGTGCAGGTGATTGATTTCATGATTTCAGGAGATTATATATGAGACTGATTAAATTATAAGCACCATAAATACATAAGAAGACAATTAAGCAAAGTAAACTTCTTAATAGGGGTTTAACAATATATTGATATATGGATTCATCTTTGAATCGATGCTTGTCGCCACTATATGCTTTTATTTTGACGATCTCCATTTTCTCCTGGGGTTTTCTTTGAGAGGTGACCTGAGCACACAGATAGAACCTGTCTTGGAAATGTTCATAATTAAAGATCACCACAGGCTCTTAAAGTTGAAACCCATAAAATATCATTTGTACTTAAACACAATGTGGCACTTTATAGTGAACAGAAGGTCTGTTTTATTCGTTGTATTCAAAATAATGGATTGTTTTTTTATTTACATATCTGAAAGAGCTAAAAAATTAAATGTTAGAATCATATTTTTGTAGTTTTTTTTAGGTAACACAGGTTGTGTTATATGAGTTTATGATATAGTTTCATTTTGATTCATGGAATATTAATAAAGTCTCTTCCCGAAGGAGTTCCAGTAAGGATTTAACATGCTTCCTGCTTGGCATTTTGTCGCTCATGAGTACACTTAGCAGTGTGATCAAAAGAAAGAAATTTACTTAGTGCAAGAATCACTTCACTTGGCCAAGATTCCTGCAAAAAACATTCAAACAAAAATTCCCACGCAGGTCTGGACCAGGGTGAAACCCTACTGAGTGTAAAGCAGCTCTCTGTTCTTGTGCTTTGGATCCTGGAGGACGGATGGCTCACACTGTACGGTTAAAGATCTGCTTCATTGTGTCTGCCAACGACTGAGACGTAAGAATAAATGCACAATGGGTATCATTCTGAGGCCATTATCAGAGTGATAAATGGACGTTTGGTTGGTGAATAGACATTAAATACAATCATGTAAAGAGTAATTATGGACTATATTTACACAGTGTAGGCAGAAAGATGAAAGTAAAACCAGATTATTTCACAGTTAAGAGATTCAAGGTATTGGATGCTGCTCTTTATGGCCTTATTAACACCAGGATGTACAGTTTTTGACTTGGTATTGTTTTTAGCATCCTTTAAAGGGCATCATGTCACATTTAAAGCACCAATTCTGTGCTGTAAACACTCCTGTATTATACTTTATAATATGTCAACAACATTATAGTCTATTTTATGATAAGAATCTGCAAATGGTCTTAGACTTCACAAGAACCAACTATTCTTTTGTGTTTCCAAAGACAAATAATAACACGCAGTTAGAGGATGATTTCTTTCATACTGTCGTGAAAGTGCAAGGTCAGCTTTTTTTCCCCCTCCCATACAGTGCCGTTTCAGTGATCGTTATTTCCTATATGCTGGATAACTGCGTGTATTCATTCAAGATCTATTACAGCGTTCAAATTCAATTTCTCTCAATTGCAGTCTGTGTACTGCTGCAACAAAGGAGAGGTTTAATGTTCGGCTTTTTATGTAAATTAGTATGAAAGTCAACATAATAATAGTCGACTGTTAAAATTGTCTTGAGATGGTCATAACAGGCTCCGGGGCTAAGGCTCGAGCTGCTTATTAAAGCTGAAGTGAGGCCAATCAGTGGAGTAAAAAAAAAAAAAAAATTAAATGGGCTTTTGTGCCAGTGCATATTTCGGTAACCATAGAAACATTAAATAGTGACCTTCTTGTGATATTCAGAGCTATTGATCTTAAAGCTGTTCCACGGCTTTACAGAGTTTAAGGGAACGCCAGGCTTTTCAAGCTGCAGTCCAAAGGGAGAGGGGAATAGCCGCTGATAAAAGTGCGGTGTCTCTTTGTGTTTCACAGCAATCAATTGGACTGTGTGGTTCCCACCTCTCTGTAATGCAGCTTGGTTGCTCACAGTGGAAGTTGAAAAGAACAGCAGTGGACTTTGCTTTGTCAACTCCCTCTCTGTAGAAATGCACAAAACTTGCCCCACAGTGCCATGCAGCTACATTTCCCATTAGTGCTTTTGTCATTGAGGGCCAAAGGGATGGGATGCACTTTATTTCAACCTCATACTTACGCCTGTGTGCAGACGGACGTGTCTGCTCACATATACGTTTTTTGACACATGTATTGTCAGGGTGCTCATCTTCACCTGCATCTTAAACCTCTTTCTTTCCTCCCACACACACCCATAAGGTCAAAGAGAAAGAAAGGAAAAGCCAGAAACATTTTAGCCATCAGATGGCTTGTACCTTTAAAAGCCCAAGCCCATTATCGTAATGGCGTTTGATTCTGAAAAATGGATGCCCCTGAAGAATTGGCCATTGTGGAGCCACAATTTTATACATACAAGCCCCTTCCTGCGCCCCTGCCACGTCAAGGCATTTCATCTAATGGCTGAAATGGCACTCCTCCACTCTCCTTTTCAGGGGCGCCATTCAGAAAGTGCCAAAAGGCATCTCAGCGCGGTCCTGGTGATTGGTCATGTCATGTCATGCCCCTTGGGTGTGTCATTGAGTTGCTATCGAGTGTGCGAGTGCGCACACAAGAGAACACAATGGGGTTGTGCTTGCTGTGTTCATGTGTTAAAGCAGGAACAGGTTGAAGTATCTGTTTCTATCTGTGTGAAGGAACTCAAAGATTGCTTTCTATGATTACCGGTGAAAAATCTGAATATTTCAATGGCACACTGACAATAATAGATTTATTTTTTTGAAAGGAAATCTTAATCACACACAGACTCGTCCTGCTTCTATTAGAAGAAAATATGTCTTCTTAGAGAATGAATTGTGAAGCAGTTGTTGTCTCGTGGGACACAGAGGATGAGCAGAATTTCTTTTACTCCACTGCTTAGGATATGAAATAACAGAGTAAGATGTGTCCAAAATCGGCTGAGAAAATCGTAGAACTTAATGAATCAAGCTGTGAACAGCACGCCTTCGTCCTTCTGGGTGAAAATATAAAAATAACACAAATATATGCAGAATACAGCCGCATCTGCAGCACTGTGTAAAGTATATGCTGCATCTGTGTGTGAGTGCGTATGTGTGTGTGTGTGGTTGGGTGTACTCCCAGTATTTTTTTCAGTCACAAAATTTTTTCTTCAGTATATTTGTAGTATATCAGTAACTTTGGTTTTGGGTGAAAGTTCAACATTTGTTCGACTGGGTTGTTTTTGAAGGGAGACCCGTCTCCGTTAAATTGAGTGGAGAGTGGAAGTTTAAATAAGGCCGTGCTCTTTGTTTTTTCATGTATAATAAGCTGTTAAAAGCTTATTGCCCTCAAGGAACTAATCAAATCTCCCTCACGTGATGCTTTGTAGTAAATATCATACCATTAAAAAAAAACATCAAATTCAGAATAAGTGTATATATTTACAAAGAGGAAAAGTTTCCCACTTTGAGCTTTAGACATTTTGCCTTTGTGCTGTATTCAAATGAATTTTCACAGTAATCAACTTTTTATTTTAATCATGATTGTGTGTGTTTGCTTAGTTCCACAACACCTGCAGGACATTTATGACCTGGCTGGATAACTGAACCCTCTCTCCAGCTACTTTGCATTTTTTTTTTTTTTAAAGGTGTTTGAACTAACTTTTAAATGTTGCTGTCAGTGGAAAGTTAAACAAAACACAACCAGAAACAAACAGGAAGTAGATTTGGAATAAAATGGATAAACCTACAACTAGAGAGGTTTTTAATTATCTCTGTAATACCTTCATAGATTATCACTTAGTACTGAATATAATGAACTTAAATTGATAACTTTTTTAAATTTTCAACAGTATGTATCATATTTTTAATACACTGGAGTTGACAATGGCAGATGAACAACTGGCATAAACCCTTTTTCTGTCTACGGCAGTGAGTTAAAACTGCTGTAAAAGAGTCTAAATTATACCTTGCAGATTTGCCCTGACACCAATAATTTCTTCAGAGCACATCTTCACAGCCATGTATAGCACCTTGGGGTATTGCAGAGCATTTTGATGTTATTTTACAGGCGTCACTGAACTTGAGCTCGGCTGCGAGAGGGGAAAGTGTCAACTCCTATTACATTACAAGTTTTGCAGCAACTTGCAATTTTGTGGGGAAATTTCTGAGTCTTGGTATTTGCTTAATTTGTTATTATGCAGAGAAATGTTTGTCACTATTGCACTCAGTGCTGGGTATAAAAAAAGCTTTATGCATCAATGCATCATGATGCTCTACTTTTTTCCTCCAAAATAAAGGTATTTGAGCACTGTTGCAAGCATTTAACAGCAAAAACCTTTTAATTTGCATTGTTACAAAACCTTTTGATGACTGAAGTGATAAACACAGGGTGATGCTAGGAAAGTTTGCTTCCCGAGGAAAGAAGTGACACAAGGTTGATATGTCTTGAAGGTAACATAAATAAATCATCACCTTATTATTCATTATTCTTCCTGCAATAATGTTATTTTTTATTAGTCTAATTACTAAATAAAAAACTGGCGAAGCTACTTGGAAAGTCTAGCTTTGAAAATGATCATTTAGTTCACATTGGAAGAAGTTGGAATACAGCAAAACTTCCCTTGGGAGAAATCTAGTTTAGTTACAGCTACTTAGTAGCAGGGGAAAAAATTAGAAAAACTATGTACATGTGATAGGAAATTATAACAAAACATAATAAAAAGAAGTCACATGCCACAAAAAACCTGTATCCATTATTCATAGGAAAGTCATAGCTGTGGGTTTTTTATAGTATTTAGGATTCCTAAAATGACGAAAATAGCATGCAACAATCTCTGAACATTTGTTCATAAATATTCAGGAGGTTTATCCGCGATGACGCAGTCGCTGTGTGAGAACTGAGCAATCTTTGCCCTTTCGCACACGCACACCACAAAGGTGAAAGGTGGAGTGTGTGTGAGCACCAGCGGCTGTGGTCCGTTTCCCTGCTTCTTCTTCTGCCTCTTTACCAGAAACAACATGTCTGAAGTAATCTTTTGCTCTCTCGCTGGGAGTCAGATGAGGAAATCAATACCTCGCTGAGTTAAATACAAAGGTATAGCTGGCAGCGTTAATTTAGCTACTCATAAGGAGTTGAGTTTTTCTCTGATCTCCACTTGTGGATCTGAACATCTTGTTGTTTTGGCTCTCTGTGCTTTCATCTCTTATAATCTACTCACTTTGTCTGGTCCACTCCTGTCACACTCTCTCTCCCCTTCATCACTTGCACCTCCTCCTTTCCCACTTTGCTAAAGTCGCTCCCTGTGTCTGTCTCTCTCTCACGCACACACTCCTCTCCTACCCTCTCTGATCAATAATGAATATAGCCACATAGTGATAGGGCTCCTCAACTCCTTTTGACCAGCTCAGATTCTGTGAGAGAGGCCAACATCTATCAAGACTGTTACACTGCCAACCCCTGCTGCTGCTGCTGCAACGTGATTAGAATTCTGAGTGTGTGCGTGCGTGTTTGTATACATCAATGTGTGCAAATTTTCAAAAGGGCAGGAGGAGCAATTTGATAACACCATGTTAGACCGGCTTTACATTTCTATTCATAACCCCCCTCGGAGACAGCACTCATGCACAATACGCAGCTACACGCCAGCGCTGCATTACAAAATCTGAGTAAATGCTACAGTGATTATGGTGAGTGAAATCATTATGCTTGCCACACAGCAGGTGGTGAGGCAGGACTAAGACCAGAGCTAATCCTCACAGCACTATCTCTGCTCAGAAAGAGGAGCAGAATACAATTAGTCACCCCTGCTTTTAATTACAGGTAGTTCACTTGGTTCAGCATTTCATCTGAGGCTACTGGCCAAACATGTGATATTTAAATATGGGTAAAAATGGTGTAAAGCAGTTTTTCATACAAATTTCACAACTATTTAAATTGTATAACAAGAAAAGTGTACATATAAATGTTGCAGGTCTGGTCAGCAGTGTGAACATGAATCCCTAAATCATGGCCAGTGGAATAAAGATCTGTTTCATTTAGTCAATGGAATCCTGGTGTTGTGGTTGTCAGCCAGAAACTTTTATAAATTTACTTTTTATTCCATTTCAAGTTAGATTTTTTGGTCTGTTTTTTAACTATATATTTTTAACAGGATAAAGACTTTTAGTCACTGGACATCTGGATCAAACAAGCTGAGCAAAGGCTCAACTTTCATTTCACTGACTATAGAGTAACTTATTAACAAGCTTAGAATCAAGTTGTGTTTCCCTCGATTAAGTTTAAGGGATTTTGAAAATTTGTGTGAGAAAAGCTTGATGGAAACCTCAAAATATGCTAAAACTTTAGAAATTACGCATAAATGTTTTCACGCTGGCTTGAGGTGGTTTATGTCTTTTTTTGAAAATTAGTTAATGTGCTAAATGGGAGATGGAATCACTTTTTCAGAGTAAGTTTAGACAAAGCAAACATTAACTCGCATGACAGATCAGCTGTTACAATTACAAGTTGTCCCTTTGAATCCTGAAGACTTCTCGCCATTTTCTCCTTTTTTTTTACTTCTACTGTTTACCGAAGTATTAGCCTACAGCAATACACTACACTGCCATCTTCTGACCAAAGTAGGTTTATGCAGCTTTGTGTATTTGCTCTAAACCAGTTGATGGAAACGTCCTTTTTCACATTCTCTTTAATGCCATATTTCAACATTTTTGCTTCAAATTTAACTTTAATGGAAACATGGCTCCTGCTTTCTCTGGTGGAAAGTTGCACATCTGACAGTGTGTTTCCTCAGTTCGCTCTGCTGCACATGTACATACACAGTGATGTCACTGTGTGCTGACACACCCTGCAGCAAGTAGGCCTGTCACAATGACTAATGATGCTGGATGATATATTTACCCAGAAATAATTAAGATAAGCAATATTAATATTGTAATTTTAGAACCAATTTAAAGCCACTAATAGAATGAAAATAGTAAAGCTTATTATTGCAGTTGGTCCTGCCGTTTTTATGGCATCATGTTGGCTAAAATGTTTGCAAGATTCTTTTGCAAACAAACAGGCATGCAAACACAATCTGCAATATCATACCTTATATAGATTTTTAGTCTCTGAAAAATAGTTTTATCTGACCTTATCCTGTTCACTTTACAGGACTATGGTCAGATTGTTGGCTGGCACCTGTATTGTTGAATAATGTTGCACTAATCTGAGTCAACAGAAAACTTGCAGCATCGCTTATAGTGACTCATCTATGGCACACACCATCACTGTAGAATGTGACAGGAAAAGAAACCTCTCACATCATGACAGAGAAAATGTATTTCAGCTGATATCATCATCTCAAGTCAGATTTATTCTCGCCTTTGATTGTTGTTATAGTCAGGAATACCTTTTGTGCTTTGGCGCTGTCTGTGAATGATAGCAGTGTGTCGCATTTAGTTGAAACTGCCTTTAGATAAAAATAAGAAATTCTCACAATACTTCCAAAATGTTACGTGGAAAAGATGTGTGTATATATTGTCTGTGATGTGTGTGTGTTTTGCAGATTCTGCTATTTGATGTAACTTTCTGCCGCTGCTTTGCTCTTAAATCTGTGAATGATCACCAGCCAAAGAGGACAAGGTTTTGCAATAGAGTATCTTAAAAATCTATTTGGCTACATTTCTTCCATGGATATTATTTCTTCTACTTCTCTTTCTGCACAGATCTACTTACCTTTACTTGAACTTCCCCTGAATTATATTTAACTTTCTTTTTTAACTGTATGCAAATGTGTCTTTTTGGCTGATTTTCTGTCCGTGTCTCTTCCAGTGTGTGTGTCTGTTTGTGTGTCAGGGCTACTTAGCCACTGGTGGCGGGTAGACAAGGTGTTGCCCTTTGGGGGCCAGTGTAGTTGGCTTTGTCCTGTTGGAGCTGTGGGGTACGTGACAGCGCCCTACCTGAGGCCATGATTAGCTCGTACCCAGGAGGCAGAGAGTGGCACGGAGGCACGCAGAATAGGTTAAGGACAGCAGAAATAGAGAAGCAGAACAAGATAACAGAACAGGATGGGAGGATAGAACGGGAAGAGGTATTAGTAAAGATAATAAAAAGGAGCGAAAAACCCGGAGGGGAGAGAAGATGGGAGGGTTAAGAAGGAGAAGGGACACGGAAAGCAAAGGGATACTCAATGTGAAATTACTCCACTATAAGTAAAAAAACTCCATTCTGAACTTCCTTAAGTAAAAGTACAAAAGTACCAGCATTGAAAGTATCAAAAGTAAAAGTACTAATGATGAGATTGATTTATATATTCCAAATATGTTGGATTTTTATTATTATTGATGCATTCATCTATTTTAATTTTCTCAAAGGGCTCATTTTATGTGGTTTACTTTATAAATGTTCTGATCTTAAACTGATCATGTTTTTCATGTTAAATATTGACCTGAAAAGTAACTAAAGCTGTCAGCAAAATGTGGTGGAGTAAAAGTACAATATTTGCCTAAAAATGGAGCGAAGTAGAAGTATAATGTTACATAAAATGGAAATACTCAAGTGAAGTACAAGTACCTCAAAATGTTACTTAAGGTAAGAGGAGAGGAAAGAAAGATTTTAGGGAATTGAAGGGAAGAAGATGGAACAGTGGAAAGACTAAGTAAATGAAGAGACGAGCATAAAACAATCAACCTATTGAATATATTTAATATCCTGTCAAAAGTAGAAATCCACATTCTGGGCATTTTTTTATTTATTTAAAGCTGTGACTGACTTGCTGTCCTACCGTCTAATCCGGTTGAATGGAGCTCTTTGCAGCCACTCTCACGTTTCTTCTCTGTGTTATCTGCAATCATTCATCACACCCTCCGCCCCAATGGCTGAACAATTCCTGCGTGGCGTGTGTGCCTATCCATGTGTGTACGTACAGAGAGAGTGTGTGTATCCCCTGTGTGTGTGCATGTATATCCCCCCGTGTGTGTGTGCATGTGTGACAGAAAGACAGTTTGAATGAATATTTCACATAGGGGGGTTCGGTTGTATGGTCGTCTCTCATGGCAGGAGGAATTGGCATGCAGCTCATCGCACGTTTGTGTGTGTGAGTGTGTGTGTGTGTGTGTGTGTGTGAGAGGGAGAGAAAGAGAAACCCGCAGAGGTCTACAGCTGTGTTGCATGCATGCTTGCCCACATTGTTGAATCATGCAGTCGGTATGAAAATAGAGCAGAAAAAGATGAAGAAAAGAAGAAATAGCTTTTTCAGTAAAAGGGGAGGAGGAGATTGGGGTTGAATGCAAAATGCAGCGAAGAGGAAGAAAGAAGCAATATTTTAAATAAATAAAATGGGGTCTACGTTATGCCATGTTGAAACATATTATGGCTTTCATAAAAAGTGCAGTGTCACTACTAATGTGAGCCCTGGGCCAAGATTGTGCAAGAGTGAGAGGTGTGCAGTACGGCATGTCGTCTGGAGCCTCATTTTAATGGCAGCTGAAAAGCCTCGCAGAGAAAATGCAGTGGAGTTGAGTTCAAGGCTTCTGACCTCAGTTTAATCCTCAGGAACGGCACAGAGTGGGATGTTAATTGGGAATTTGGTCCGTCATTTTTTTGGCTCCGGCAGTTCCTTCTTGTGGTGTGTTGTGGGGGATGATGAAGAGAAAAAGCGGTGACACACATCGACGTGTTCATTCTTCAGTCCTTTGCGAGATGTGAATTGCAGTCGAACTCCCGCTGACAGTGCGAGCAGGTGATGCTGCATGAGAGCTGACAGGTGCTGGCAGTCTGCTTCTCCCACGTACTGTCATGCATGTACAGTATGCAAGAAAGATGCAGCATCACTCATTTCCCCCCAGGATTCTGCTTTGAAGGTTAAAAAATACTTCTGATGTGAAAGATTGAAGTGGAAAGGTAGATGGTGGTTTCTAGAGTGGTGTGTTTCAGCACTGATACAAGGAATTTATGATAATAATTGTAATAATATTAATACTCTACAACACTAATGTGGTGAGAAGTTTCCTGGGTCCATCCACTCCAACCAACTGACTGATTCGTCAAGCATAATGACATGAAACAGCAGTTTTTCAGCAGAAAAAGCAATCGATCCGGTGAGCACCACAGGAGGGATAATGATTAGCCAATCATCACATCAGACGAGACTGTTGTCCAGATGTTGTCAAACTGTTGTCAAGCATTGTTAAGCTGTGCACCAGAACCAAGCAGGAGTAACAGCAACAATGGTAACCGCTACAGACAAGATAGATGGTGTTGTGGAGGTTAGCGTGTCTTCTCAATAATACTACTAATAAAACTAGAAATAACTGTGCAGGTTAAGAGTTTTTTTTTGAAAATGTTGAAGTGTCCTCTCATCTGCATGCCAAATGACCTCTCACATAAGGATGGCAGCATTCTTGTTTAGTGCTCATATCGATGCATTTCTGTTTGTTCTACTGAATTTTCCCATTTTTAAGTTTTGTAATTGAGCGAATGTGATTTAAAGCAGTCCACAGAGAAATGGGAAAAGTGCAGATAGATTATTTGTAACCACAGTAAAAAAGGACGACTATTTGTTACGTTTATTCCTGATGAAAAAGACTCCTGGGAAGTTGGTGGGGCTAATAATTTTAACTCTGATAGAGGTTTTATAACCTTTTAAAACCTTAAAAAGTACCAGATGGACTAATCACCCAGTACCTTCTTGGTTAAAACGCAGCTTTACATCCTTAAAATCAAGAAGCCCTCTTGACCACCTGTGAAGCTTTGGTAAGACCCCCAGGTTGGGAACCAGATGCTTGGAGATTTAAGTTCTGATGTCATGTCATAATCACACTTAATGTAGACCTTTATGATGATATGGCACACTGATTAAAAAGAAAATGTACTGGAACCTCCAGAGGCCAAATCATTGTCAGACTGATAGCCAATAGTCTGAGATTGATGTCAACTTAGAACGAGGATAGATACAAGTTGATACATTGGTCTGTTATGATCGGTTGGGGAAAATCGAGGTCCCCATCCCCATGTAAACCAGTTGGGGTGTCGTTCCTGTCAGACTGAAGATGGAAGAGTGTAGAAAGCTGGCAATGCTGTGTGGTATCAGGAAAGGCCAGCACATGTTTTCTGGAGATTTGATTAAGAAAGAAGTGAAATAGTTCATAGACAGCCTCACCAATATAATTAACCACATGAATATATTGTTTGTCATGCTGGTACACCCCATATGCCAACCAAGTGCTTGACCAGTAAAAACCCTTCTTCGGTTAACACTGAATACATAATTACATTCCACTTTTGTTGGTTAACGTCCATGTTTTTGTAAAGTTATGTCTCATCGACATATGTGTGACATACTGTACACCACACAATACACTATCTATCTTAATTGCCAGCATCTCACCAGACAAAGTGAGTGGGCTCACCTTTTCACACAAGCCGTGAAGCTGGAAAGCACCATCAGTTCACACACCCACACACTGCACGCATCTCAGTTTACTGGACATCTACAGGCCCTGAATGTGTCCCGTCATGTTGTTGTAGTTGGCAGCGTTAAAGCAGAGAGTAAATCCTCCCGGAAGTCATCTTGATGGATGTATCACACACAGACAAGTAAAATCGCCTGGTTTTCTGCATCTGTGGACTCATCCACTTGAATGGCATGCCACAGGGACTCACTAAGCCTCTCAAACAATTGCCTCTCAACATCCTCTGCAATTTCGTCTATTCTCCTCAATTGTGTTAGCAGAGAGGGCAACATGCCCAGCCTTGTTAGCTGCCATTTCCCCGAAATGTTTCGAGCATTCATCCTTTGCTGGTGGAAGAATGAACTTCTCCCCGATGTTTAAAGCCGCCTTTCGCGTTGGCAAGTCAACTGGCCACCAAATATGAAGCCTAATGCAGCGATATTAAGGAAGGTACTATTTCAACATTTCCCTCTTTCAATATTTTCACCTTTTCTGTTTCAAAATGTCTCACTGGGGTGTCTTTCTGCAGAGTGTTTTATCCCCAAGTCCCAAAGTAAAGTGAATGGCATCATAGTCATGGGACTGGTATGTGCTGTAAGTTCTGGAAACAGAGGAAAAATCACAGAGAAGCAGAGCAGAACGTCTTCACCTCTGGGACGGGTTGTGCATGGATAAGCTATCAGGGGAAAAAAGAGAAGGAAAGAGACAATGAAGGCCTGTATAAGAGGAAAAAATAAATGAAAGCGGGTTATCATTACGAGAGGACACAGGGAGAGAAAGAATTAATTTGAGATTGATTGCAGAAGTCACTGCGTGCTTAAAAATGGACAAATACACCAGGAGCAGTGTAAATTGGCAGTGTGGTATGGAATTGAAAGTGAGTGGAGGAGGCAGGGTGAGAATATGGGATTGTTAGGTGCAAGGATGGAGTGAGGCTTGAAGACACTCCGCCTCAAAGAGATTTGTGCCAGATCTCCAGGCTCAGAGATTAAGATGAACCAGCTCCGTCTTTCTCGACAGATCTACACATATTTTATACATGTATTGTCCAGACAAAGGAACATGGATTGAATCTTGAACAGCTTATGTTAGTCCTCTTTCAGTCCAGATCTACATCTTCTATCCTACATCTGCTGTGTTATGTCTCGTTTTAGTTCATATCTCAATGGACATGTCAAAGGAGCCCAGTGTTTTCTTTGGAAACCAAGGATAGTTTGCAGATATTTCACATTATTCTGCTTGTTCTGTTATACCTTGTTCACAATTGTTGGCCTTTTATGCTTTTGACCTTCAATACACTTCTAAACCATTGACTCTTTTGATAGAGACTATGCATATTGATACAGAGTACAACAACATAGGTATACAGGCTCTATGTCAGTAGTTATCATGAAAATTATACATTGAGAACCTTGAAATTTTGTTTTTTCCTCCATGCCAGGAAAGATTCAGGGTCAGCAACTTTTGTGCCTTTATTGGATTATGGTGATAAGCTCTTTATGAATGCACCTATCCACTGTCCAGAGGAGTTGGATACTGTTTCATAAATGGAGAACTTTCACAGAGGAGAACAGGGTTTGTGTCATGTGAAAACAAAAGGAAACAATTTTTAACATAACTTACGTATTTAACGTTTTTAGGGTAGTCACATCACCCTCGTGAGTGTTTTGCCCTAAATCTAAGTCAGTGGCTTTGTAGCATTACCAATGCTTGGAGTTCTTGTTGTCACTGTACTTAGTATGCTGCTACTAAATGTCCATCTGTTGTCCACATTGGTTGGCTTTTCTCCTTTTTCCATTCTCCTGGTTCCTTATTTTCTGTAAACCTACCTGTGTAAAAACACAAAACCAGAATGGGATGAGCTCTCACTATATTCTACAGAAAAGACTGAGAAAAGTACCCTTGATCAGCACGATAGCTCCTAAATTTTACACTGAATAAAGAATAAAACATTTTTCAAACCTCGAAAAGGAGATTTTAATCTCAGTTAGACTTTGTCTGGTTAAATAAGGGATATATAATAAGCTTGGTTTGTGTAATATTAATGTAATTCTTTATAAGGTAGTTGAACCCTCATCTCTTTAAAGGGAGGCAAGATAAACACATTTTTCTAATGACTCATTAAAGATACTCCCATTATACTTACTGTTATCATGCAAATTCAATGTGTTTCATGCTAATTGTATTTCTAATGAATGGATATTTATCAGTCAATTATTAAATGCAAAATAATACACTCAGAGTGACCAATAATTATTATGAATTATGAAATATCAGCAGAAAATGCTGAAAGTGGGAAGCGAGCCAACCTTGCATGTTTGCTGAGCTCAGCAGTAACCATTTAAAAATAACGTGTGTGTGCATACATACATATATTTTTGACAGATTTATGCGTGTGTGGGTGTGTGCTTGGTGGGGGGTGGAGAGTGAGTCCAGCTGCCTCAAGTGGTTACAGCTAATTGCCTATTTCACAGTCACAAGATTTTTTTGACACAACCATAATTGTTCAATTGGTGGCAATTAAAAATGATAACTGTAGCGAAAAGCTGACAGCATAATGCCAGCACAGTAATAATGACACGCTAATGCTAGCTATAGCCTATAACGTATGCAGTGAATAGTGAAAACATTGTGTTATTCTATAAAGGAAAAAAGCTTTAAATGTGACAACTTTGATCGACTAAAAAATAATTGTGACTTTAAGGAGGCATCTGTGGTTATTATAGAAAGCCGGCCATTATCATATTATGCAGTGATTTACAACATCACACTGTAGCTGGACAGCATCTTGGACCGGGCTGTGAATTATTAGAGTAAATATTGCCTCAGGGAGATATTGCTGAATTAACTTTTAAATGGTTTTACTGATTATATTCTAATCCAGATAAACATTTCATTGATCAGCATCTCTTCCAAGGCTCACTGCCTCAACATCCCTTTACTTACTTATATTTATACTGCTCTAAAAATACAATAATATCATGAATACACTGCAGCAAGGGTGTTTTTTTGTAAGGTATTTGTAAGAAAAATCAACCAATATTTTCTCTAATCCACTCAAAAAACACAACCTAAATAATTGAAATCTAAAACATACTGAGTTGGTCTGAACCCAAGCAAGACCAGCTTACTGTATCTGTCCAGTATAAAATATTGCTTCCAGTATTACTGTAGATGGACCAGTGCTAAGAGGGAAAATGTTGGTCCATTAAAACCACCGTTTGGAAACACCGGTAGAGAAAGCAGCTAATGGCTTGTGATGTGCAAGTTTATGGTAATCATAACGCGTGTTGATAGCGTGCCGCTTCTCTTGCCGCGGAGACGGAGTACTTGAGAGACAATGAAATGGTAAATGTGGAAAATGATAACAGAGTCTTGGCAAGTGGTAATGGATGTGACCGTATTGAGTTTCTGAGCTGACACAAGATGTTGGCTGATATAAAGCCAGGCTGGTGATAAACACAGGGATAAAGATGGGTTATTATGGTTACCCCAAATAAAGTAACATACCTGTTATTATCATAGATATTGGTTTGTGTTCCCCGGTCTGTTATCATCAACAGCAAATTTACTGTTGGCTGTGACCTTGAAATGAGGATTTTTATCAGCCCCGTCTCCGGCTTTGTGCTTTACAGTGGTAATTTATGTGAATGAAGAAAGGAAGGAACTTATTTAACCACCGTCCTACACCTCGAGCATCGCAGCCGCTGGAGAGTTTAATGAAAGAAAAATGCTCATTGTTCATAATATATAATAAGATCTCCAACCTAAATGACAGAATAGACTATTTGTCAATGCCACCCATAAGATAACATATGAGCGTTTCGCAGCTCACTTTATGGCAGTTTTCTAAAAATAGCACATGTTATTACACATACAAGTACAGTTATGTAAAAAACACAAATTACATAAAAAGTAGTGGTTTAATTTTGTTTTCACATGGGACACAAACCCTGTTCTCCTGGGTGAATGTCCGCCTTTGTTCAACCCATTCACATCCCACCCCGAGTGTGAAATCCACCACCGTCAATCACTACTACTACATCCGCCAGATATTGACGGAGGACAGTCCAAAGCGTAAATATGAGTCGTATTTTATTTTATATTATATTGTCTTTCTTTGGTTTTAGGGGGGAGACCAGTCTGCAATATACATTTAGATATACTATAAAACAGAGCCTGTGTGTACAGCAATGAGGGGGATTACATATCCAGATAACACGCAAAATAGATACAGTAACTACAACCAAATTCTTGCAAAAACAGTATAATAGAATGTTTAAATAAATAGATAATAGAATAAATAAGATGACATTGAGGCTTCATGGGAAGTTTGCCGTCAATATTTCAACGTGCTTCAAACAATCTCACAAACAATTTATGTCAATTAATAAATAAATGAATTTCCAGCCCCATATGTAATATATTTTTTCCTATGTATGTGAAATTTGTAAATTGTAAGAATATAATATAAGGAAGGGATATTATCAAAGTAAGCAACAATGGCGGAATGCTGCAACCTAAATTCTTTACTAAATCTAAATGTGAGTGAATTCACAAGTATATAATAAGTGTATTAATAACTCAGAGATTTGTGCAACTCTAATTATGTCAGCAGACTTGCACATCACACTGTTAGGGATCTGTTGCTTGAAGGAGCATCCAGGGGAGCCACAGCAGTCCATGCCACCCAGATGATGTAATATTAGCAAACACGCTCCTGCACGTAGCTTCCATGCAACAGTGTCTGACTGTGCTGTGCATTTCCAAAATGTTTTTAACATTCAGGAGCATAGGTGCAACAGCAGTCCTCCAATTAAAGCGTTTTGGAGCAATCTGCTGGTACGGCTCACAAAAACAAAAGGCAGCTACGCAGAATGTAAATGGAGGAGAATGTGAGAACATTTGAAGGAAATCGACAAGGGAAAATGGCTCTTACGTCATGCCAGCGAGTGTATTTTTTAAAGTTCCCTGAGCACAGTGGGAAATCAATGCATCTGGTATCTCACATTCCTGCACCTCGCTGCTTGTTAAATCTCTGAAGTGCACACTCACACCGACACACTTGCAAGTGGGCTTTGTATTTGCGTTGTCAGAGGAGTGGAGGGACAACTTGAGGTTGGGTGTTTATAGTCTTGTAAAAGAGGAGTGCAGAGGAAATGTGGCTGTTTTCAAAATGCGTAATAGGGAGACTGGAGAAAAGGAGAAATGCTAAAGCAGTGAAAAGAGGGCATGGGATGGAGGAGGGAGGAATAATAGCGAGACAGGCGAGCCTGCACAGCGTGAACTTTTAACTGCAGTGGTCCACAGCAGACAGACGTGAATGTGCAAACAGAAAATGAAGCATAATTACACATGAATGGACACAAGAGTGAGGGTGAATATTGGCGGGGTGGGACTAGTTTGAACTTCTCACTGGTCAAAGGTTTCGTGAGAGAATATTTTTGCAAACAACATCTCCACACACACATACACGCACACACTTACCTCCACATCAACTCTAGTACTATGACCTTAGGCAGCTCTAATGGCAATTGCCTATGTAAATCAGCCGTCTCTAGGCTGAACATGTCTTAAATGCCATTACTCATGAAGATATTGTGAAATCAGCCATTAGCGGCAGAAACCTCATGAAAGGTTGTTGGGGTCTGGACTGGAATATTAATTAGAAAGACTTACACTGTCGAAACAAGGGACAGGGACAAGAAATAAAAGAAAGAACATATTCTGTGTTCCATATTCGGGCACATTTGTTTGGTTTTAAGCACCATGAAAGTAACAGAAAATAGAAAAACATACAGGATAGGCAGACAAAAGACCACTTTAAAAAGAGTCACTGAGCTAACAGCCGGGCCATTTGACTCGCAAGTCTAAATGTTAGGAATCTAGGGCACACCGAGCGGCTGTGCTGTGTGACTCTGCTATTACAACCAAGCATTGGGAGACAATAGAGACACATTCCTGGTGACTCGAGATGAATTATTAATTTGACACAAAACATTGGAGTGCTGTATGAACGAAAAATAATTGCAGGGGTTTTTTTTGTTTTTTTTTTACACTTTGTTGTCAAACACATGGGGTTCACTTTTCATTGAATCCTTGTAGGAATATCCTATTGTTTGTTATTTGATACATTTTTTAAAGCTCTTCTATGGTTACAGCAGACTGCACCAGTATTAAATCCCTCTTCAAATGGAAATACTTACATAACTAGTTAAAAATATATATATTTTCAAGTTTTACTTAAGTAAAAGTTCCAGTATTAGCAACAAAATGTACTTAAATATTTAAATGAAAAGTACCTTTTATGCAGGATGGCTAATTTCATTATGTTAAATTATTATATAATTGCAGTATTTAAGCATTATAGGACTTTTAAGAGAGCTTCCTGAAATAAAAGGCTGCTAACAGATGTCGTCCTGCTGTCGGGGCTAACAGGCTAGCTAATATTAGGTGGTTTTCTATGTCTTGTGTTGTTGCACTTGTTTGATGTTGGGCTGTGTTTAGAAAGGAAAGTTGAATCATTTATTTAAACAATCTACCTTTGACTAGGATTTTATCATGACAAAATGTTGACTTTTCATATTCTTCTTGTACGGTGACTCATAATGCTAATTTTTTGTACATTTCTAACAAAGAGGTTTCTGATAAAATCAATGTGTTCTTTCAACAATGATGTGCACAGATACAGACTGACCCCCTCTAACACATGAACACTGTCAACAACCATTCCTGATCTGGGATTATAGGATGTAATAGGTTGGCTAGTTGCTGTTGGCATGTGTGTATGTGTGTGTGTGTGTGTATATATATGTGTGTGTACACACTTTGAGTGCAATGCTAAATATGTCCACTCATCTCTCGTGTCACCAGGAGCCCCGGGCTCACACCATGACGTTAATAGTTTGACAGGCCCCACTGCTCTTCTTGCTTTCCCTCTCTCCATCTGCTCCTCTTTTTCCTCCCTTACTCTGGTTCTTTGACTCTTTCTTTCTATCACTCTGCGTCCCCTACTCTCTCACTTTTCTTTTTGTGCCTTTGGAAAAACGTGGGACGCAGTTGTGATGCAACCTGCATGGAAAAAAGTTTAAAAAAATAATATTTTCAACTCATTAGGGCACTTTCGTAAGATAACATTTAGTCAGTTTCACTTGAACTCTGGTGTAGTTAAATCCTCGTTACAGTTCGTTTAGTCACTTGTGAACGCTCCAATCATACTCTGGTGCGGACCAACACAACCGGAATGAGACCACCAGCCTGAGGGGATCTCCCGAACAATTCCTAGTGTAGTTCAATTGCACTGTGAACATAATCCAACCAAATTACAGGAAATGAACCGAAACGTCCATGTGGGCTCCTGATCAAATCCTTTGGTCCGATAATAGCATAAAGAGGAAATTTGTGTCCTTCAGTTTCCTTCTGTAGGCTACTACTACTAAATTTAAAGTTTGATTTTGCATGCACGCTAATTGTGAAGCTAATATAAAAATTGGATTGTGATGCTATTTTATTTGTGTTGGCTTTTTGTTGTTTGTTTTGGGGATAAAGGCTTTTTGCACTGTCTGGGTAATAGTGACTTGATGGCAAGTCTTGGCCCCAATCCTCTCACAAAGCCACGACAATTTTTTGGCCAAGGATTAAATGGTTCCTGTTTGGTGCACTTACTAGTTGCCTTTCTGTCAACAGGGTGATAGAAAAATCCCTTCAATTTTGAGGAGGATATAAAGTTTGGTATGGTTAAAAAAAAAAGTTTTTTTTGGTGGTTTCAACTAATTTTGACTGTCAAAACATGACAAACGATTGAACAGTAGAACATTTGACAAATCTGAGGTAGATTTTAAAACAATTAATATTACAAGTACATTTAATGAATGTAGCATATTTTTAAAACAGATTTAATATTATATTTCTATTTCATGGCTCTGAACAAATAACCCAGTCACCATTAAGTCAGCTGCAGGCTAATTGTGCACCAGGCCACTTTGTGTTTCCTGTCAGAATGAAACCAATCCCCAAATCACTCTCCAGCAGCGTCGTCCAGAGAAAACCATGACTAGTTACCTGTTGTGTCACAAACAGCATGTGATTTTTAGAGTTAGCATGTTGGCTCTCTGTGGCTTGTATTTCAGGTTCATATCTGTGTTTAATAATGCACCCCATAGTCCCTCACAATGATTGGTTGACTGTGTAAGCTTGTAGTAATTTATATGATTACCTAGGAATGGATGTATCACAATGCTTAGCTTGGAATTATCTCCAGTCCAGAGCTTGATTATATTGTTATTAATATCCGAGTAAGATTTTAGTTAAATGCTGAACCAAACAATTACCAGAACTCCTGCTCCTGGTGGACTTTCTTTCGTTTCTACTCTAGCTGGACGGACACGAGGCTCGGGACGTCATTCAACCCCAAATGGGGCCATATCTCAGCCGCTTATTTTTCCCCACGTCTCCGCCAACAAAAAATATGCTGCTTTTGCACCGAGAAATGTGCTTGGCTGCGAGTCAGGAGCCTCAGTGGTTTGTGATTTATGCTGCGGGGAAGTGTTTTTTTCCCCGAAAGCTCTGGATGAGCTGTGATCACACACTTGTAGAGGTACATCACATAATGGTCAGAGGAGAGAGGAGATGAGCGACAAGTCGAGAGAAATTCTGTTCCTCTGGATGATCAGGAGGCCTATAAACACACACACGTTTGCAATGTGAGCCGTATGATGAGTTATAATGACGCGTGAACGTGTGACTGATTGAGCCTTCATTCCGAGTTTGTCCGTGGTGTGAACGATGGCCCTTGAAGGTGTCCAAGCTCTCCCTCCTTTGCTCTGTTTTGTGTGTTTTAGAGCTCTATCTGCATATTTGTGTCATTTTTTTAAACTTTATATCTGCCTTTGTTCTCATCTCCAATCTTCCCTCCACTTTTCCCTGTTCTCTCTTTTGATTTCTTTTGTGCTAACCCAAATCTCCTCCTCTGCTTTTCATCCATCCACTTCTGAACCTTTTTTTTAGTCATTAGCTTTGATTCTGCTGAGCGGTCGTTTCTCAACTTGTCTTGAACACAATCGACCCTCTTTATTGATGTGTTCTTGTTAACTGTGTCTTCACTCTTTGTGGGGTTGTCGTCTCTTGATGCATTTCACCCATTTTTTTTTTTACTTTTATTGTTTTTATTTTAACTTGGCAACGATTGATGTTGCTGACATTAAGTGGATCGGCTAGACAGCTTGTTGTTTTTGCTAATTTTCTCCTTTTTGTCTTCAATAAACTAACCACATACCAAAGTTAATTCACTCAAGTATTATACATTAGATTAGAGGTAACTTATACTTTCGCCTCTATGGGGTCTACTGAGAAATCTCCTATGGGATTTTGCATTAGATTAGATGCATTTTGTTCAGCAGGATAATCTTCACAAATGAACACAACTTTACACCAACAAAAGTAAAAAGCTAACATGCTATCGCAAACTATACACATTTTTTTCAGATGTTACTTTTTTTAGGTAGATAAAATACATTTTGTTGCATTCCCCATCCATAGTGTTTCCACACAAAAAACACTCATACTGGATACAAAGGATTTGAATAAATAAATGGATCTGCCCTTCAGGCATCTTTTAACATCACTTGCTCACACATTGAGAAATCACTCTTTGTAAAAAATATATTGCAGACATCTCTATGATGCCGGGATAAAGTCCACACATTTTCAGAATTTTGTTTTGAAAAAGTGAACTTTTGACAAGAGTGTGAAATCTCCTTGTATGCAGTCCTGTTGATGGTCTAACTCTTGATCAGAACTTGATCAGAGATGCATGACTTTGAGGATTAATGGCTTTAGGCAATTCTGGAGATGGAGCCTCCTGTTTTTCTTATTTATCTTTCTTTTTTCTTCTTCCTCGTCCTTTTTCTTCTTCCCCCTCAAATTACACCACTGTTACTGCAGCCTTAACTCAGCTTTGTTATTTTAAATTTCAAAACAAATTGCAGACAAACTGAAGGATTACATCTTCCTTAATGTGTTAAAAACATGATCCTATTTTTAAATTTTAAATGAATTATTTAAAAAAAAACATATTGGCTGGAAAATGCATTGTCACAAAGCTGCAACAAACAAATGAGGATCTTTGAGACTCTTATGCTTTGCTGTAGATTATAAACTGCCCAAAGGAGTTAAAATTACAACTTCAGCAGCAAATTGTAACAAAACATTAATATAGTTGTAATATTAATCCCAAAACAACCGATAGAATAGTAAAAAACTCATACATTTTTCCTGTGTAATGAGTACTTTTGGTACCTTAAGTTAGTTTTGCTGATAATACTTTCATATATACATATGTGTAAGTAATATTTGAAGTAAAATATCTGAATGTGGCTGTTATTTATGATTCATAACGCTAGTTACAAATTACTACAGCTTGCTCACAACATGTTTTAAAGTAAAATTTAGGAAATCAGATTTGACATTTTTATTTTTTTTTATTGCAAACAAGCAAATCTACAAGTGAATTCATACAGAAAAAAAGTTTAGTTCACACAACAACTTTCTGTTTGTTTTCTATGTACAAGTGTGTGTGTGCGTGCGTGTGATGTTCAATACTGCATCATTACACACAAGCAAATCATTAAGAATAAACTTTTCAGACTTAAAGTTATACAATTCATATCAATATAAAATTAGTATCTGTAGATCATTTTTGGAATCGGGGTCCAAGTGGAATCTTAGACAAAGTTGCCTCACAAAAATCAACTGAAAAATGACAGTCACATGTTATTAATGTGCATCCATGAAAAGAAGAAGACATTTCTAAATTATTCTTATTATAACAAATCATTATAATGTACAGGTCATCATTATCTTTTTTTTATTATTAACTAACACAACTAACAACTGCATATTATAATAATAAACACACACATCTTTAACTTCACATTACATTAATAATTAGCTCGTACTAACTTCATTTAAATCAGACTTTTATTAAGAATCAAAATAAAGGATATATATATATATATTTCTATCTTCTATAATCAAATAATAATATAAAATCAAATAATATCTGTCTATTATAGAAGATCATGAATGCTTCAGCTCCTCCTCCACTATCCAGTATCATCAATTTTAAATCTATTGCTACCAGAGCTATCAGAGAGATCCTGTTGAGAAACTACATGCAGCCAGGCCGTGTCCCCATCATATCACGTTCTTAAAGTTAGTGCTAAGGAATGGCTTCTTTTAACTTTTGCACAGTGCTGTATGTTTTATCTGTTGTATAGGTTGAAAAGCCTATTATCATCTGACAAAGTGACTAACAATTAAAATTAGCCCCTCAGCTAACTCGGAGGCATTTACATTGTCACAAATGTTGATTAATGCACGCACAAGGATCAATGAATAAGGCATTAATCCATGAATACAATCTCCTCCTCACAAATAAAAGGTAGCTTTGTCGAACAGGCCTTATCACTCCACTTGTAGTCCTTCGAGTCGATGACACCACATGGGTGAGACATCGGCAGCTGAGGCTGTATGCCGTCCTTCCAGTTGCTCACACTCACCGTTCTGTCTCTCCAAATCCAGAATCCGAAAAGACGACTCTGCCTCAGACCAATCCAGTACTGGCCAACATCAACGTTTGTGAAATTTAGCCATTGTTGGACAGCTTCCAGGTCTTGGTCGTCATAGATCATCAGCAGGGCTGTGTGCTCAGACTTGCAGTAGTCTAAGGCCTCTTCCCAAGTCTTGGCATCATTGATGACTCTGATTCTCATGAGCCCTGCACATAAAACCATGCAAGGGAAAAACAGAAGTTAGTTCAGTCACATGCAGATCAACAGTCTGTCCATTCTGCTGGACATGTGGTGAGGACAACTGTTCTTCTCCTGTCAGGTCTTTGTTTCAACAAGATCTCCAACCGAAACAACAGAGCTGGACGTTTGTCAGCACCACAAATTACGACACATAAGTACGTATCGTGGCTCGCGTTTCATGGCTTGAAGTGCATACACGTATGGTTGGTGGTTGTAAAAAAGGCTGCCGTTTCAGTTAATTTATGTTACAAAACCACTGACCGAAGTTTATGGCAAAAAACTTCCTGGTTGATCATTATAAAAGACTTTAAACAGTTAATGAATATACGTCAATGCCAGAAGTGATGTGAAGTTGAAGTTGACAAAATGTTACATTAAGTAAAAGTTATGTAAAAAAACACGATTTACAGAACTGCTTTGTTTCTGTTCAGTTTTCCAAAACATTTATATTTTCACTTTGCACTTTGTGTTTTAAATTAGCGAAAACAAAAGTAATCAGTATTTTTTTAAAACAGTTTGCATTGATATGTTGTATTTATCTTCCATTTTCACCCGTCCCCATTTCGCAGCATTATTACCCAAACTGCTCTCATTGTTCATGAGGTTTGGCTTATAATTTGCTCTACATTGCTACAGTGGGTGTAAGTATATAACATACTTGTGTGTGTATGTATTGTACACATTACATACTTATAACCGGGTTAAGAGTTCAAAATGTAGCCCCATAAAATACAGTTCTGTGAAAGCATGCTCATACAAAGCTAATGGGTACACCTCTACACAAGTAATGTGAAATAATGTGAATTACATTAAATTGTGGATTTTATTGTAAAGTGTAACATGAATATGGCTGTGCTTTATTTTTAGATTGCTTACCTTTGGAGCAAACAGATTCCATCTCGACATCACAACCATGTTGTTTCATTTGTAGTGACTCTGTAGCTGTGCATCCTACAGGTTCGTCTGGAGCCACGTTACTGTCGTCCACCCATTCTCTGAATGAAGAGCAACTCTTGTCCTGCCAGTACCAGTCATCATGCATGACTCCAATCCAGAAACTTGTGTTTTCTCCCTCTTTAATCACGTTGTCATTTTGTGCTTCATTACTGATGCTGACCAAGTTAGTGTAGTGTTTTTTGCAGTGCTGCAGAGCTTTGCACCAGGTCTTGGAGCTTCTAATCAGTGTGTAATTATTATCTGTCGGGAAGAAAATTAACAAATATATCAATAACACATGTGTAACTCACATCACAAACAAGACTAGAAATGTAATACTCTGGACTTTCTGTGAGATGGTTTGTTTAGGACAAAATCTTTGCTCCAGCGCTTTACATACATAATCCAAACAAAAAAAGAAAAAAAATCTAACAGAGTTCTGGTATTCCAGCTCATTTTAAATCCTACGTCTTTCTGTTGCTGTAAAGTTTTATTACATTTGTTTTAGCAGCTGATTGGACCTTAAATAACGTAGAAAATAAAATGTATGTAGAAAAAAATAAAGAAGCTAAATTCTCCAAAAATAATAAAACTGGAACATCCAATAAAACAAAAACATAAATTGAGAAAAACCAGAGAAATGTTACACAGAACAACAACAAACAGAAGGAAATCAAAAATACTGAATCTTACCCTTGTAGCACATAAAATACATTTTTTCTGAACAGTTAAAACCTGTCCGTGTGTTGTTGACCATAGCTTCACATGTCTGAAAATCCTTTGTTTTTTGCACAGGTGACTCATTGACATTGAAAGCGGTACCGTCTGACCAAGTGGTGTTTCGACCATGACGCAGACCAAGCCAGGCAGGTTGTTGTGCATTTGATTTAGCATTGACAAAGCTGAGTGAGAAAATGGCATCTTCTTCATCGTAGAGAGTTACAGTGTTTTCATTGGTCTGATGACATGCTTTCAACACTTCATAATAATCCCCCTTCTGTTGATATCTGAAATGTCGAAGGTGGTTGGATGCAAATGCAAAGTGAAAAAATCCTGTCAAAAGGGACACAAAACAACTTTTTAGTCTTTACTTACTTAACATTTACAGTTATCAAAAAAAAAGTTTTGGGACCATAAACTGCTTAACCAATCCCATCCCCTCTAATGCATACTTGCACAGCTGTTTCATGTTATTAATGTATGATGACAAAGGACACTGGGGTGGAGAAATATTGGCGTGCATTGATTTGCACAAAACACTTACAGAATATTTAAGAAGTCTTACCTGAACACAGCAGGAACAACAGCAGAATCATCCTCACCATTATAGTTGGACTGCAGAAAAAGCACAGGAAGGAAGGAATCAACATGTTGTAGTTATATATATATAGATCTGTACTGTGTACACTGGGTTTAACTACCCACCAAATAATCTACATTTCTGTCCCTTACCTGTTGAGGAGAGGAGCAGACTGCTGTCAGTTCACTGAATGTGTTTCCAGTGTGAAGAAGTCCCAAGTTTTATATCCAGTGTCAGTGATGTAAGCTCGCCAAATGCTCCGCTTTTTTTGTATATGTGTACATAGTAAAAACAGGGAAAGCAGGAGATTAATGGTTAACTGAAGGATGGCGAGTGTGGCTGCATGACAGTCACACAGTAAAGGTCAACTCTTACATAGCTGAGAGGAGAAACTGTTTGTAAATCACCTTTTACAGGTTTTTGTACAAGATTATACCCTCAACAACAGCAAAATACTGCAAATACTTGATAGTACTTTTGAAAATAGGTCATGATTTATTATTGGTATGTATGTAAACCCATAAACTCAAAAGGCAACATAACATGTCACAAATTTTAGATGATGGAAATATTAGAATAAAGTTACTTTATTGTTTAAATACAATATTCAAATGAGTAAATACACACATAAAGCATTGTCTTCCTTAAAGAATCTAACAGGAAGTGGTTGGCTAGAAGAACCCTTAAACAATAGCACACAATACAGTGCACACACACACGTGAACAAAAGATGAATAAAAGAAAAATGATTTTGCAGCTTTGACACACAACAGATGCATCTGTTTACTTGCTTCATAATCTTCATTTCCAGTAACCCACACTGGTGTTTCCTGGAAAAGGCATTTGCATATATTACAGGGCACTAATGTTCTTAGCCAACACCAAAAGGCAACTCTGCTGGATTATTGATGAGCAGAAACCTTAGTGAAGCAGGAGCAGGCAGGACAAGGCCACACACACTCCAGTTACATGAAATAAGAATGTAAAGTTAATTTAAAAATGGGGGAAATGTGTGTCCTCAAAATTCTATTTAGTGATACTTTAGGTGTGATATATTTCTATTTGCTCTACTGCTGCCAAGATGTTTTTTTCTTCTTAAATAATTAGCCTCAGAAACTTTTTGTCTATGCAGACCGGTCTGCAGGACCTTATCTCCGCTTTTTGCTCTGGGCGTTTCAAATCATAAAAAACTGCGCTTGCACACGGAGACGCGTGCTCTCATTATCTCACACCTGACTGATGCCGTCTGACCCTTAAAGACTCTCACAAGTCCCAAACAAGAGCCGCAACCTCATCTTCATTCACGGCTCAGTGCGGTCGTGCCCCAACGGCGACCTCTTAAGGCTCTGATAACACTCGGTGTAGATAAACGGGCTTTTGGTGGTTCACTCAATCACTCACTGGTCAGCTCAGGCCTCTGATAATCTGTTTGTGGGTGTGTGTGTGTGTGTGTGTGTGTGGGCCCTTCTATCTCCTAAGAGTTTAATTCTGAACAGAGTTATTTGCAACAACTGTGTGCACCAAGGACGTGGATCCTGTTTCTTGCCTATTATCACAATTCTTAACAGAACAACTGAATCTCACCGTGTCTAAGTGCCTTATACACTGTAGAAAACTAAGTTTTTCAAAGAACATAAATGTATTATATTCCAAATATTAACCATGAAAATAGGAGTTGAGATCTGTAATATAATGTACTGGGACATTATATATATTTTTACAGTATTATTCCATTAGTTAATGGTGTTAAATGTTAAATGTTAAATTACAGTGAATTATATGAAATAAAAATACAAAGTTCTGTTTTTTTACAGTAAAACTTAACATTCGATATAGGAAAAATGTTTAAAAACATTATAAAACTTGTGTTATTAACTATATTTTATCCATATTTATATTATAATATACATATTATCTTTTAAATAAGGTACATTGGTTTACTGTTGTTTGACATTATTATGTATTTTTTGTATTTATCCACTTCATATCATTTGCTGTGCAAGTGTGCATTGAAATTTAACAGTGCAGTGTGTAGAGAAACTTATTTGGAAAAGTTAAAAATTCTTTATGAGACTACAAGCTCAACAGTAGTTCTATAAAATGCAACAAATAATATTGTTGATTCCTGCACCCCGAAATCCAAATTTGGATCCAAACTATGACTGGACAGTGATGAAAAAACAAACCTAACCATCAAAGGTGACACATCAGCTTTGTGTGAGCAAACTTTCACAGTAATCTACTTTATGGAGCAACTCTTTGGACTGTAAACCCGGTCATAAGCAGTCATTTTGGGTTATTTTTTGAAAGTAAAAGCAGAGATGAGTTTGTTTAGTCAAATCACAGCCTTGATATTCACCTGCAATGACGCCACTGGGCACATGTGTCAACAAATACCCCTGTGTATCAGCAGGTGATATGCAAATTCATCCAGGAATTTGTTTTGGGTAAACATTGAACTTTGGACTTTCTATATTAGTTTGCTGGGTGATTGTAAAAGCCACAGTTAAGTTGTAACTCAGTGAATTTATTTTTAGATCAATTTCAGGTCTGTACTTTATCATTTCAAGACTTTCCTTCAACCAACCATCAGTGTTGTTAATGTACTCATTATTGTTATCATGAGCTAACAGTGTACTGTATAATATGTCTTTAACTTCTGCTTTGGGAGATTTACCTGGACAAGACTTACATAATGCAAAGAAAATAGTATAAAGTTATGCTTAAAAGGCAAAAAAAAGGCAAAAAAACGGCCAAGTTTTAAAGAGAAGTATGATTTTATTCTTTAGTTTGTATATTTGGACAGCAGCACAGCCTCATACTTTACACAATCAGGGGTTACGAAGAGTCAAACTTGTTTATCTGCACACACACGCACACTCAAATTTGAATTTCAAATGGATCACCGCATTCTTGCAAATATGTCCAGCTCTGTCCGGTTCATAGCTAAACAATGACGCCGTAGATGTCTGGGCTGTAAAGGAGAACAAGGAGTCATAAAAATTATATGTAGAACATAATCCAGTGCTCAAACTGGTATGAAACAGACATATTATTTCACATTGCTACACATATTCCTGTCATGTTTTACAGTGTGCTGAATTCCTCCTCTGTGCTCTGAAAATGGCTCACAAACAGTCTGCAACACCTGATGGAATCTGTCTTTAATCCCCTCTGTGTCGGTGTGTTGACTTTAAGGCATCAGTGCTATACATCAGGGCACAGAGATATCCCTGCAACACGCTGTAGCTAGCTGAAACAGTGTGTGTGTGGCTGACACAGCACCCAGGGTCATGATGGAGAGGGAACGCTGCCTGTAGTCACATCAGTGCACTGTCAGCTCTGTAATTTACAGTAAATCAGCGTCAGGAAAACATGCCTATGTCATTTTATAGAGCCTTAAATATGAGGTGGAAAATTGTATGTTGGAAAGTGTGTGTGAGAAGAAATCAAGGGGCAATAAAAACACAAATCAGTGTTTTATTTAAACTGTCAGTCAACCTTAAAATCAGAAAAATTCAATTTTATCACCAACCTGATGCAATATCCGCTGTACCCTTAGGATAACCCATAGAAAAGATTTTATTTTAACAACTTTTTAACTAAAGAAACAGTCTCAACGTTTCAGAGGTGGATATCTAAAAAAAATCCCCCAAATGTTAAACTAAAAACTATCTGCATGAAACACCCAAAGGGAACCCAATGAATACTTGTTACAAGTTCAACATCAGTGAATCAGCAGTTCACATCCAAACTTTGGCAGTTATTAGAATACATGAGAGTGTGTTTGGGGGAAACTGATAGTGGTGCAGTTTCAGGCTGCAGAGATAAAGCTCACGAGGGACATATTCCCGAGTCAGATACTGCATCGTCACAGCTTGAAGCGTACCGTGCACGCAGCAGGGTGCAAGCACGGCACTTTGGTCAATCCTGAATCAGGCTCTTTGTGAGTGTTGATGTGGGTCTGCTCCCTCCACAGACTGTTTGTGTGCACTTGGAGTGAGGTCAGAAGTGCTTGAAATGTGTGCGGGGAATGGCTGCCGGTGTTCACGCTTTCTTCTAGTGCGCGGGGTGTGTAAGAGAAGCATCAATACGCTTCACAAATACGCTCCCCTGCAGACCTCCTTGTGTGGGTGCGAGGCCACCGTGACCCTGATGCACTAGTGGGAAGTTGATATATAAAGGCAAATGTCAACTGGATTCAGCAGTATGTGAAGCCATTTTAGCCACATAAGTGCTGTGAGACATTTACCGGGCCTGTGGCTAGCTTTTAAGCTGTGTGTGTGTGTGTGTGTGTGCGTCCGTAGCTGTAAGAGCTGGCTGATTGCCAACCGGTTTCCTCTGGCACCAGAACATAGGGCCATGTCAGTTAGTCCTGCCCACTTTGATTTGAACTTGGAAGTCATGCAGTCAGTGATTAATCCTGTGTGAGACTTGAAGTTTGTGTGATGCCACCAAATGTGCAAGTACATGCAGCTCAGCAGTACATTTACAACTTCAAGTTAAGAGAAAATTAAAAGTGCTGGCCTCAGTTTTCTGTCTGTTTTCTCATAGAATTCTACATATAGAACAGATCATTTGTGATCACTTTTTTAATCCCCAACTTTTAATTTAGCGTCATATTCATGTCAAAATCTTAGTTTGTCCTGTACTGTGGTTTATGACCAAATACATGCAGTACTTTGTAGCCTATTTACTGCCAATTAGCAAATGTTAACATGCTGAACATGCTGTGAGCATTTAGCTGTGTGTAACTTTGGTAGCCTCTCTCTCTCTCTCTCTATCTCTCTGGTTTTGCAGTATTTTCTTTTTTACTTTATGCAGAATATTTTCCTTATATTTTGAAATACTTTTGACATTACTGATGTTTCTCCTAGTGGAAACGTTTTGGGAGTTTGCCCTGGTCATCCACCTATTATCTGATTTCAAAATGACCACTGTTCTTGCAACCTTGCATATTCTTATCAATCAGAAGGGCCTTAAACCTGAATTGTTTTTGATGGCCAGCAGGTGGCGACTCCACTGGCTGCAAAAAGGTGTCAGATTGTACAAAAGTCTCGACGAAAATGACCCGACTTGTCACTTGATTTATTACCTCAGTTAACATTTTCTTATAAGGTTATCACAATTGCTAGTTTCAAGTCTCCTTTAGTAAAGCATGATGTTCATTTTGTAAAATACAGTCTCCTGAACAGAAGAAGAAGCAGGGTATACTCCAAGGTGCAGCTACATTGTGATTGACATGTTGCTACAACAGTGCATTGTGTGTTTTATTCTTGGACCTTTGCTCGTGTTGTCACATCATCAGAGCTATTTTGTTTGTTCCAACATGTCGTGATCAGCCTTCAGCTGTATAAAAAACACTCTGACTATTCATTTAACAAAAAATACTGTCCTTCTGGCTCCAGATCATTATGTGCATGCACTGGTTGCCAAACTGGAGCCCCTAAAATGGTAATTGACAGACCCGGGGGGGATGTCACAGTGACTGCATCCACTTATTTTATACAGTCTGTGATGAGGAAACCTCATATTTAAGGAGACCCTACAACCTTTTTTACTACCAGCACCATCAACACACCAAAATATGCCTTAACTGTGTGCTTTATGTAATGAAAAGCACATTTATTGCCTCCAGTTGAGACAGTTCTGTCATCACCACAGCTCTCCAGTTCTTGTGTCCCCCTGCCAAACCATAAATATTTCCAAATTCACTTAACTGCAAGATTTGTGTTATTCAAGATGTGGAGTCCTGTATGAGGCAATGGACCCCCTTCAGACAAAAATCTCTGTTTAGAGTCTCTGAAGCAGAACAATAGAAACTCCGTACGTTTGACTGCCCTGTTATTTCTCTCCAACTCACACTTCTTTGACCACAAGTTGTCAGGCAGTAACTCTGTCTCTATGGAAACAGTGTGCTTTTAACCAAGCAGCAAAGTGTAGAGGAGGAGTAGAACAAAGCAGCGAGGAGGAGGGGGAGATGGCTCGCAGCTTATTCATGCTTCATGCTTAAATTACATAATTTTGAGAAAAATGGCGGGTTGGCCATGCATTTTGTCTATTGGATTTTCACACACTGTACTTTATGATATGCTCCTGCATATCCTCGAACAAACAATCAGAAGGAGCTCTGTGCAGCAATGAAGAATGTCATTTGGTAAAATAAAAGCATTTTTTGCACAGATATGTGCAATTAGTATGGGTTGAAATATACCCTTGAGCAGGTACAGTAATATTACATAATAAAAACAACAGGAAAGTGATACAATATTGCCTCAATTTCCTGAGTAGGTTTAATTCAACTGACAGAATTTCTTACTGGGTGTTTCATGTCACATTGTGCATATAAATGTGTGAAAAAATCCCAGGGATTCTGGGTGAGATGCACCCCTAGAGGATGCCTAGTTGCTGACTTACTCCCTCAGCTCTTGAAGGCTTGATCTCACAAAAGTTCCCCTGAGTTTTCAGAGTAATGGAAAGGCACTTAAGGTGGCAGCGGGTTTTCCTTAAGGAGATGAAGTCAACAAGTGTGAGAGACGAAAGGCAATCTGGGCCAGGGGCGAGAAAGAGGGATAGGAAGACAATGAGAGAGACAAAGAAGTACGGGGAAGGAAGTCAGATGTTAAAGCAATTAAAGAGGGAAGCATTGTGAGGATGAAGAGGGAGGAGGGGTGAGACAGGAGGGTTAAAATGCAAAATACTTGATGTTAAAGAGGAAGGGTCAGGTGGAGGAATAGGAGATGAAGAGTAGAAACTGGCTTTGCTTTCCATTCTTGACGAGTAGACTGTGGAAACGACAAGATCTCCAACCTAAGTGACAGATTAGACTGTTAATACCACCCATAATGACACGTTATTATACAGACATGTACAGTTCACAGGCTGCATTTTCTGTGAATTTATGCTACAAAACCACTGACCTAGATTTAGGGCAAAAATGTCCTGATTAGGTGTTATAAAAGGCAGTTTAGAAATTAAATAAATGTACGTAAATGCCAGTGGTGAATATGACGCTTTTTTACGTAAAAAAAAAAAATTGTGACACACAAAACGTGCAGCCATGGAAGTTACGTGAAAAATTGTTTAGTCTTATTTTCACAAGAGACACATAGCCTGTTCTCCCGGGTGGAAGTTTAGGACAATAACCTCCTGATTAGACGTTAGAAAAGACAGTTTTAAAAGTAAATAAATGTTCGTAAATACCGAAAGTGAAGTAGTTATGAGGACGACATGACTACGTGACATACGACTAAGTTACATAAAAAGTTGCATACTTTTTTTTTTTTTACACGACATTTACCCTGTTCTGCTGGGTGAGAGTCCGCCTTTGTTCGACCCCTCCGCCTCCCCTGGCTCCCTCCCTGAGTGTATGAAACCCCTATACTGATGTTTTTTTTGGGAAACATCAGTAAGTTGAATGTGGTAACAGCAAGCATCAGTTAATAAAATTGCTCTCGGAAGTTTATCCATGGCCTAACACATTTACTGCCTTAATCATATGCACCACATTATATCACAGGGACAGGAAGCTCTGGAAATAAATGATACCTCTTTCCTCCACAGGAACAGTTATACAGATGCATATACTGCAGCTCACACTGAGAAGAGAAGATACAGTAGTTTACTCATTTCTGTAGCTGCCAAACTGAGATCCCACCCCGCACATTACAGTGGTGATAGGAGAAGAACAAGCCTTTTCTTATAATGACAGGATTTTGCAGGAACACTCACTGAGTCACAGAGAAGTTTATTATGTTATCTGCCAGAAAAACAAGTCTATCAAATACAGTCAGAATAAATGCAGTTTGCCTTTACCATTTCTTTTAAGGAAGGCAGTAATAAAAAACTGCAGATGTATTAATTTATATATATACTTGGCTCACCTTTAATGGACCCAGTAGCTCCACAACAGGCTTTAAATGGAAGAAAATAGTATTGATTTTACACTGTTTTTGAAACAGTAGCACCATTATCTACACAACATTCTGAGCCTCCTGGAGACACATTTTTGATAAAAGTGAAAGCCTGCTTTTGAAAAATAATTACTGTTGATAGAGTACAACACATCATGAGTCGCTCAGAAAGTTATGACTCATTTGAAGATATTTATTGCAGCATAGTTAGTTTTTATGGAGCCTGAATCATTTCTGAACGTTAAATGGTGAACCAGATTCTCTTTTTTCTCCACTGTTTGAAAATTGAGACTCTGACAAGCTGTTTCTGAGCACATTTTTCATACAGCAACTTCCCATCTTACTACTGCCAAATCAAACAAGTCTGCACTTCATTCAGTAATTGGCTCCTGCTGTCAAACCAGCAAACAGCACGTATGACTAATGCAGAGCATTCCTCAACTCAGTCCTCTGGTGAAATATTTCTTCACAAAGACAGTCATGTCAAAGGAAAAATGGGATTCAGAGCTTTACTTAAACAGATAAGTGACAAAATGTTTCTAGTTTATTGAAAACACGAATAAATCAGGAGAAACATACAATTAAAAAGTTCCACCAATCCTGCTCAGTTTCACTGTTAAGTGACTAATTTGTCTGTTAGTGTTATAAGTTGTTATTAAGGTGGACTTTTGGCAGGTTGATCCCAGTTTTATAATATCTTTAACCCCAAATGTTTGTTCAATTCTAACAGCATTTTGGTTTAGCTGGATTATTTTGTACTCCACCTATTATTTTGACTTTTTTTTAAACTCAATTTTCACCTGTTGCTTTATGTTTTGTTTTGTAATCTTGCCACAAAATTGCAAACCATCCTTTTTTTGTTTATGCAGCCTTTCAGCATTTTAACAAAACTTCTGAGTCTCGTTTTTTGCAGTGTAGTGTTGCTTCTTGTCTTATTTTGAAATGTTAACGCAATTTTGTGGCTTGTCTTTTGTTTTAGCTTTCCCACATTTTTGTGTTTACAATTTTCTTTTCATTTATTAATATATTATTGTCTGGCATGGTGTTGACTTTGGTACACATTTATTTATTTATTTATTTATTTATTTATATCTGAATTTTGGTAGATTACCACAAATGTCCATTTTTTTTTTTTATTTAAGGCCTAAGATTCTTGCGACCCCTCAAGGTCATGATTAAAGGAGGAGAACAAGATCACTACTAATTACTTGCAGGACAAAAAAGCAGTTGTGCATGTTTTAATACAAAGTTATTTTGTCCCTTCATCCATTATTTTGGCTTTTTAAGCATAAAAAAAAAAAAATTGGAATGCAGCCTTGCAGCGTTTTTTTACCAAAACTTGTCAGTCTCATTTTTGCAATGTAGTTTTTGCTTCTTGTCTTATTTTGAAATTTTACCGCACTTTTGTTTCTTGTTGTTTGTTTTCTCAAATTGTAGTTTTCCTGGTTTTCCTTGGTTTTACCAATAACCAATTTATTTATTTGATGCAGAATTTCAACTTTTACACACACATACAAAAAAAACTATTTATTTCATATATTCTTTTGTATTTTCTTTACATTGTGTTGGCTTTGTAACACATTTTTACTGTCTTTTTTTTTCAAATCTGAAATTTGGTGCATTCTTTTTACTAAAGTCCTAAGATTCTTGCGACCCCTCAAGGTCATGATTACAGTAGGAGAACAAGAACACTACCAATAACTTGTAGGACTAAGGTACAGTAAAGTATTTGGCGTTACAGAAGTGGATTTGAAGCCACCACAGAACATAATCCTAATGGATGCTCCAAGTGTTGAAACTGGAGCTCCTGATCCTGCTCCCTGATGTGATAGATCTCTACAAAGTGTGCGTCTGTGTTTGCGTTTGAGTTCCTCTGTGCTGTAGTTATTACATTGAGCAGTCCCGTGGGTGTCATCCATCAGTTTCATCACTTGTACACCAACTGACAAATTAAAATGGCTCAGGTCCAACCTGTAGCCTGCTGTGCAACACCTCCCTCTCCTGTCACTTCATTTTACTTCCCCTCAAGCCTCTCTCATACTTTTGTTATCTCCATCCCCTCTCAGACTTTTCATTTTTGTTTTTCTTTACAATATATTTCTCGCTTCCCCTGTCACCCTTGTGTTTTTCTTTTCTTGTCTCCTTGCTTTCGACCCAACTTCTCTTTCAGTGTCTGGCTTCATTTTTAGTCAGTCTGAGTATGTCTCTGTCTGTGACTCTTTGTCCATCTTCCATACATATTTTCTCAACTTTTCAGTTTTCTGAGGGCCACATATAACCTTTTCTTACCTCTCCTGCATGCCTGTGTTTTTCATCTCTTCTCCCAGTTTTCATCTGATCCATTTGCAAATTTTCTCTAATCAGTAATTTTGCAAATTTACTCAAATTTCCTTAATCAGTACGTTTGCAAATTTGCTGATTTACAAAAGCAGTGACTCATTATGCAATCAGCTCCTAACTACCTTCCAGGCAGATTCTACGAGCTCAGCGGGCACAGCTCAGTGACGGGAGTTAAAAAATAAAAATAAAAGTAAAAAGAAAATGTTAATATACAGATAATACTATCCACAAAGGTGTTATACAAACAAACATTTAGGCCTCATTCTATTATTAATGTGAAAAGAATCTAAATGTGAATCTAAGAAAAACACTGAAACATAAATCCTTAGTATCCCAAACATTGCAATCCTTAGACCCATGCCTAACATGGCTAAAATTCATGATCCATCGTTGCAGATTTAATGTATTACACCCTTTGTTGTTGATGCTATAAAACAGACACAGTTTCATAACTGTAACTGTATTTTTCTTTTAAAGATTCAGCTTTATAAAGATTCTATTTGAATTTATTTTGGATCATTAAGTCTTCATGCAAAACTGAGTGAGCTTTAATGTAATTCAGATTCTTTATAAAACTCCATTACGTTATTGTTTGTGCAGTTCTCCTTTAAATGCATATGAAAATGAGAGGCACATCTTGCAAAAAATCACAAAAAACACATCTGCACCTGAAAAACTGCATATTTACATCACATTCAATATTAAAACAGGTTATATATTTTTTTATTATTATTATTTGCAGCATCTATTCTAACAAAAATGATGTTTTCATGTGTGTGCTCAGTCATGTGTAAAGTTTGGTTCATGGGCAGCTTCATTGTTGGCTTGTCACAACTCAGACTGTTCATGACTCACAGACCAGCTCTCATTCTCTCTCTGCTTCATTGTGTCTTCTATGATTATTGTTTTCTATCAGCACTTCTCTTCAGCCATTTTTATTATTTTATTTATTTTGCCTGTCTCTCAAACGGCCTCCTTTCCTTTGTTGATTCCTCTCTTCCCTCCTTTCAAACCTTTAACTTTCTTTGACACAAATTCCTGCTGAGGGGGGGTTGGTCCGGGAAAATTAAATGAGATTTGATTTTTTTTTTTTCTTTAATTGATTTACCCTGGCTGCGATGGTCACAGTGAATGGTCGTGCTGAATAACTTGCGCATCGAACACAAATTCTCTCTGGCTGTGAAATCGATGGCGGAGGACTTATTGGAGTAAGTGTTTGCATCAGCACTAAATGGATGATGTTTTTCTTTTCTTTGTGTTATTCAGTTACACTCCTTTTTCTGGGGCATTTTCTATCTGACAACAAACCCGGCTGTGTTTCCTTCTGCCTGGCTGTCTCAGTATCCCCGTTTCATTTAACCCCTCTTGCTCTTTTGTCTGTTTTTTGGTCCATATCTCAGCTTTTAAAGCCAAGGTTAGAAAAGAGCAGCGTTCCTGGTGTGTAGCCTCGACTATATCTAAGCTTCAGTCCAGATTGCACTTTTTCCCAGAAAAAGCAATATGTTCCACCTGCATTTCTCTAAGGACATGATCTACATTGAACATTTAGGTAATCCTCTCTTAAATCTCTCCGTATCTCCGTATCTCCGTCTCACTGACTCTTGACGAATGCATCTCTCGGACTTTATCAGTCTTTTTATCTCCGTCTTTCCACCTGCCTCTGTGTCTTCTCTCGCTCCCTCTGACTCTTTCTCCCCCTGCTTATAATAATTCAGGTTCTGCTTCCATGCCTAGCGATTCATAAAGCGCCAGTGATCCAGGAAAAATGCTTCAGAGGCGTTGTTGTTCTGGATGTTGAACATGAACACCGTGTCTGTTCTGCCAGTCTGGGCTATGTTTCTTTCTGCACAACTGACTGAGCCGGAGCTGCTCCGGTCCCAGCTAATTTTGTGTCATGTAAATCTCTGAGGCTTTGTTGAAATTCAGCAAACTAAAATTCGTCAACTTACATCCAACTTTTTAACACCTAGCTATGTCTCTGAGCAGCTGCCAGCCTGACCCCGTCACTGTTTCAAACAAAACACAATTTTACTTTCTTTCTCCTTTTCATCTGCATCTTGTGTCTTTTTGTCCTTTATCTTAAAATGCTCAATGCTTCTTATGTTTTCGTGTGTGTGTGTGTAAGAAAGAGAGATGGATTATGTGTGGCAGCAGTCATTAAGTCAGTGAACCTACCCTGCTTCAGTGCTCCGCTACCCGATAATGATCATTAACCGTTGAGGCAATTATACTTATGTTCTAATGCACAGAGCACAAAATACAGTAAAGCTGAATTACCCTCAGTTGGAACAAAAAAATGTAGTGAAATGAGAGTTTCACCATTCCATTATGAGCAAAACCGCACAATTGTCAACCTCCAGGGCTGCTTCTCGAATGGCCACTTGAGGCTCCAGAAGTTCATCAATCCCCATAGACCCTCATGATAAAATCCCCAAATAAAGCATTTCGTAGCAAAAGAACCAAAAATTCTACCTTAGGTTATGGTGGAGACCAAAACTGAGCTAATAGTCAAATTAATGCTGATGTTGTTTCATGTTTGCTAGAAATTGGCACTTTTAGAGTGAAAGTAAACCAAAACAATAATGTTGCAGGCCATAAAACCAAAACAATAAACTGAAAGATGCTAAAACACTTTGAAGAGGATAACCTGGAAGACAATTGTTGAGGAGCAAACCATAAACCGGCAATGGCACTGGTTCAATTCCAGCTGGTGGCCTCTGATGCATGTAATTTCCTGTCTCTCCTCTCTTCATGTGTCCAGTAGAGACATAGATACAAAACGTCAAAACACAACTATAATTCTTAATAATCAATCCATTCTCAACATTTAACACATTTGGCCCATTGCTAATTAACAAATATTGATTATGGCAGCCTTAAAAAAAAAAAAACCAGACATGTGGCAATCTACTTTCACCCTAAGTGCTATAAATAAAATGATATCTTTAATGTATTATAAGGACCCCAAAAGTGATCAGAAATGACCCTTCAAGTGTACAAAGTTTTACAAAAGAAGTGTGAACACTACACAGAGTAATTCAGCAGCATTGAACATTTGTGGACACGTTTGTCAGGAAAAATAATATCCACAGTGTACATTCATCACGCTCCCTGTGTGCTTTACATGCTCATATTTCATGCAACGTGGGCGCTTATCTGGCAACCAAATATTACAAGTTTAAGATGAAAATCTGCCTGCCAATTCTGCTCCTCACAAAATTAGATTACTTCAAAGCCTCCCAGATAGCGGTGAGATATTCAGTTTGGTCTTTCCTGACGGAACATTCTGATTTCATGTGCGAGATGAGATTTTGAAACTGCGTTCTCATCACGGTTTGTTATGAAAACCTTCTAATTACCGCCATTTTCATTATCAAGCAATCAGACTGCGATCCTGCTGTGTGGCCTCAACCCATGTTTAATTTCCGTAGCCTGCTCTGAAATACTCCAAAATAGGTAAATTCCTTTCTCCTTTTTCAGTTTCACATTTCACACCAGATTAAATTAAATTCCAGTATACCTTCTTTATCATGTTAAAGCGTGTTCCCTGATAATACGTCTAAAATATATTCTGTGTGTTGCAAAGTGAGTCTGAAATGCCGGACAATTTTAAAATGCCAGCTTTTTAGGTGTCTCATTTGTTGAAATGATTCCATACTCATTATTAATACTACTTTGGTATTTCTCTCCTAATTTGGGATGTCCAATTCCCCCCTACTCACACTCATTATTTTAAAGGCTGAGGCTTTGCTCGACTCATGAGCAGACAGGAAAAGAGATGACCGGCCGCGTTTGAAACCGTTTTGCTAAAACCATTTTCATCCTTCCCCTGCGGTCTGCTGCAGTCTGTGAATGGTTGGTGCTTAGTTGGCTCTGCTGACTCACAGGGAGCCGGAGACAAAAGTCCTAGGCCTCGTGGGGAGAACAGAGAAAACCAGAGTCTGCTGGAAAACTTTGATGCTTTTTCTTTCTTGTTGAAACTTCAGAATTCTTGTGGAAGTGCTGCAAAGTAAGACAAGATCCAAAATTTTATTTCAGTTCTATCTCTCTTGTTCCCCAGTATCTCTTTTGCCCTGTCTAACTGATATTGATTCAGATGGAGGGAAATAGATAGAAGTTTGGAATGGAGGCTCCATTCTGCATACCAGCTCTCTTTCCTTCCCTCCCAGGATGCCCTCCGTTCTGCTGAGTCATTTACCGTTCTGCCGCAGTCAGTGCAGCTCAGAAAACCACCAACAATGAATGGCAGAGCTAAATTCCTTGCTGGGAAGCACAAGCCCCAACCGATTTTCCTTTCCTTTGAAAAATTAAAACCCAAATCTAATCTTGTCCCTCGCTATCAAATTAGCAATTAAAATTGCCAACAATATGTGGCGGGTTTCGCTGTTCTGTGCTCCACCCTGGGGCGCGCTGGCCTCGCTATTCCAAAGATTTTTAAATGTCACAGTGAAAGAAGTTGAAAAAGACCATTACCAGTGACATTTTATTGTGTATGTGTGTGTGTGGTATTAGAGCGTACAAACACACATGCATTCAGAGTAAATTCCGTTTGCCTCAATGCAAATACTAGACCTCAGGTTGTTTCAGATTAGTGCCCGTTCATCACTTGTTTTGTACTCCACTTGTGCGCCCTTTCGACCCCAGTCTCTCCCCCTGAGGTAGGCTTTATATTTCATACCTAAAAGGTAGCAGATATGCACTTCAGTGTGTCCTTTACAAAAACAGATCAAATCACTATCACAGCTGCTTCTGATAAAATGTTTTTGTATGGATTTGGATATTCGGCTACGAATGACACCTAATGGTAAAGGTGGATTACACTGGAATACAATAAGACTAGAACTGACAATTTTTATCCAGATTAAAGTAGAAAGATGGTCAGAGTGGCGGCCATTTTTATGTGTACCAATGCCACTGTATTTTCGTATAAACTGACTTGCGGTAAGTTGCAAACTATGAGGTTTTATAGTCACAACCAAATGAGCAGAGTAGGCGTAGTACGAAGTATGGAGAGCCAGCTGCTAAAGTCGTAAAATTTAACAGATTAATGCACTCTTGTCACAGCGTAGGAAGCACATAGCTAATGCTATTTACAACTGCCATTTTCTTTAATGTACCAGTCAAATAGCCACAACGAACAGTGCAATGTCCATTCTCATCATTTTTTATTTCAAAGGTCTCCTTCAGTTGAAGCCACACTGGTTACCACTGCACAACTCGTCTTAACTTATGTTAATAATTCAAAATATTCTCAAGCAGCTGCAACCTTAAAGTTAACATGGTAGTAATGTCCTTTTCTGAACCTTCTGCCTCTGTCATAAACCTGAAGTTTGATTTCAGGAAGTGATACGATCCCACAGGCACTGGTAGGAATTATAGGGGCCCTTAACAAGATGTGACTCTGGACACATTAAAAAACTCTATCAATCTCTGACTTTATGGGTCCCCCCCTTTGGAGCCCAGGGCTGCCTGACTCATTACCTCCACTCCACTCACTTCACTTTCTTTATGTGTTGCCTTCAACCAACCGGAGCCTATTAGGTAATACTGTATGCTATCAACTGTTGTCATTGGGGTACAGTGTAAAAGTGTTATGCTATTAAATTCAAACATAAATTTAGATTTTTAACAGTGAACATGACTGAACAACAATCTGGAAGTCCTATCTGAATGGTGATACCTGTAGCAGTGGGGCTCACGCAGCAACTGGAGACCATGCCTCCACATTTCTTGACTGTGGATAAAGTAGATCCTGGGGGGATCCTGAGGCTTTGCCAGCAAGATGAGATATATAATCCCTCCAGTGCGTTCTGGTTCTGGCTTTTGGTCTCCTCCCAGTTGAACATGCCCAGAAAACCTTTTAAGGGGTGGGTCATATTCCTATCAAATACCTGCACCACCTCATTTGGTTTCTTTTAATGCAAAGCAGTAGATGTACACTGAGGCCCTTCCGGATATCTGAGCTTCTCCCTGTGTCCCTGGGGATGAGCTGAGGCATCTTTCCGATAATTCATTCTGACACATTTAAGATCTCGTTCTTTTGGTCACTTCCCCAAACTCATGGGGTGAGGGATGAAACTAAGATTGACAGGTAATTTGAAAGCTTCACCTTCAGGCTAAGCTTACAGATCCCCACAGCAGTTTTGCTGAATCTATTTCCCGGTTGATCTCAAGCTTCATCTTACTTGGAGCCACGAACAAAATCCAGAAATATTTGAAGTTAGCGCATCTCGCTCTGCAAATCCCCACAGAGATCACAGCCCCAATGAAGTTAGCAGAACATTCTTCCCTTTGGCCTCCCAAACTCTGCTTACCCCTATGTTTTTCCCTCCATGACCCCAGAGGTACTTTTCTGCTGATATGCTTTTCATGAATTCAGTTTAAAAAGAAATAGTTTGACATTTTTGAGATTAGCTTTACTCATGTTGTTGTGGAGAGTTAGAGGGGGAGCTTGACACCAACAATGCAGCCAGCCAGGAGGCAATTAGCTTAGCTTAGCATAACTACTTGGTCTTGTTGTTAGACAAAATCACCACCCTCAGCTGCTGTTTGCCAAGAAATAGTCACAGCACCATAGACAGTATAAAATATGGATGTAGTCTGAGTGTGATCTCAGTGTCACTCCCATGTCACTGGCACTCCCAGTGGACATGCCCTTATTCATGCATAATAATAAGCTTTAATATAATTTCAACTGGGAATTAAAGCAGTTGTAATGGAAGGGAAAATGCTATAAAGACCAAAACCATTTTTGTACCAAGCTGTAAACAGGTTTATTTCTGATGTAAAGTTGGAAATTTTGACATAGGAGTCTATGGGGATTGACTCATGTTCACGGCCAACCTCAAGTGGCCATTAAAGGAACTGCAGTTTTTAACAGTTCTGCATTGGATTCAATTTTCAAACCTAGAGGTGGCCACATGTATAATATTTAACTCCCCTAAAACAACAACTTGTCATTTTTACATTTTGGTTTGTGTCATTTCAACAAAAAGGATTCATCCTGCTTATTAGTGTGCTGTAGAGGTGATGGTTTTTTTTGGAGAGCAGCAGCTAGTATCATGAAATGTTGTTGTTATTTTAAATTACATTTTTACATCCATGCCCTTTTAAAATAAATAACAAAGGGCTTATCGTCTTAAGGACCAGGTAAATCTTGTTTTGGTTCAAAAACCAAATGAGACTCGAAGTCATTGTAGTTACATCTCAACAGCATCCAGCACCTCTGTAGGTAGACTACAGTATAGCGAGCGCTGTCATGATCCTCTGTCAATCATATGGAGGATTTACAGTATATCCAGTAATAAGCCCACTGACCCACAGAAAGATATGTCAAACCCAAGTAATAAACCTGTAAGCCACAAATCATCAGGCCGAAAAACAACAGCAATACTGGGTTGCATCAGCTGTGAATCAACTTATGGATTTAAGGAAGGAGGCCAAGAGCTACGATGCAGGGTATAAATTCTACAAATGAAAATGGATAACATGGGGGTGGATATGAATGGGTGGGCCGGTTTGTGTGTGTGTGTGTGTGCGTAAAGCTGTGAATAAGGAAAAGGAGGATCTTTGGATGACATCGAGGCTGCTACGAGTCATCAGTTCTCAATACTGCCATTCATGAATCACTTTAACAAATGACTGAGAGCGTGTGTGCGTACATGAATGTGATTTGAATACGTGTGTGTGCGCCGCTTCAGGAAATACAAAAGCAGAACCTCACACTGAAGTGTACAGATTACAGGCACAGCTACACGTCAACTCCCTTGAGTTATGGATTGACTTTCGCTATCTGTCTGCTCACCTGGCTGTCTGTCAAACATAAAGTCGATGGTAACAAGGTAAAACTCTCCGGTTCTGCTCGGTCTGGGACTACAGCATAGAGTATGTATTTAGATTTTACAGTTTAAAGGATCTCAGACATAATTGAAATTCATTTTCCGTCTGTCTTGATTGTGATTAGTTCCACTTTAAAAAAGGGAAACTGCTGTGTAGCAGAAACACCTTCCCGCTTGATAAAAGTTAAATAAAAGAAAAAGAATAGGAGCATCCCGTCCGTCTGTGAGATTACCAATTAAGACTAGGCTTCATTTGCGGTGAATCTGCAATCAATGCTAACTTGTTCCTTTGTTTGAGTAATTAGGGCTCTTTGTAAGTCTGACCTCCAAACATACTTGATCCCTGTAAAGGTCACTGCCAAGTCTCGTGATTACAGGCCCACAGAAATCTCTCAGGACTTCTTAATTGCTGAAACACTGTAGAAAAGACTGACACCGAGCTGACATTATGCCTTTAATTGCTACATCGTGTCAGCTCTTCAAAGATTTTTTCACATTAAATGTAAGTAATGTGCGATACATTTTTACCTCCCATGGATAGACGCATATATTAACTAAATCCTACCCATTTCCAATAAGGCGTACTTATAGATGCTGGTGATTGACTTTTTATGAGTGTGTACTTGAAGGAAAATACCCATTGGGTAGCATTGTTCTTTAAATAATTATTTTACTGTTGTGGTCATAATTGTTGATCTGAAGCTCAGTTTTAAGTCTGTTATGTTATTTCATTTTTTTTTTTTTAAATACAGCAACTTCTGATCAGACGATGTCAATTTCAGGCTTAAAATTCCAACTTCTAGTAATATTTAACCCACTTTAGATCACACTAATAATCACCAGATCGACACTTTTTCTGAAGGTATCAAAAGTAATGCTGGTAGCTAAAACCACATGACTTTTCTCAAAAACTAATTGGCTATTAGGGTGCACTTTCAGACACTGAACCACTCATCCTCAGTAACCAGATCTGGATACAGTTTGACCGGTGCTGCACAGTAGTATTTTAACCTCATGGTTCGTGGCTCTTGCTTGATTTTGTCTTTTGACTTGATAATGGGTGCAAAAGAAGTTAGTGTCAATTGTGCATCACAAATCACTAACGATAGGTAAAGAGATAGAAAATCCAGAGCAACATCACATGATCCTGTCACTGCTCCCATTGTACATATAACATGAAGTTTTCTAGTTTTATCTTGCACATTCTGTGAGCAGCTTACATGCATACTGATGAGGAGTGTAAATGTTAGTAGAAAGCAATTTAGCTGAAGAAATGAAGCTGTTTCAACAGTTTGTGACAACTTCTGGTGCCTGCAACCAGAGGATAAGTGTAGTTTGTGAAATAAACAGACACGAGACGCAGCTTTGTGCTAAATCCTCAGCATGTGTAAAATATGCAGGATTACATGATGCGTGTTTTTCAACATGCTCATATATATATAAATATATATATATATATATTCAGTGAATACATTATTTCTGCCAATGCCATCATTTCTATTGCACAGTACAATTTTGTATGACTCAAGGTTGTATGTATCTCGTGTCTACTAAATCACACATTAGGAGAGCTGTGGCCTAGAGCTATAACCTTCACTGTAAAAAAAAAACCCAAAATGGTATAGTTAGTATTGGCAGCAGAATTTGCCAGACACTAACCATCAAATAACAGTAAATGATAAGTTATTTTAAAGACTTCTTCTTTTAAAAATATCTGAATAATACAGTTAATATGTGTTTTAAAGTAAATATATCTATAGAATAAGGACACGTTTTTGACTTTAAAATGACAATAAGTGCTTTGCAACTTTTGTTTCCAAGGTTTTCACCATTTTTATTCATTTTTGTAGTATTTTTGTTATTTCTTTTTACGTGAAATTGTAATTAACTTTTCCTGTGAAAAAGAAAGTTGCCTTAATTTTACAATCTGCAATAGGATTTATATTCTTCTGGTAAAAAAAAAAAATTAATTAATTTACAGATATCTTATATTTTATGGTTAATATTTGTAAAAAAAAAAAAAGAATACACTTTTTTTTTTTTATGGCATTTGCACTTAATGTAGTGTGTTTCTGGAAAATAACTTTTTTTACAGTGTAGAGAGGTTGTTGGTTTGAATCCCCAGACTGCTCAGCAAAGTAAATGAGCTCTTCCTTTCACTCAGCAGCTGTTTGACTCCAGCCTTCATCTTGGGGTTGAGACAGCAGAGTGAGAACTGCACTTTGTAAATGGGAAAACTTTGCTTTTCTGAGGGCAGATGCACCGCCTGTCCCTGGACAACACCGTCCTGCTGTAGAGAGTCAGTCTGCGGCTGTTTTTAAAGTCAGTGTCGTGAGACGGTGTGCGGATCAGCAGGCAAGTGCTCGCACTCTGAGGAGAGGAGCTCTCCGTGGTGCTGCTGCTGCTGTTGCTGCACACACTGCTGCTCCTTGTAAAATCACTCAATGCTCTCCAGTCATTTGAGAGTTGCTGCTCCACAGCCCTCTTGTAGCTTAGGCTGGAAGCTTTCCCTTGTGTTGACAGCCTTGGTGCCCCACTAACATTCAACTCACACACTTGGTGCACTGGCGGCTTAGACAGAAACGTATTATTTTACCTATAAAACCTGTTTTTGAACTCATCTGAGGCCACCGCAGCTAGTCGAAAAGTTTGTTTATGAGATTTGGGAGTTTGAAATGGCGGCAAGTTCGCTCCCTTCGGCACGGCAGCTCGCAATCTGCTGCCTGTCAAACCCAGAATCCTGTTTATTTTATTGATCCCCAGTCAGGATGTAAAGAATTGATTTGGCCACAACAGTGGATTAAGAGACATCTCCATGTGTTTACAGCTGCCAGTGTCTCACAGTGGACAGAGCTGCTGAAAGCTGGTCCCCATACATTTTCTCTTCAGTAGCTAGTGGAGCTGCAGAGTTTAAATCAACAGTCCATTGACAAATTGCTATGTGCATTTTGTAGATTTGCATGAAAAAAGCTTGATGTAAAGGAAACGTCCATAATTTGCATTTTTTTTAATGCAGCATTTAAAAAATGTTGCATCAAAATTCGACTCCATGTGTTTAATAATTTTGTTGTCTAGTAGCTTGACTGTGATGTTACATTGGACGGCCTATTGTAGCACCTTGGCTTACAGACTGCAGCTAAATAATAACATTTCATGAGTGCTTATGAAAAGATAAAACACTATAAATACACTAACAAGCAAGAAACCAAAAGGCAAAATTACATTATTGTTTCCGAAACCAACAGCTGATGGGATTATCCTCCTTCTTCTGCTAACTCTGGGGAGGTAAACCCACCATCCTGATGGAAATAAATGAAACACACTGTGCCGAGCTCTCTGCACACTTCTAACTCGATGAAGGATTGTTAATTTTCACAGTTTTTCTCTTTGTACTGAACACTAACAGAGGACGTTGTCATTTCTAAGCTTTCCTTATCAGCTTCTTTGCATTTTATCCAATGCAAATAATTGGATAAAACAACATTTCAAACCAAGTTTTCCCGGAGTCTCAAAGTTAAGATCTCTGTCTGTACAATGTAAAGCAGCGCTTTATTGATTGGCAGGGGGTCAGACTGGTTTTCTAATAAATTCAGGGTTGATCTTATTCCCAAATTTATTTCCTCCTGTTTTATCCTCTTTCAACACAGAGGAGGCTTGACAGTGTTTGAGATCTGAAGGGCCTGTGGAATAATGAGTGGAGTTCCCCTCCTTAATTCTGTCCGCAGCTCTCCCTCTCTCTTTCATTTTCGCTTCCTCCCTCTTCAGCTCCTCTTCAGATTTTCTCATGGTTTCGCTCAAACTGAATATAGTTAGAGAAATGTTTTCTATCTGGGTTTGATCTCTCTCTTTCCCACTGTTTATCTCAGTGTAGCTCTCCCCCCGTCACACACACATATACATAGCCACAGGCAAAACACAGGCAGTTGTCTGTTATTTCAGACAATAAATAGAGGATAAACATCATTTTGTCGGATTTTCTCCAAGGTTGTGTACGGATACCAATCTATTTCTCTCAAGTGCTCCCATTTGCTCTAGAGGCATCGTTTGTGTATATTGCTTCCAGGGCGAGCAGGAAGAGGTGGAATGGAAATAAGGACTTTTATGATTTCAACTTCCTGTTAATGGTATAAATTAATGGATTCAGTTGGTTAATAATTTTGTTTATAAAATGTCTGAAAATGCCCATCAGTTTCCCAGATACCATCTTGATGCCGTTAAAATATAAAAGATATTCAGTTTATTATCATAGCAGAGAAAACAGAAACAAAAAAACTTTGCTTGGAAAATGACTGAAATTCCAGAATAATTGCCAATTAATTGCCGGAATTAAAAGTGATGAATTGACGAAGAGTTTTAGTGATTAAAGATAAAGATTGTTGACAGTCACAGGAATAAATAAGGGAAAATTTAAATTTCTGGAAAAAAAACTCCCTGGTTAGGCGTTATAGAAAGACAGTTTAAAAAGTAAATAAATGCTGGAAGTGAAGTAGTTATAAGGGTGATGTGACTGCCGTGAGATACGTAAAAAAAAACATGATTGACAAAACGTGAGCCACGGAAGTCATGCAAAAAACGTACGTTACGTAAAAATGTTTTACTTTTATTTCACACGGGACACCAACCCTGTTCTACAAAACGTCCACGAAAGTCCATTGTTTGTTTCAATCATTACTGCTACAGTACGTCAGCAAGATGGCAGCGGAGAACTAACACGCAAATATAAGTCACCAGGTGTATGAACACCCATCAGTCTGCATATTATGTCTTTCTTTTTCATCCTATTCTCCTTGTTTGTGGCTGTAATTGCACCTTTAAAGGGAAATACATGCTATTCTCTTATTTTTCTTATATATTTGAGCCACAAAAACATTTTCTTATTGATTAATTTCTATTAAAAAATAATGGAGATGCACATCAGTATTTTCTTTTATCTTTTTGCTGCGTCTCCACAGTGTGAGTAGAGAGAAGAATACACAGAAGGGTTCATTTCAGCAAGTGCAATCCGTGGTAGATACAGTACATGAAGTGGGTTGTTAGAATAAACCGAATAAGCCAAAACAAACAAAACAGCCCCAACTTTGTTAAAACTCTTTAGGTGTAAAAAGAAACGCACTAAGCCAAAAGAGAAGTGATTGGGGTTTCATTGATAAATTCTTTCCCAGCAGGTTGGTTCCCTTTTCTGATCACAGATCAGTTTTCCAGCGGCAGTGAATGCAGAGCAGCAGGCTGAAACGCAAAACCTTGTTTATCGTCTTTCACTTTAGTTCGACATTTAGAGAGTTTTTGTTAAATAGTGCACTGCCTACTTGCAAAACGATGCGAGGCATTGAAATAAAATGAACATAGCAGTCAGTAACCTTGTTAGCGAGGCCTTGGTGAGAGAATTGGAAGCGTTTGGCTTTAGTTTGGGTTAGAATCTCATTTGTGGAAGAAAAACTTTTACAAAATTGCTTTTAGAGTTAGTTAACAACAGCAGGAACATTTTCAGACTGGGGTCTTAATCAAAAAATAATGGGCAAACTTTAACAATGTAGCCAATTGCCTGAACAGAAAGGCTGGTAAACAAACAACATGTTCTACTCTGGCTCTCAATCTCCAGTATTCTCCTCTTTTATTTGCCCTGATGCAGAATCAAATGTGAAACTGCTGGAAAGACTCCAGTCAGAGTTTTAAGAAATCCAGAAAGTTACTACTGCAACCACACACACACACATACACACAGCTCCACAGAAACGAGCTGGGCCTGTATGGGGCAGCAGAGATAACCTTCTTCACTGCCTTTAGTGGCAATGCAAAAAAAAAACTACAACTAATTGGTATTCTTTGGAAATTATGTCTCAACTGGAATATTTTAAGAAAAAGGAAGATGTAGTAACGGAGATGAATACCAATTTTTCAGATGTAGTTCGACATTTAGACCACACACGCATGTTTTCTCTCGGCACCTGCGCTTTTATTTAAAGTTTTAAGAATTCAATTCAAGTGACATTTCACAAGAGAATGATGACTTTGTTGCGCATGGAGCACAAAGACAGAGAGATGACAATATGTTTTGGGCATTTAGAGCCACATTTCATCTGGAGACTGTTTATGTGATACTCGAACATCAAAGCCCAGAAACCAACAAACAGCACAATTATCTTTGAAGATAAGTGACAATTGTGACAGAAAGTCACAGGTACTCAGCGTCTTCTCCGACAGTAGCAACTAATGTTTCTCCAACAAAACCTCTGAAGGTTGAAAACATCTTCATGTGTTATAAAGTGACATAAATTGGCAGATTTTCTACTGAGATTATAGTCTTGGGAAATAAAAATCAGAGATTTGTATGAAAACGTACTTTACAAGGTACAAAATAATAGCTGAAAACATGTAGAAACACAATATATGACTACATTTTGGAGGAACATTAAACAGTTTTTCTATATTTTTGTGTTCAGGATTTTTTTGGCGTGTGTCTAAAATCATGGCTCGATGACACACTGGAGCTTCCTTATCATAGCTCCGCCCCCAACACTATAGACCAATGGAGGCTAACATTGATGCATTTACATTTGTTGAAGCTAACATTGACTTAACAAGGGAAGTATAAAATGTCTGAAGTAATATCCTACATATGCACTAATTCTGGAGCATTTTAGGAACCTAAGAATATGCCATTATTGAAGAGAAGGCTGCTAATTTTTCATACTCAGCAATGTTTTTTTCTGATTGAAATTTGGCTGAAAGTTTGATCACACATTTTTCCGTGGTTTGGGAAACTCAGATCACATATATTATTTGCTTTACCCGGACAACGGAGATAATTCAGATAAATGATGCTACCTTCATCAGTGTAGCCTCATACTTTACCTTTACCACCATGACAGGAAGTGCATGAATGAGGCTCACCTGTGAGCGGGGGGAGGGGTAATTATCTCGCAAAGGAAGCATGGGAAGAGAAGTGAAGAGGAGAGAGAATGGGATATTTCAAAGTTAAGTTCAGTTTCTCGACATATTTGCTCTTAAAGAAAGAAACAGTGATGAATGTAAGAGAAAACAGAGCATTAATTATCCGTGCTTGGCTGTTTGACACTTTTCTATAGGATACAATCATAGTTTTTTAACAATAGAGCGTCTGTAATACTACATCAGCATTACAAGATAACCTTTCTTAAAGGTGAATCTACACAACAAATATCCATTAAATGATTTTCAAATATAAAATTTTGCTCTTTTTTTTCATAATCATAATGAAGAAATGTTTTCACTGAATGCATCAGGGAAGCTTCCAATGCAAAATGTATATATATATATAATTTTTCCTTTAAGCAACTTTAGCATTATTTGTGTTTTTATGGTTATGTTCAAGCAACGTAAAACACTTCGTTATGGTTAAAAAAGAAGTGATGATCCACTTGCAGAGGAAGAATTTTCCACTTCCTGGATTGGGCTAATGAACACAAGCAAGGCAGCAAATATAAAAATGGGGAGATATTTTCTTGCCCGGATACACCGATTGATTTGAAACAAGGGTATAAAAGCATGAACACACACACACACACACACACGCTGAAACCACAGCATCTGAAGCTGTCCTCTCTGTCTCCCAACGCACCAGGAAATGTTTTTCTTCTGTGAGGCGGCCTAAGTGGAGTGGTCCACTGAAGCCAGCCCTCAGTAATTAACTGTCACAACGCTTCAAAACTAACAAATGGACTTTGTGTCAAGGAGGGCCCATTAATTTACTGGCCTCCACTCGTCGATCCAGAGCCTATTATCTCCATTACGGCAGGCTTTCATGTCTGGGCATCCTCTCCTGCTAAACCTCGATTTCTCTCTCTGTTTGCACAGATTCCCCGGAACGTAAAGAAGACTTCCCCTTCCTCCGCCACATGAAGGTACGTGCACAGGATGAACACACACATAATGTATGCATCTGGACACTTCACCTCCCATAACAGCGTAGGGAAATCATAGAGGCATGACCCGTATTTTAATGTAATAATCTACAATGCTGGGCACAGATGTATGCACGGACCAATACACTCCACATGAACACACACACACACACACACAAAGGATGAAATCCTCACACCACACACTCCTCCACACACTCCACAGACTTCTGTTTCCCTTCCAGTCAAACATATTTGAAAACTCATACTGCACTTCCACACACTGACATGACAACCTGAGGGGAGAAATCTTCCATATGTGACACTAATAAGTGCTGCTCGGGAGGAATGAAGCGTCATCTCTGCACGAGGCATAAATAACTAAATAACACGCAGACTGTGGGATCCGTGTGATTTGCGATACAGCCCACATTTATTGCTCTTCAAAGGTAACATATTACGGGGCTTCTGCAGACAGAGAGAGACTGAGAGGCTGTACTTTAGTGGCATTGAGATCTGGTCGGTCTTTCCTACTGAGACCAATGCATTTTTGATGCCGTTCAATGCATTATCAGAGGCTCGGCGTGCTCTCGGGCCCGGGAAACGTTTTCAGCTCATCTGAAGTAATTTCAGCTTCCAATTGCAGTTTTAAAAAGGCAATATTGTATCCAGAATCCATTCTAAAGGGTTGGTTCACACATATTTAACAAAAATCATACAGTATCGTCTCACTTGCCCACTGGTGGGGGAAGTATTTGGATTATTTTAAGTAAAAGGAGCAATATCACACTATGAGAATTCTTATTATAAGTAAATATACTTTGCAGAATCATAAGTGAAGTACTTCTTATACAGAATAGCCCCAGTAAATGTAATTTAATTGTACTTACTACACCACATTTCCACTGGATTTTACAGCTGTACTGGTGTTGATTTTTTTCTGTTTTGGCTTTCTGTTAGCAGAAGGATAAAGATATCACCTGGTCTCTTTTTTTTAATACCACTTCAGTTGAAGTTCGAGGGGAGCTCAGGAGGTACTAGATGGTTACATTAAAATACTGCCGACCACTCATTGGTTACAAAGAATCGTCAGTAGTGGCACACAGGACATCCTGAAAGAACTGTTGATTTTTAAGTCACTAAGCTACCATCAATAATGACAGAATTCTTTCTATTTACTCAAACCCATGTATGAAAAGAATAGCAGCCAAGCTACAGCTACAATTTGTAGCTTACAACTCGTGCAGTGTGCAGATCATGCTCTGTTGGTTGCCAATGAAAAGATTCAGTGACTGCGCATTGATCTGGAAAAAAACATCATCATAAAGCATCTGTAAAGGGAACAAAAAATGACTCATATTTCCGTTTTAGACTGGCAATGTGGAGTTTAAGTGGTGGATGTCACAGTCGGGCAGGAGAAAGGGGAGGTGGATGGGTTGAACATCAGCAGACTCTCACCAAGGACAACGCGGTTCGTGTCCTGTGTGAAAATAAAAGGAAACAACTTTTTACATAACTGAAGTTTTTTACGTAACTTTTGTGGCTCACGTCACCCTCTTAACTACCTCACTTCTGTACATTTGTTTTATTTGTACATTTGTACATGACGTGATATTTTTCGACAGCCTCATATGGGTCATTACGCGTGGTATTGATAAACAGTATATTTTGTCTTTTAGGTCAGACATCTTGCTGAAATCAGCTCAGAGCATCACTCAGAAAAGAGAAAAGAAAAGCCAATTCAACTGATAAATAATCAACTTAATAAATGCAACAGAAATTACCAAATCAATCAGTTTTTATAGTAGAGGTTGGCATGAGTGTCTGCCAGCTAATTTCAGAAGCAACAGGAGAAAAATAAGTAAGTTGAGCATCCAACTCTGCATAGAAAACACTTGAGTCTGCAAGGCATTTAAAAGTGACTTCACAGAAATGAACCCGAAATGACAAGGTGCTTGTATCTAAATTGCAAGAATCCAAACAAAGTGGTATCCTTCTGAGAGTCCTTAACTATAATGACTCGTGCTTTATCCGCCCTTAATGGTGATGATACAATCTCACACACACTAAAACTACGCAGACCTCTTTCTTCCAAGGGACAAAAACCTTGTTGGACTCGCCAAAGAAACCTGTAAATGATGCTGATCTGAAAAGATTCGAGGCTAAAGCCCTGGGCATCCCATACAACAACACTGAAACACCTGCCCGACACGCTTTCCATTAAGAAAACATCTGGCTCCTCTACTCCTGCTTTGTCTTCCAGCTATAATCCTATCTCACAATTTGGAAAGGCTCTTCCATAAATCAGACACGCTGCTACGTATTCCGGTGACATTCCTCTTGTGGTATCTATCCATGCAGATAATTGTGGTTTTATTTGCTCCCGTTTTGAGATATCCGTCTCCAACTTCCGTTACAATAAAATGAAGATAAATGGAATTTTGTTCATCAACACAACAGCGCTTTACATTCCTTACAGATTCAATGTACGGTTTCTTTTTAAAGGTTGCTTACTCAGACTTCTCCTGCTACCGATTAGAGGCGCGTGTGTGATTATGAGTCGGTAAATGTGTTGAATGTGCCTCCCAGCTGTAATAACAGTTATATGATTGGTCGTGTGTGGGCTGATGAGGGCATTTCGGGCATTATACTGACTAGGCATAAGCACTGTTGCACAATGTTGGACATTATGCATCTGTGCGTAAGTGTGTGTGTCTCTCAGTCAAAGTGCGTCTGGGTCTGAAATGTGATGCAGATCACTGTGACTGCCCTTTTAGAGTGCTGCCCCTCAGGCCAGGAAGTTACAGTGAAGCCTACTGTGTCTAGATTTAGTGTTTGCCTGCTTGCACACACACACACACACACATATATATATATAGATGGAGAAAAATATGCAGTACTATATGGACTACAAATGAGCCAATATAAAAAATGTAAAACTATGTCAATGTCTCAGTTACAGTCTTTACTGTCTAACACGGGGAGTTATAGAACAAGTCCACCCAAAACATTTGGACCAAAACAACAAGAAAAGCTGCAGAGACACATTTCGTATAGCAATGAATGATATTTATTTATAATAAAGAGGGGTAAACCAACTAATGATGCAGAATTATAATCTAATAAGGTGTTGGGTTCCCCGAGGCTAAAATAACAAACAAATAGGCCACTAGAACCTGGAAAATATAAAACTGAGTTGCTATACAGAATCAAACAAAAAAGACAATATGAAGCCCCCTAACTGACTACAAAACAGGAAAGGAGAAGCTAAATAAATGGCGGAAAACACAGCAAGCAGCGGCCTGCGGCGAGCTGCCACGCAACGTCTATGAGCTCAGCAAGCTGCTGCTGTTTGATTGTGCAGGAAGGGCAGCCAAAGTAAAAGTTGGGGATAGATTAACTTTTGGCAGGAAATGGCACCCTGAGAATCCATGGAACCAATCATTTTACAGAGTTGTGTGACTCCTGTCACATTTTGACCTCAAACAAAATACCTGAATGACAGAATAGAAGCATAACGACACATGAGTGCGACTCACAGAAGAGCGGTCTAAAAATAGCACACATGCCATTATACATACATGTATGGTTTGCGGTTGTAAAAAAAGGCTGCAGTTTCTGTGAATTTATGTTACAGAAGCACTGACTTAGGTTTAGGGCAAAAAAATTCCTGTTTAGGTATTAGAAAATAAAATAAATGTACATAAACGCCAGAAGTAGAGTGATACAGTCATTTACATAAACAAAATGTGATTTACAAAACATGAGCCACAGAAGGTAAAAACCGTAAGTTAGGTTAAAAATCCTTTACTTATGTTTTGACACGGGACACAAACTATTTAGGTGAGAGTTGGAGGCGGAGGACAGAATAAAACGGAAATATAAGTTGTGTTTTGCTGTCCGTATAAATGCCCTATATTGACTTTTTTGAGGGAAGACCAGTACAGAGAGAAAGAGAGACTTTCTTCCAAAAAGTCGGAAACTTAAAATGAAGTGCACTGTCAACATTCTTTAGACAGACTTTCTTAAGCAAATAATAATCAGAAATTACAGTTTAATTATTGTTAAAATTATGTTTTTTAATTATCTTTTATTGGCACATTTGTTCTCAACAAAAAAACAAAACAAAAGAAGGGCAACTTACTTTCAGCAAAACATTTCACAGTAATTATACTGAGTACAAAGGAAACATGCAGCTGTGTGCCAGTAACAGATACTGTCTGTGATTTATCAGCGTCTTACCAGGAGCACTGCAGACATTAGGAATAAACATGCAATTAAAACTGTCCTTCCATCCAGCCATGACTCATTTTCACTCACTTATGCTGGGGCCGGGTCCCAGGGGGCAGCAGGTTAAGTAAGGTATTCCAGACGTCCCTCTGTCCCCGCAACATCTTCCAGCTCTTCCTGGGGGACCCAAAGGCATTTAAAGGCCAGATGAGATTTGTAATGCCTCCAGCACATTTTGGGCCAAACTTGTGGCCTCTTACAGGTTGGATGAGCCAGGTACACCTTTTACAGGAGACACCTGAGAGGCACCCTGAACAGATGCCCAAACCTCCTCACCCAGCTCCTTTTGTCCCCAAGCTTTTATTCTGCTCCTGTCTGAGCTTCTTAGACAAAAAAAGGAAAAAACGGCAGATTTTCACCCAGGAGAAAACAGGGTTTCGTGTCCAGTGTAAGAAAAAAAAAAACAAGAGTACACGACTTTTCAAGTAACTCAAGTTTTTTACGTAGCTTATGTATCTAACGTGGCTCACTGTTTGTGAATTACATTATTTCCTTCGTAACTTCCGTTTTTTTACTTTACTTATGTAACTTACGTGGCTAACGGGTTGTAAATAACTTTTTTTCTACGTACATTCTGTTTTTTCATAACTTCTGTGGCTCTCGTCACATCATTCATAATGCCTAACGACTTTATTTTTGCCCTAAACTTATTTCAGTGGATTTGTAGCCTAAATTCACAGAAGCTGCAGCCTTTATTACAGCCGCAAACCATATGTGTATGTGTAATGACGTGTGTGCTTTTTTAAGAACGCTCATATGTGTTGTTACGGATGGTATTGACACGATGTACTCTGTCGTTTAGTTTGGAGATCTTTGAGTCGTGTTGTTCGGGGCTCCTGGCAGGGTCTCAAAAGGCAAGGTAGTCCCAGTGGAAAGGCCACACTGAGTGCGAATAACGAACCTCCAGTTAGAAATAACGTAAAAATATAGAGCATCAGGTTTTGGCACTTTTCAGTGGGATCTCAGTAGAATTTTCTCAGTCATAGTGGAGCCTTGACTGCCAGTGTTGAATACGGAAATTACCCCATTCAGTGCTTACTGCACTGTGTGACTTTCTCCATATGTCTGTCTCACATCACAATGTAGGCAGTGTAGTTTAGGATGATAAAAAAAATCCTTACATTCTCTTCCTATTCCATTTTACAGAGGGATTATACCAGTCAAAGAAATATTTCTTCCCTCATAGCTGTCAGGTTTGGATCCGTGTTGCATGATTTGGTACTGGGGATGTGACAAGGATACCAGGTAATCCTCTCTGAATATGAATTCTTCAACCTACTGTATCTCTCTCTCTCTCTCTCCCTCTCTTTCTCTCTCTCGAGATTCTTTAAAGTGGGTCTTGCACTCTGAGGAGTGATCACATCTTTGCTTTCTCTCCTCAAACTCAGTTCTGCCTCACTTCCTTCCGCTTCTTTCAGTCTCTCCCTCTCTGACGTTTTATCTCCTGTTTCTGTATCTACAGGGTCATCAGAGGATAGAAGTAAGGGTGGAAGGGAGAGAGGGAGAGGGAGGAAGGAGGTGAGACGGTGACAGATGGAGGAGAGGAAGAATTTTCTGAGTAAGGAAGCGTAAGAAAAGAGATCATGCTAATTATCTGTCACCTTTACCCCCCTTATGGCAGTTCTTAGCTTCCATTACTTTTACTTGGTTGAGGATGTGGGCTTACAACGTCTGTGCTAATGTGCCTGAATGCACACAGACACAATTAGGTGCATCTGTTAATAGTGTCTTTTCTGTGGTAATACCTATGGAACTTTCTCTACCCACCCATCAGGGGACATCACAGAATAGCATCACAGCTCAGGGAGGTGTCAGGATTACACTAGCTGGCAATAAACACTGTGATAGACCTGTAAATACTCAATACATGAGCCTGGAGGGTTTGATAAAGACAACAGATCGCGTGTGGGTTGGTTAGTGTGTGCGCTTTTCTTGGAATTTGAAGCACATCTAAGTTAAATTTAATGTAAAAAAGTCTACTTATTGTCCCTGAAATGAGAGTCAGAGTAATGGATCTATGCGAAAACACCCAAATACCCCATAGGTCGTTTGGACAGGAAGCAAAATACGACCCATATTCACGTTTTAGACTGCCCTCCACTGCCCTCTAGTGGCTGTGACATTAATGAATGATGGTGATGGAGGTTAAATGGCGGAATTCTACGTACATTTATTTCCTTTTTAAAAACTGTCTTTTATAACACCATACCAGGCCCTTTCCTAGAATTCAAAAAACCTGCTGCCATTTTTTTATAACCGTATGTGTATGTAAAATGACCTATGTGCTATTTTTAGAACGCTCAACTCCGCTCTGTCCTGCGAAATGCTCATATGTGTCATTTTACAAGCAATTGGTATTAACATATGACCTACTCTGTCGTTTAGGTTGGAGATCTTGTTGCAAACATTCCACATGTGTTGTTTCACTGGCCTTTTTCGGTGGCATCAATAGTAGTTGTTTGCATGCTTTAGGAGTAAGAAGCGACTACAGCATATGGTAGGAGACTGGGGGTGACTTTAATGACAGAGGTGGGCCACTTTCCTCCAGGTTTCTCCCATGTCTCCTCCTCCTGTGCCTTTCTTTCAAGGCGATCCTCCTTTCTGCTTCCTGCCTGAGAAAGATTCTTTTGCTTCTTTCTGTTTCTGCCCTCAACATTCTCTCTGCATTTTGTTCTCAATTTACAATGTGCCTCTCTGCCTCTCTTCTTCTCCCCTTCTCTGTCCACTTGTCTCACACTCCCCAAAACCTAAGACTGCATAACTGTGGTCTCTCTTCTCTCCTTCCCTCCTCCTTCTGTTTCACACAATCAGAGACTCCCCCTCTGTCTGCCAGGCAGGGAGCCAGAATACCGATAGACCAATAGACCAAAGCCCTCTGTCTCCCCATTATCTAGACCCTGCCTTCCTCTCTACAACACACACACATACACAATAACACCTTCCCATGAATTCATGCAAGAAGAAAGGAGGACATAGGGACATACAAACTCTCTCCACCTACATGCAATTACTCACACATGCCCTTACAGGGACATAAACAATATACACAATGCACATTCACGTGCTGTAAACACACTCCCATAGAAACACACTTAAACACAGAACACGCCCAGTAATGCACAGGTAGACCTTTGCAGCACACACACACACACTCACAGCTGCTAGCCCATCTAATCAATTTGCACTTTAAAGAGAGTTCCACCTTTCCCTCTGGTGTTTCCAAACCCCCAGCCCTCCGCTCTCTCTCTCTCTCTCTCTCCCTCGCCACCCTTCGCTTTTTTTCTTTCTACTACAGCATTTTTTTCTCTCCCTGTGAAAGACATCCCCCTCTTCCTCCTGCTGGAGCCACTCCTCCATGTCTTAGAGTCTCTTCTGTTCTCCCTGAATGTGAAAATGCTCCTTTGCTATATTTGCTCACTCATTAAAGCTGTATTTCTGGGTTAAGGAGTTATGACATACAGAGCAAAGCAACACAGTCGATGTGTGTATATAATATGCATATCCTCAAAAATATAAGTTTGCATGGAAGGTGCAGCAGCTTTGAAAGGACTGTCCTTATCCAAAAACTGCCATATTGGTCATTCTTGCAAGCAGCAGCAAGTTGAGTTTAAGTGATGTTGCTATGTAACGGGATGTCACGTAATGTGAAAACATCAAGTCTTTCAAGTAATTTCTTTGCCTAAACATTATGAATTGTTTTGTTGTTGAACAAAACCAAGTGTTTCCATTTAAATATTGTCATTTGATCATGTGTTTATGTAGCTATAACGATTACGTTTTTGCGTTATAATGTTTGTGTTTAGCGAATCATTGACAGTAAAAGGAATCTGTAGTTCAGGTCGTTCATATTGGCTATGAATCAATCTTTCTCTTAATGTGGCCATGCTCTTTTCCTATTTTTTTCGCATTCATAAAAGCTGTATTTTTACATTAAAGGGACATGACATACAAAACCGAGAAAGAAAGTCTATGTTTGCAGCTGATATTCACACCATCAAATATATAGCTATGAAACGGCTGTCCTCATCCAAAAACTGCCATGTTGGTCGTTCTTGCAAGCTACCTATTACAACCCATATTCATGGGCATTGTTGGCCATCGATCTAGTGGCCATTGTCATTATGACTGGTGGAAAACAGGAAATGATTTGAGGGTTTGAGCAGGTGAGAGGGTTGAGTTGAAGTGACGTTGTTGCGTAACAGGATGTCACCCAGAATGTCATCTTTTCCTAAACCTAACCAAGTAGTTTATAACCGAGTAGTTTTTACATTGAACACTTATATATTTAGTTTTGAGAGTCATTGACATCGGCTATGGGTCAATACCATGTGGAGACCACAAGGTTGCTGATTGGTGAGTTTCCTTGTTTACACCTAAGCGTCTGATGTCAGTGGAGATTGTTGACACAAAAAGACACCATCTATATGAATGGCAGCTCAGCATATTTCCATTTCTTTAGATGCATCGTACATCACGACACGAGAGAGAAATGACAAATTCAGACATAAAACTTCCCCACACAACTCCTCCAACTATCCCCAATATATTAATATGTATGTGTTTGTATATGCATCGAGAGATGAAAGCATGACAAAAACCACTGTGACTGCTCAGCGCTAGTCACCATAAAAAGTGTTTTACCAGCGTGAACCTCAGAGCTTCATCATCAAAACACAATACAGCCACCTCTGGCAGCGCGCTCGCTATCTGCACTTTCTGCTGGCTGTGAAGAAGTGATGTATAATGTATGGTATATGTAATGCGTGCTGTTATTTTATGATACTGCTTTGTTTGTGGTGGTTTTTGTCGAGATGTGAGCGGCATGAGGTGATTTGTATATCGTTGTTTATCGTGTGTAACCAAGTAAATGAGGTGTAGGTGCATACCTTGGTTGCCTGTGTGTGGGAGTGCATAGTGATGATGTGGTTGACAGACGATGTGTATGTATGTGTAAGGATGGCAGCTGTTTGGCAGGTGTGTGTGGATGTGGGCGTTAAACCGGACAGCTGATTATTGTGTACATTTTGGGAAAATAGCGACTGTCAACCCAGAATGTCAATTCAAGAAAAACCTCAACTCCCTGCTGACTCGTACCGTCTCTCCTGTATCCCTCCTAATTTGCTCTCCAAAATTGGCTCTTTCGTTCCACTTAGCTCTTCATTATTTCTTTCTCCAACACTTTTCCTTCAGGACGGCTGTAGGGCCAAAGGGATATTGAACAAGGTACTTTGGTCCTGAACTTTGCTTTCTTTCAATTTGGGTGAATAATCTGAAGTTTCATCTAATTTGAAGTTGCTCAAGATGTCAGCTGAATGTCAAAACATCCTGTTCAATTCCATCCAATTCACATTTAAACTTTTTTTAAAAAACATGTTGATACATCAAGAGAACTAAGAACTAAAGCAGAGTGCTAAATCATTTGCTTATTTAACTATTTAAAGTAAATGCATGTCCTGGATATATATCTTGTATATGTGTCTTTAGTTCTGATTCTGATACTTAAAGCCTCAAACATTGATGCGTTTCAGTCAAGATAACTTGTGAGTGACTGTCATCCAATTGGTTAAATTTTTCCCCTCATCTTTTCTTCTATACCTGTTTTAGTTTCACTTGCCCACTTAATCAAGTTTCATTCCCTTTCTCTCTGACCTTTTTTTAATTATGTTCTTAGATATACTCTGTGTCCGAGAGTTCTTTAGTTCGGTTCATTTGGCTGGAAACAAAAGTTGCGTTTAAGTTCTGCTCAGTTTTGTACACGGACTTATTACAAACAAACCAGATTTAAAATGCACATACAAATTTGTTAATCGAAACACAAATAATGCCATTAAGTAAATCATAGGACAGTTTTTGTGATGTCATCCTGCATCATCAGTGATCTGGAAAAAAAGAACTAACAAAGAAATAACGATTATAATTGTTATTAATAGCTGAACTGCAGCTGGAGACAGGAACTGTTTTACCTGTCGTTTAATGTGTGTTCCCCCATTTGGCCATTTAATCCAGTTTAATTTCTCCCTTCTCTCCCCCAGTCTCTCCCAACCTTTCACTTCTCGCTGCTTTTCTGCCCCAAATATCCATCTTAGTCTCAGAAATAAGACTCTGACTTTTATATTGGTTATTTTCCTTCCTCAAAGGTTAAGTTCAGTGGCTCATCCTGTGCTTCTGCTCTGTTTTAACTTAGAAAAAAAAAAAGTCTAATCTACCCCACCACTGTCTCTCTTTCCTCTTTCCCTCCCAGTGGCTGCAGGGCTCCGTTAGCATTCTGTTGAGGTGCATCCATTAAATGTCACCTAGCTGAAGACGGAGAGAAAGGGAGAAATAACTGGGTGGCTTCATCTTCTTCCGCCACTGAATGTCTGTTAATGTCTACAGATTCAGGACTCCTCTCTGATCTGTGGCAGACTGACTCAGATAAGCACAAATGTGCATGCACAGCCAAAAATGCTCCAAACCAGACGCCTTTAACCCGTCTAATTCCAAATGTTTCGGATAGATTTTCTGCTTCATTGCTATTCTCCCCCTGCCTGTTTGTAGTAACGCTCATGTTTTAATGGATTGTTTATAAAGTTAAAGTTAACACAAGAGTTTATGTGTCCAGACAGATGGTGCGGAGCTAATGGAGAGAAACTGACCTTTCAGCTAATGGAATTACAAACTGCCCTCTGATCTGTCGGCTACTGCTGCGTGTGATGGTGTGTGTGTGTGTGTAATGGAGACGGTGTGCGTTTGTGTGGTGCAGAGATACAGCCAGTTGAGCTTCAAGCGTGTGTAATATTGTCTCGTATGTGTCAAAGCATATGTTTTTCGGGGGGGTCAAGGGCTTGCATTATTTAACGAATAGAAAGCCGACTTCATGCATGAGTCACAGTGACCGAGCAAGCCAGAAGAAAATAACGCATTTCTTCCATTTGCACCCACTCACACCCCAAAATGCTCACTTGTGTTTACACCAGAAAAAAAAAAAAAAGAAATCTGCAAATACATTTAGTGGCGAGAAAACCCAGAATCACAATTACACATCTGTCTCCAGGAAGTCATTCATTCAAAAATCAATCAGCACAAACCTGTTATCTTAAATTGAACTGGCAATGCATACGAGCAGTGATAATGGAAATTGTTTCTTGCTACGTTGTGTTTGGACCTTATACACTGTCATTGCATTGCATGATTATAACCCCAAAGCATCTTTTTTCATTGAGTGCTGTGAGACCATAGCCATTATAGAGGTCTCCCATCATGCACTTGTCTTTGCCGTAGCTTTTGAGTGTGTTTATTGCTCTCGACCCCTCCACTTTTCAACATCTCTTTCCTTTCTGTCCTCCTATCAGCTCATCTTTATTTCCCTGCATTGCAGCAACCTCCAGTAACATTTAGGGATCTATTTTACCAGTGCGACCATAAAGACCAGCGATAGCATCCAAACACATGTCCCGTCCCCTTTGGTTGATAAAGGTGCACTGTGCTGCGTTTTTAAACGGTTGGACGAGTATAAATGGGATGACGTGGTTCTTAAACATCCTCTGAGTGAGTCACGTTGCTGCTCTCTGATATTCCATTGGAAGTACATTTGCTCAACTATGATACTTAATACAGCATTTTGACTTTGTGTTTCTAGTTTATGACACTTTATACTTCGTATTAGAGGGCAATATTATACTTTTCACTCCACTATATTTATCTGACAGCTTTGCCGTTTATTATTTTACCCAGAAAATGTGGTAATCATATAAATTAGAAGCCATTAAGATCACATCAGTAGTTCTAAACCTTTTTGGTTTTAAACCTCTTGGAAGAAAAAGCGTCTGTGTCCTCAGATTAATTCCACTAGAGATATTCCCCCTGAAACTTCTTGGAGTTTAATTTAAATAAGGCCTAAAAAGGAAACAAATTACCCCACATTTCAGATAAAAGGAAAGATTATAGAAAAGTCTGAGAAAAATGAATACTCCATTAATCATCTCATGACCCATCTTGTGACTCTCTGGAGGGAGGCCAAACCCTACTGGACTGAACTACCTAACTATACATCAGTATTAACAATTAAATAGTGTAATATACAACGATACATCACAGTGGTCACAGGGAATATTCTACTCCATAATGAACACTTTAAATCTTAAGTACATTCTGCTGACAACACTTATGTTCTTCTCCTAGTAAGGTTTGAATGCATGACTTTAATCATAAGGGCACTTTTGTACAGTGTTGCACTCGATTCAGTAAAAGATCTGAATACTTCCTTCACCTTTTATTTACATTTTAAACCATTCCGACAATCACAGTGGGGGACTTAATGGAGGAATGTCCAGACAGCTCTCCAGGAGGTTCATAGATCTCTATGCAGGGCTGTTCTTAATCCAGCTACCACCCGCTGGATTTCTGCCCATTACTGCCCACTTCCACAGTGTTATTGTTCAAAACCGCCTGAAGCAAAGTTGCTTGTGTGCTACCTGCAGGATCTGTGGGACCCCGAGCTCAGTGCAGGCCTCTAATGCACACCTGTCAGTCATATTAAGGGCAAAATAACATTCTCCTCTTATGCATTTAAAGATCACACTGACTGATGCTTGATCAGTCTGAGCATCCTTACGGTGTTTCTGTATCCATAGCGCCACCAGGGCATGTCAGGTTCAGTCAAGATGCTTGAGAGGACTTTCTTAGTGTCTGATCGGTAGTTTTTACACTTTTCTTCTTACATTTTTTTTAGTTTAACCAAAGTCTAACCACTCAAGGAAGATCTGTTTTGGTTCTGGTGTAGTCTGACATAGCAACACTTACCCCCATGCTGTTGATAGTGCTGCAGTAAAGTTTGGGTGCCCCTAGATAATTCGGTAGAGAGTGAATAAACAAAGCTGCATAAACGTACTTTCATCAGAAGATGGCAGTGTAATGTATTACTGGAGGCTAATCTGACAGTAAGAATTAGAAGAATTTTTGCGAGAGAGAGAGAGAGAGAGAGAAAAAAAAAGAGGTTGCTAATCAGACAACTTTGACCACATGAGAGAAAATGGAGAGAAGTCTTCAGGAATTGGATTCAATTGGGCAACTTATAATTGTTCTTTCATGTCAGTTCGTCTTGACCAGCAGAGCAGAAACAGCTGATCAGTCATGCAAGATAAATGCTTGCTACATCAGAACTTGTTCGGTACAATCGTTTCCATCTCCCGTTTAGTACTTTAATTACTTTTCAGAAAAAAAACAAACACCTCAAGCGAGCTGAAATCTTTTATGGGCATTTTCCTCGAATTTTGGTGTTTCCATCAAGCTTTTCTTATGCAAATCTTCAAAATTTGGTGATGGAAACCTAATAGCTTGAATGCTCCTGAGCCCCAGATGCACACAGTGCCTTTGCAAAACGGAAAGCGGTGTTAGCAGAAGGGGAAGGAGAATTCTACTTCAAAACGGCAACCAGTAAATCAGACCACGCCCTGCAGGATCCCAATCCCAGTAGATTGACTTTTAAAGTTTATATTTGTACATACTAAGTCTTTTTGTATCATGTTTACCATGCAGATGTATTTGCAACACAATCACTTGTGATGCAGGCTACAAAATGTATTTAGTTAATATTCGTAGTTCTTTCATTATATCCATCTGCCTTCCTATTGGCTGGCTCAGCCTGCTTTGGTGGATTGTCTCCTATTCATATGTCAAAAATGGTGATGGAGGGTTGCTTGTCCATTTTGTGGTGTGAAAGCCTCGGGGAGAACCAGCGTTCCATCAGCATGTGGCGGAGGTGTCAGACAGAAAGGTGACAGAAAATATCTGTTCTTTACTTTCAAGCCTGTCACAAAAGGAAATGCTCCTTGTGTCGCAGCGAAGGCGACAATAAGCCCTTTCAGCTGTTGCTCAAAAAAAAAAAATATCCCTGATGAAGTCTTAAATTGGCTTTCACAGTATTAATTTATCATATTAATTATTTTGTCCCTAAATTACAAACAAGTACATCAGTTCACCATGGCTGCCATCCGTAGCGCCAACAAGGAAATGATTTACATACAAAATGCTCCTACTTCAGAATATTTCCAGCCCCAAGCTCCTGTAATTTTCAGATAACCGAGGCTGTTAATTTAAGCTGTGACATTATTTGATGTTATTTGACATTCTTGTATCCTGCGTGACATGTTTGATGTAACATCTTATGACTGAAGTCTTGTTTCTAAAGAAATCCCTTCACCTCGCTGTCAAATGACAGCTTGACAGATGAAAATAAATGGGAATGGCTTTTTTTCCCCCAAATCACCTCTTACAGGTGCTGTAATCTATAGAGCTGGGTGGAGAAGTCTGGAAAATGAGCAGTTTTGTGTTAATTGAGCTCCTACTCAGTGTCACAGTCCACATGCTTTTGTTGCTGTGAGGAAAAAAATCTGTAGGATTGAGAAAGATGGAAGAAAACGTGATAATAGGAGTAAAATTTGAAGTTTAAAGTCCAGGTAAGGTCAAATCAGAGATTTGTATGTAAACGTATCTTACAAGGAACAAAGTAATCGCTGAAACATATAAAAACTATATAACGAAATCAGACCAATAAACAGTTTTTCCCCATTTCTGTGTTCAGGATTTTTTGATGCACTGGAGTTTCCTTATCATAACTCCGCCCCCAACGCTATAGAAGTATTTTTACCAACTTAGGCTTGCAACGTTTGCTGCAGCTAACAGTAACTCATGTCAGCAGTCATATCTACAGAAGATTACAATTAAAAACTAATATCCTACATACAAGTTAATTCTGGAGCATTTTATGAACCTAAAATATAAACCGTTATTGTCTCGTATTCTCCGTAGTTTGTTTGGCATGAACATTTTGAGACAGCCGGAGAGCCGCTGACAGAAGCAGAAAGTAACCGGAAAAGTTGAATATCAGATATCAGGTTTCAGGGCAGAGAATACTCCTTTTTTTTCACTATTATAAAACTTCTTTTTTTTACACTTTGCAGTTTTTTTTCTGATTCAAATTTTTCTGGGTTTTTAATAACACATTTTTCTGTTGGGTGGAAACTCAGATAACATATCAACACCCTCTTAGAATAATAAGTGCTTTTTTTTTTCAAGTATTGCAGAAAACTGAACCATTGAATCCACGATATTCAGGCAACAAAAAAAAAGACTATGGCCATTATTTAAGGAAGATAATGTTATATATATTTTATTATTTATATCTTAAGAGAGAGACATGATGCAGGTCTGTCATTGATTAACAGAAACCATTGGCTTGATTGTCTCATTACGGCCTTAATAAATCTGCATATGAGAGGCTTTTTTCATGCAGTAACCGTTCCATAACTCAACCTATCTTAATGTATTATTCATCCCAGTTTGAAGTGGTGGGTTAAAATTGTAGTTTCTGTGAAAAATAACCCGTCAGAAAAGGAAAAAGGAGCAACAAGAACCATTTTTTTTCCCAAAATGATCCAAAATCCAAAGAAGCCTGAGAACAAGCTGCTCCAACAGCTGGCTGACAAACACCAGCTAAATCCGTCTTTACCACCCACAGCCTCAAAAACCCTACAACTAATTTAATTCTCAGTAGAAATTTGAGCATAGAGTTAGCTCAATTTACTGACGTGTTAGGAAAAGGAAAACCTTGGGCATGTATGGACGAAAAACAGAGCATGAAAAGAATTTTAACTGCAGTATTGCTTGTATTTCCCCTCAATATATACATTTATAATAGAAATGCATTTCCAGTTTTTATGAATTCATGTAAAATGGGATTCCACTGAGTGCAGAAACAAAACACATATCTGCTTTCAGGTCACAGAAACAGCTGTCTAATAGCCCTGTAAACCCGATGTACATTCTGGTATTCACAGTATGTATAATAACTATAATCTATATGTAAATTTTATGTATATATGCATGTATGTATGCATTCCATCCCACTTAATACAGTTATTTATTATTTATCAGTACATTAATCAAGTTGGGTTCTTATCTGTTCTCGTTTCTCTTTGTCCCTGGTCTCTTTACATTGTGTCATGTACTTTCTTTTGCAACAATGGCACCCATTCATGTAAAAAGTGTGTTTGAATTTGACAGAAGAGAGAAACGGAGAGAGTGAACAAGAGGGCTAGAGAGAGACACTTTACAAGCTATCGTCTTTCTCATGCTGGAATGCAAGCATGTTCGTGCCGTGTTACCATAGCAACAGCACCCCATTAGGTGGCAGGAGAGTGAACGAATGAACGGGCAAGACTGCGGACAGGAAGGAGAGAAGAGAAAAGAGAGGGAAGGAGTACAGAAATGGTAGGGACGGACAGATGAAAGATAGAAACGCATGAAGAGAGAAGGAGAAGTGCTGCTGTTGAAGGAAAGGAGACAAGGGAGCAAGGAGATGGAGAAGAGGAGATAAAGATGCAAATAGGTAGTAGTAGTAGTGAGAAGGGGAGGGGAGAGGTAGAGCGAGATGTGGACTACTAAAGTGTAAATTCAAGCTCAATACTTTACTCCCATGTCTACCTTTTGTGTTGAGGGCAGGAAAGAGGAGAGGGCAGGAGGGGTGGAACGAGGAAGCCGATTGATGGAGTAACAAGCAAGGGAGGGGCAAAAGAGTGACCGCCAGATCCAAAAGTGGAGATGAAGCTGGCAAAGAATAAGAAAGTGTGAGAGGCCATCGAAGAGAGGAAAAATGGAGGGAATCGATAGAAAGGCCGGAAATAGAGAATTGGAGAGGAGAGGATAAGCGAGGATGATGGAAAGCAAAAGGAGTGAAAGCGAGTGAGAGTGTGGTGGAACGGAGGGTATATGACAGCGGAGTCTTTCATGATGGCTGTAGAGCAGAAATGGGTTTTCAGATCACTCTCATGCACTCTGCGCCAATTTACATGCCTCTGTGCCACCTACAGGCGGCACAGAGGGGAGGAGGAGGAGAAGAGAGATCAACAGTGGAGGAGAGAAGAGCTACTGCAACACAAGGAGGGGAGAGACGGTGACAGAAGAGGAGAGGTGGGGAGTGAAGTGGGAGAAAAGATGAGATGAGAGGAAGCGAGGGAGGTTTGAAGGAGAGGGGAGAGGAAGAACAATAATAGAAGAGAAAGTGAGCTCCTACACACTATGATGTGGCTCCTTATGCTGCACAGAGGTCAGGGTGGATGACTCAAAGCCCAGGACCTTGATATGAAGAGCTGGATTTGTGTCCTTGTCCCTAAGCTAAAAAGACTTGGTTATGATTCAGGAAACATGAACCGTTTCAACCAACACAAACCCAGTTCTTTGGCTGGTTTGGAGTTGTTTCAACTTGTGAACCATCTCAGAACCTATTTTCTTTTACACAGGCTTGAGAGCCACGTCAGTACAAGACTGAATACTTGTCCGCTCCTTGCAAGCATAATAACATCAACAGCCGACATTGGCATCCAAACAGAACTGGTACAACACATCTGTGCTGCTCGTCTTGACTGCTGTTAACACTGAACGTAAGATGTTAATGTCAGCCTTTGTTGTAAGCTAAAGCTAGCCCGCTAACGCTTTTCCATATCAATCACATTGCAGTTAAACAAATCAAATAAATTGAATTATACATGTTTTAGTTGGTTTTGTTGGTCACAATAATCCCGCCCCCAGCCGCTGAAGTAAGTGGTTTATGGTTTGAGACCAGTAAAGTGTTGGTGCTGCTCTGGAACCAGTTTTCCTGGCTAAAAGCCGGTTCTTTGGCAGTGAAAAAGCGAGGAACCAGTTTGAAATTAGGCACCAGCTCTGAACTGGCACTGGGACTGCCTTGGTCAAAAAGGGGTAATGGTTATTACGCATGAATGGGTGAATCTGGGTGTCTGTGCTGTTTGGTGCAAGCAAAATGAGCTGTCTGTTGGATGGAATTCCTACTTGGCAATCCATGTTCCATCAAGTTTGTGTGTTTCAGACTGTTAAAAATAAGGAAAAAGGCTCCAGTGTAAAATATTTTTTATTCTAAGCAGTAGTCTGGTACTCATTGTTGAGGATGATGTTATGATTAATTCATATTGTAATGTCAAACCTTGACACCATATGAAGTCAGCTTTATATTAATGTATGGTTTGACTTGAGTAAAATCTACTGTGAGAGATTTGCAGTTGCACGTTGGAAACTGTTTCTGTCAGCTACGGCACAGTCCTCACAGATTTAGTTGGTTTAATGATCTATCGAATCTGACACCTTTAGAATGTTAATAAGTTCACTTTCTGACAGGATTTTTTCAAGGCGAGCATAAATTCTACATGAACGTATAATCCATTGTAAATATTGAGTATTCACATTAAATATTTCTTCCGTTTCAAATAGCCTGAAAACAAAAATGAGCATCAATATTTGAAGGTAATAAGAGACTTTGAGAGCCTGTTCAATTGAAGTATAGGTTATAGGAAAGGGCATATATAGTAAAAATCCTCATTGACTCATTTTAACCTATACCAGGTGCTTTGAGTTGCTCAAGAGGGAAACATTTGCCACCTTTTATGTGGATGACCAAACCATGTTGAATATAATCAATAGCAGAAATAAATTCCTCAGGGTGTTTTGCATTGACCGAAAAAGCTAATTACTAATGCCTACATTTACCAGAATGCATTGCACATGAGCTTCTGTCAGACTGTGACCAGCACATATCCTCTCTATGCTGCATTTCTTTGGTTGTATAGTATAACTCAAATAAATTCTGCAGCAGAATACTGCTGCTGTGGCAATATTAGGCCCTTGGAGTCACTGCTGTCATATAAATATCCTGGACTTTGACTCAGGAGACGTCTTTGTGTCCCACATGAAGCCAAGAATTAATGTTGTTATTTGGAGTCAACCAGTGTAGCTGCATCTGGTAGTTCAGAGTAGATGTTTTTAAGCCCAACCCTGTTCTTTTGCCCTAACCTTAGTGAGGTGGTTTTTATTGCCTGATGTTAAACATGTGAACATGGGAGTTTATTTTCAAAAGCCACTATGCATGTAATTGGTAAAAACTGGCACACAGTCCCATACAAAATAGAAGAAAATTGTTTCTTTTTTCAATTCTACAATTCTACAGTGTCATTTAACTTTTATCCAAAGCAACAATACATGAGTAAGTGCCATGGAGTCCAGTAGGTTTCAATGAAAACAAAAGTAAACATCACTGAACTTCCATGCCTCATGTTTTGTGCATCCCTTTTTATGTAACTATGCCACTTTGGGTAGTCACGTCACCAATTTATTTGCTTTTTAAACTGTCTTTTTTAACCCTTTATCAGGGAGTTTTTTCCCCTAAACCTGGATCAATGGTTTTGTAGCCTAAAATCAGTGAAACTGCAGCATTTCTTTTTTTTTACAACTGCAAATCGAGCATGTAAAAAAACTCTCATATGTGTCTTTATGGGTGGTATAAACAAATGTCCACTTCGTCGTTTAAGTTGGAGATCTGTGTATTCATCGCTGCTGTAGTAAAATGTAGCCTGAAAACCCCTTCTGCTGAAAATGCTATGAGTCATTGTTTCTTTACTTTTACTATTAGTGTTAGAGTTAATTCAGTGTCCTTGCTCTGCCAGGTGTTTCGTAGGAGAGAGAACACGGTCATGCATTGATGTGAGTAAAGCAGATTTGGTGGCTGGTCCTTTTCAGGGACCCAGCCATATCTGTGCGTGGGCCTGGTAAAAAAAAAAAAACCTCGTCCATAACAACCTCTTGGAAATGTAACTAATTTGCAATGCATGCGAAGAAAACAAGGGAGATCAGTTTTTTGAGCAGCTTTTAGATCTCGCCCTCTGGATACCGAGCAGCTGAAATAGCCTGTAGTTTTTTCTTGCCTCCAACTTGTTCAGTCAATATAACACACATTTGACTACATTTACCGTAATGCTGATTGGATATGCACATAAAACATGGTGAAACACAACCTTAGACAGAAGAGGAGAGGATGGGATCAGATAAATGAGGAAAAAGCAGCAAATCCAAGCAAAACAACCAAACCCAGCAGCAACAGCAGTTTGGATTATTGGGGAGTAAATATAACATGTGGTTAATGTGAACCTCAGGCTAAAAACCTTCTCTCTGCCCCAAGTCTAATCAAAGCAAGGTTGGCGACCACACGCCGCGCTGGTTTCCCTGCGATGAAGCCATAACAATGCTCAATATAGTCCTCACAAAGGAGATGCAGAAAAAGAAACAGAGTGTCTTTTATTTTAGGGTCTTTTCTTATGTAATTGTCAACATCTGTGCGTAACAATGTGATTTTACACTTTGTCCCTTGAAGTGTGGCGTGTGGCGGGGAAACGATGCTAAGGGTTTGATAATTAGATGAAGTGCTCTCTCGCTCTCTCTATCTCTCCCTCGGTCTGCTTTGCATTTGTTCCCTCTCTGTGTCTCAATCACATAACATGACTATCTCTGCGCGCTCGCTGCCTGTGTCTCCTCTGCCGTTACCCTCTGGCTCCCTCTCATTTTGACAAACTAGGACATGAAAATAAGCCTCCACAGTGCCAGGAGAATGCTAAATACAGGGCCTCTTTTCTTTGGCAGTGCCTCTTTAATCAACTTCCTCTTATCTCTGCCTTGCATCCCTTGTT
>CAFUXE010000310.1:2084183-2097939 GCA_903364295.1 Serranus cabrilla
TAAGTGCAGACATATATAAGCATGCATACAGACACACTCTCTCCCTCTCTCTCACTCTGTCTCTCTCCCATCTGACAGCCCAGCTTGTGTTAAGCAGTCTACAGAGAGCTGGTGTGAAAACAGCCAGGCCAAGAGTTAAATGACTGTGGGATTTCTCCTAACGTCAGTTAGAAATCCCCTCTGGTCAGCAAAACCTGCTCGCACATGTCAGACTGTCTTGTTAGCCAGCCACCTGTGTGTGTGTGTGGCTGTGAGTGTGTACATGTGCTGGATGTAACTGTCTGGTCATCCAGTCCGTAACATGTATGCGGCTGCATGAATGTGCTGTGAATTGATCGGTTGGAGGATTTGTGGTAGAGGCACAGAGAGGAGCACTCAGGCGTGTTTTACAGGTGAAAAGACAAAATAGAAAATAACGCAAGACTACAGCCAACAGGGCGAAACCTCCAACTGAATTACTAAAGCACAGATGCTAAGTAGATGAATAGCAGTCAGTTATGTATCGCCCACTGCCTCAGTCCTCGTGGGGATCTGAATCATGCATGCAGTAATTGTTGTACATGCCTGGCACAGCTAACCTTATGCTTGTTGGAGCAAACAGCCTGAGAGCATAAGTTATTTATAAAGGGAAAGACTTCTAAAAAACATCTTGGTTTATCTGATCTATTAAAGATCAATAGTTAAAAACAATGTTTTGTTTCTTGTTGGTGAAGCGAAGGTCAAAATGCTGTAAGGTGTGTCAGATTTCAAAAGCGTGGTTCAGTCACAGCTACTTTTGCAGTTTTGTAACTTCAGTGTCACAAGTAATCCCCAGTAGGTTTGAGGTTAACTCTGAGGTCATTTGAGAGTCAGAAGTCACTGATAGCTATGAAACAATCAGACTATTTAAAATGAGTCCAAGCTGCATTTTTGTTCCATGAAAATGTATTTTATCATTAATTAATTGAACATGAGTGTACCATGGGGAAATAGAATAACGTACCAATATAGTATTGCACTCCTGTGTAATGTACAGTATGGGACACATAAAAGACTATAAAAAGATGGTTGAAACCAGGGGATATGGACTCCGAGTCACAAGACTTGGACTGGAGTCAGAGATTTAATGACTTTAGACTCAACAAAATCAATAAATACTTGCAACTCAACTTGGACTTTACCACCAATGACTCATGACTTCAGCTGAACTTGAGCGTTTTGACTTGAAAACACTTGATATCTCTCCTTAAGCCACAGGAGTTCTTAAACCCAGAAGTAATTTAGCATCGTAGCACCCTGAGGTCTAAACTCAAACTCAATAAGGATTTTGAATGGGTTTTTGGTTGGATGCCTGAAAATAAGGCATGTGGTTAACACAAGCTGAAGAGATGTTTGCATTTTGTTGTATTATCTAAAATATGTTAAGCTTTTAAAAGGCGGTAAATGAGACTACAGTGGTTGTTGGGGACATAAAACGTCATTATGCCGGACGTCGGCTGCATTAATGCTTCAAAGATCATAAAACTTGTCTTAATTTGTGAAAATGATCCTGCTGAACAAGACACGTCAGCATCAGATATGTGTGTTTGTCACAATTTTAAATACACTACTATTTTGTTAAAATGGCATTGCATTTAGTTAATTATTACTATGACTTGTTTAGTACTGGAAAGTTTCAGACATTTGTCGCCAGGTATTCAGGGAAAGAGTTTAGTTTTATATAAATGTAGTTTCTAGGAGATGTGGTCACCCTGCTGACATCACAAGTGTTATTTTCTCAGACTTGAAACTCCTTCAGAGCCACAGATGATATTATTAACTTGTTTTCACACACAGATGTATTCCCTTTGAATAGTAAACTGATCCTGGTGTGTAAAATTGTTGGAATTACTAAGTAGAAATCTGACAACAAACTTAAATAAAACAATAAATTAGGCTACAAAGCAGCTATGTTCTTAACATTCTCTGGGCCAAGGAGCGGGCAGCCACCAGGTGTGTGTGTGTGTGTGTGTGTTTCTGGATGCTGGAAATGAGCTTTTGTGCTCGGGAAGACCTTTACAAACCTTCCCCCGGTTCCCATACACGAGTGGAGAATAAAATAGTTTACATTAAATCTAATATGCTGTCGTGTGGCATAGTGTACAATAAGGGAATACCCTCTCCTGCAGTGCATAAATAATATATACGCACAGTGTGGCCTCCCATAGCTGAATGGAACAATCCATATAAAGGAGAGGATGTGAGCTCTTGTTGGGATAAAATTTAATTCCACACACTGATCTATACGGTACATATTTAAATTTGCATATGTATGATCTTACGGCGACTGACTGAAGATCATTTCTTAGCCTTCGTGCACACCGTGGACAAGCTTCTAGAGATGCTTCATCAGACAGATGGACTCATATCCATCACAAAGCAGATGGCATAAAATTGTTTATAGTTGCAGCCACTGAAATAGCCCACAGATACAAAAAGGCCATCTGGGTACATGTGGGGTTTCCAATATTAACTCATCTTTTCATTTGTCATTTACTATCACAGAATCCAATGTAGCGATTCCCAGTGGTGTTGTCCATAACTGCCAATGCAGAAAGTAGCTTGATGGCTGCGGGGAAAGGGGTGACTGTAATTGGGGTTAAAGGATAATTCTGGTTTATTACAGCTTGGGTTTTATTTCTGTACCCTTTGTACTTTTGGCCATGATTTCTATTGTATTTCTATGGTAACATTGAGAAAGTAATTGCTGAGCTTTGGGAACACGCCAACATCTCTACAATGAAGTCCAACGGGTCAGGAAACATGAGGGAGTCAGTAAACTGTGATGGATGTTTATGGTCGACAGTTAAGGTACAAGTCAAGGTCCAATTACTTGCTTGTTCTGGAGCTTTTGATCATGTAATACAGTCTTCATCGGCAGAGTGAACTGTTAAGATCATGTCGTGAGCCAACATGTCTAAGCAAAACCTACAATTGCTTAGAATAATGGTAAATTTAAACATCTGCAGTTCTATGGAAGCTTAATATTTTTGTTGTTAAAGAGCATGTGATTCGTCAACAGCTCTAAAACAAACCAGTATGTGGATCTTGAGTTCACTTAAAACTTGATTATCATTTGGCTTCTTGTTTTTTGTCTTTTAAATGACGACATTTCCAGATTTCATGAACCAAATTCTATATTACTTGTAAGGTGTTTTGTCCAATTAAGCCCAACAAACAACCAGAGAGACCCAAAGCAATGTCTCCTATAACATCCACATACTGGTTCTAAACCCATATCCATTCAAATCAATACTACCATGTCCCTACTCCTAGCTTGCAACTTTATGTGCACTGACCACAAATTCAGCAATGGTTGCACAGGTCGATTTCAGCCTTGTCAGCAGTACAGAGATGGAAGCGTATCAGCAATCATATTCTTAAGTAATAGCTGACCCTGCAGTTCAGAGGCCAAGTTGTACTATTAGATATAGTACAAGAAACCTGATTCTGCTGGCTTGGCAGCCCACTCAAACTAAACTGCTCCAACAAATATGAGCTTCATTATATTGAGTGAATTCGACGGCTATTTGAATTGCAAATGCTTTTCAAATACAGGCTGTGCTAACCGGTTTTGTTTTGGTCAGCTGTGTGTTTGCATATAGAGAATATTCAGTCTGATGAGTTCCCTTTGATGTCCCCCCCTGATGACCGAGAAGCCTGACTCATTGTCAGACAGTTTGCTCTGTGTTGGAAGGGGAGAGACGGAGAAAGAGCAGTTTCGCATCAGGCCCACCATATGGTTATCTGATCTTTCAGCTTGGACCAATCTACCAAACCTGTGGGAGCTTGGCTGCATTCACAGCACGCCCCATTTCAAACTCCTCAGACTTTATTCAGTTGGCTCAGGCATATCATATATCCATAATATTCCTTTCACAGATGCTGTCACTATCTTGTATTAGCTTTATAGTGTCAAATTACTTCAAAATATCCAGAAAATGACTCAAAGGAACAGTTTGTCTTTTTGGAACGCACCCATATTTGAGTACTAGATTGGAACATTGATGGTTTCATCCAGACGATGGTTGAGTTAGCTTAGCATAGCGACTGGAAGCAGGGAATATCTTTTTTGTATAATCTGAGGAAATTGCGATTAAAACAAGTTATGTTTCAATGGTCTGCCAGGTTTATTGGCAACCTCAATGTGATTACTTTTCACTTTGGTTGTACGGATTTCTTAAATGAGATTTAGGTTTAGCTTTAAGGTTAGAAATTCTGGTAGAAATGTTGTTGTTTTTTGACAGAGCCAGGCTAGCTGTAATCATCTGCATCTGGTCTTTAGTTGAAGCTAAGCTAATAGACAGATGTGAGAGAAATGTCAGTCTACACATCCAACTATCAGCATGAAATAGTTTTGGATAATTTGCTAATTGTTGTCTTATTTCTGTGCAGTTCATGGCAGCCACAACATGGACACTGTCAAACTTGATCTTACATTCCTCTTTTGCATTTCAGCCCTGCTCCGGCCAATATTGGCATGCCAACCAGTGATGATGCTTAATTGAATCCTTGCAGCAAATGCTCCCCAATCACCGCCGGTTATAAAGTGCCCAGGTGTTCATTACCGGCAAATTCAGAGGTACCCGTTTCATGATGGAAAAGAGAAGAAAATTTGATTTTTGAGACACAAGTGGCGTTCTGTCATAATTTGAGTTGCAATTAATTTGAGTTCTTGCTTTGGCATGGTGTGAGGTCAAAGCAGATAAAAGCTGGTAATCATGAAGAAGAGAGTATTTAGGTAGATACACACAGACTCATCCATGTGGTAGTCATCACTGAACACACATGTCTCACACACCAGTAGTACAAGTACATTTAGTCAAGTACTGTACAATTCTGAGGTACTTGTTCTTTACTTTACATTTTTCACATATGTAACTTTATACAACTTTACTACATTTAAGGTCAGGTTCTGCACAATGAGTATTTTGATTTTTGATACTTTAAGTCATTTTAATGCTGGTACTTTAGTACTTTTACTTCAGTACATTTTGAATGCAGGACTTTTACTTGTAGTGGAGTAATTCTGCTGTGTAGTAGTAGTACTTTTACTTATTTTCGGGGTCTGAAAACTTCTTTAACCACGGATTTAATGCTATTTAATATTTATATGTCTCAGAGGCAAGTATTGCACTCTTTTACTCAAATACATTGGTCTGACAGCTATAGTTGCAGGGTATTTTCATATTACAATGTATTTCCAAATTTGGTGATGTTAAATGTTTTTGATAAACGGAAGGATTAGGTGTTCTTTTATGTAGAAAATCCTCCCACTTCTTGAGCTAAATATACCGGTTATTTAAAAAAAAAATGGATTAGCTGGAAAATGAATGGTCACAAAGCTGACATCAAGGCTGTTTGTCTGAGCTTATGGGAGCTTATGTAGTTTTTATTACAGTGAAAACTACAAATGTGATATGATGATGTGATGTATTGGATAGATTAAATCACCCAGCAGTGCATAAAGTAGTTGAAATAAGCATGACTTTCCGTGACTACAGCAGCATGTACGTTAATGCAGCAATATTCATTCAAAATATGAATATTATATGGATATTATATCCATTACATATGATGGTGAAACACTGGCAGGGACATTTTTATTTAGCAGGAAATGTATTTTTGATGCTTAAAGTAAAATTTGCTGATAATACGTGCATATTTTTCCTTAAGGTTTTAAATGCAGGACTTCTGCTTGTAGTGGAGTATTTTCACAAAGTAGTTTTGCTACTTTTGCTTTTGTAAAGGATCTGAATACTTGTTCAACCACTGACACCCATGGTGACGCACAAACAAACACGTTTAGCAGGACAAATGATCCTCGATGAGCTCCACTCCTCCACTCTTACACCTTTTGCTTTGTGTCATTATTAATTCATTGAGTGATTTCTGTGGGGCGAGCAGGGATACTGTCACTGTGATTCCTCATTACAGAATCTGTTATCAGGAACATGAGCTGAGACAAAACATTGTGATCACAGATACTGAGACAGAAAAGTATGACGACGGGGTTGAAAACGGCCTCCAGAGATCCCATCATATCTGCAGAACGACAAGCCTGTATTTTAAGCTGAAAACTCAGCCACATGTGCACTCATACAGTATGCACACACAATGATAATAAGTTGTTGTGATGAAGCAATTACAGAGCGTGTCTCCTCGGAGACCGAGCACTGTAGCCTACATGCGTACAGAGCGAGCCGTCTCCGCTGGGACGCAGCATGTTACTGTACAGTTAACTTGGATTTGTCATTTTTGTTGAATTAAATGTTTTAAGACAATTCCTTTAAAAAAAAAACACACACACATACACACATTGCAACAAATACTAACGCTGTGGGGCTTGTGTGGAGAAGCTTCTGGAGTTTATTTTCTCCCTGCAGCCAATTAAAAACAGCACAGATGTGGATAAATCTGCATGCGACCATTTATGACATGAGGTGGAATAACACTGGAAATAGCATCAGAGTGAAGCGGTCTTGTAAAGGGCTTTCTGTTGTTCTTGTGTGTTTATAATTAGGGCCCGTTATGGTGTTTACCTGTTTTCCATGCACTTGTCAGGTTATGTGTTGTATCATATTGCAGTAGAGAGCAGTCTGTGCAGATGTCATTCAAAGCTGAGGACACACTACAAGATTTTTTACCCACGATTCCCAGTTGTGGACAGTCGGAATGGCTAGTAGGCACAAATATCTGTTACTGTGAGCCGTTAAGACGCAAATCTGCAAGTGTGTGAGAGGAACAGACCGGACCCCAACCTCAGTCGCAGTCAATCAAACGTTTGAATTTTTTTTCGCCAAATCTGGACGCAGTCCAGTTGTGTGGACTGATTACTGACCCAACTCCAAACACGTGTTGCCAATAGCCAATGAAAAAGAGAGGCTGGGACACAGGAAATAGTGTAAGAAGAGGATGGGAAGTAGGGGCAATATTTAAACAAATCAAAACTCCTCTGTGACTTTTTTTTTAGGAGCAGATAGCTGCACAGACAACAGCAGAATGGGGCCGATTGTCGTCCATGTTTGTTTTCTTCTCCTTCTTCTTTATCTTCCTTCTTTGTTCTTTGTTCTTCCTCCTCTTCTTTGTCCTTCTTCTTTCTTTCTTCCTTCTTTCTTCCTTCTTTCTTCTTCCTTCTTTTTAATTTTTGCTTCTTCTAGTTTTATTAGTGTTTGGCAAACAACAAATTGCTGCATTACCATCACCAACTGGTACGTTTGTTTACCCTTTTTGATGCGTCAGTCGGTTCGATAAATCACAATGTGTGTGAGTTAATAAGTGTGTGATCCCCAGTCTTTCAGTTGCCATACAAAAACCTGCAGAAACCAGTCACTTTGTGTGTACTCCAAGTCTTTTCAAACTCTGTAAAGTTGTCATGTGTGCCCAGTTTTAGACATATAACTGTTTTACTGCAGTGCCGTTTAAGGGACACTCCTGCAGCAGCCCTCATGTATAATAAATGGGACGGATACAGAATGGCGTTGGCTATTACTGTACATTTAGGAGTCCATGGCTCATTGATTCCATGGGGACAGGTAGACGTGACAGGGTGAATGCATCATGTTTAACTAGGCATGTGGGAAATGACAGGGGGGGTCTCCCTTAGGCGAACTACCATCAGCTTCTTTAGCCAGGTGAGTGGGACAGTAAGGATACTGTATGTTACTGTATCAAGTCTAAACAATGCTATGAAATAGTGTTATTTTGGATAGCTTTAAAGATTATTCGGTTTTTATGGACCTTATTGACCATTACAGTTTTTCTTGTTTTTCCAGAGAACCCTCTGCTCATTGTAGCCACATGTGAATCCTACCTGGACACTTTCTGAAAATCACTCATCGGTGAAATTCTATTGGTTCAGTGGGACTTCTCCCTCCCTCCTCCCTCTTTTGTTGTTGCTCTGCAGGCTCTTTCTCCTGATTAACTCTGATATGTTTGCACAAATTACCTCTGTAGCGGACAGCCTTCCTGCATAATATTACAGTTGGCGACCTTTTCATTAACAGGCAAATTATGCTGAGTTTCTGCCCCCACTGGGGCCAAGGGCAGGGGGGGGGACTTTGGTCAGGTGACTTCTAATCTCTCCAATAATGATGTTGTGTTCGTCAGTTAGCAAGACATGGAAGAAACAGGAGCTGTATTTTGCTTAGAAAAAGGAGAATATTTATATTTATAAAGTGTTTATGGTGCTTTTAGCAGAATTATCCAACAGCCGCTCTTCTCAAAAGAAGGGGAATTTGTTGCAGACTACTTTGCATTCCTAAGCCTTGGATTTGAAAGGTTACTTTATACTTGCTTTTAATTTTTTTACCTTTAGACATAGTTTTATTTCTCTTCCCTTTTCTACGTCCAACTATATGTCCTTGCCAATCCTGACACATACCTGCACAGCTCTTGCCATCAGTTTTCCATGTTTATCTTATTAGATTGGCTTAATTGTTAGTTAATTCTGACTGAGAGGTGTGGGAGGGCACGATACATCTCTACTCAAGTCATTCACTTATTTTTCATGTATGGACACAGCTGTGTGAAGTCTACAACATGTACGAAACACATGATACTTACAGTTCCTTTCCACTTCCAGATTTAAGAGTCGGATTGATAAATGACTGTGTGAATGAGGTTGGACGTTCAGGATTAACACAGTCTGTTCTGTTTCACACTGTTGCCAAAAGAAAAATGTCCGTCTTCGCTGAGTGCCATTCCCTAATCCAATCCTCATCACAGAAACAGGTGCGCTGTAGTTACCATCGGGGCGACTTGAAGCAGTGATGAATATTAATGAATCGATGTCTGTAATTAATGTTGACGTATCAAAAAAAGATTCGCATCAACACATCACATCTAATGGCTTTTTAAAGAATGAACGCTCATCATGCTGCAGTTAAAAAGACATTTCCACTGGATTCCATGTTTCAAAAAAACGTTCTGACAACAGCAAATACTAACACTTTTTATATTTTCCGCCTCCCCTTTACACTCCGACCAAGAAAGTTCTCTATCGCATAAATTAACTAAAAATACATTATACATTCACCACTGCCTGAAGGTTAGTTGTGGAAAGAAGAAAGGATCTAACACTTCTGTTGTGCCTCATTGTCTTTTCCCTTTTTGTTTCGAAGAGAAAGAAAGTTCTTTCTCTTTGAACCAAGGTCAAGCAAGTTCCTGTTGAATTGATTACGTACGTACAGTACAGGAGAAAAAGGAGCAATTTGCACTAAAGTGAGCGCCCTTTATCGAAAAGTGGTGATCAAACTGAAGTGGGGCACCTGAAAATTGATTTCTGCCATTACAACTACAGTGTTGATTGCAGTAGTAAGTGAGAATATTTTTTGCATGTCTTTCAGTCAAGAATCGACTCCTGTTAAAGGGATAGTTGAGATATTTTCTAGTGTGGTTGTATGAGGTATTTATTCATAGTCAGTGCATTATTATTATGTTAGATGGCTGCAGCACATCCACAGTTGTAAAGCAATGCACAGCCCTGTTAAAGTTTACAAGGGAACTGAAGCTGTTCATGCTCTCGTCGAAGCCACCAGACTCCATTGACAAAAACCTAAATTTTACCTTGCAGAAAACAGGAATTAATGAACTACCGCTGCTTCCACCGTTTAGTTTGTTTGTGTTATTATGTGACGTTGGTAAATCCAAACTAACACTGTAAAACACCACAGACAAACAATAGCAAAAAAACTCAATAATTAAGGCAGCAGTAGGCCAGAAACTCCTATATTCTGCAGAATAAAATAGCTGTTTTTGTCAATGGAATCTGGTGGCTTTGAAGAGAGCGTATGACTTCAGTTCCCCGGTGTAAACAAACCTCTGACAGAACATTGAAGCCTGAAAATATTCTAAATATAGTCTACACTTAAACTTTTTTTTTCTAAAATACATTTTGCTGCACCCTTAGTAGCATAATTATATTCTTCCTGCCTGCTTCTCCAAACTGTGGGTGCTATGATAGCCATTTACTAACCCTAACCCTTCAAAAATATCCATGCCATCCCTGGAGCTAGATCAAGGTTTTGTACCATTAATAATTGCATATTATACAACAAAGGTGATATTAGAAATGGCATTGATGGAGTATAATTCCTTTGGATGTCGGGAAAACACTGACTGACAGTGTAAAACTGAAAATTTAATGGACCACTACTGCACCAATTAATATCGCAGCAGCTCCCCTTAACGAGGATTTCTTAAGAAGGCTGCAACCAATTAATCTCCCTTCTGATCATGAAATATCTATTTTGTCACTTCAAAGGATCAGCTCTAATCTGTAACACAGGGATTTGATATTCTGAATGTCAACAACAAAAGACTTCGATGAAAGGCTTTAATCTATGTCTTTCTCAGTTTGTAATTGCACAGAAAACATCAATCAATTACATCTCGGCTTGTTTTTTTTTTACATTCAAACCGTGAAATGTTCCCCGAGGCTACATCGGTTCATGTATGTTGCTTCCTGTGGGTTTATTTTGATGTGAGATGATTTGAGAAGGTCGCTGTCGACGTGCAAATGATCAACTCCACCCTCTCACCCTCTTTCTCTCATTTTGCCTTGTATTTGTTTCAGCTTTCAATAATTTAGACATTATTGACTTGTAAATCGGAAAGAAGCTGATTTGGAATTTATGCTTTACTTTAATTGACACATGAGGCTGAATTATGTCTAATAATGCAGGATTTACCTTTTAGTATTGGAATGTTAGAGAATTGATGATCTAGATGGTGTCAAACGGCGATAAGTGCTCTGTGACTATCTTTGCTCACTTTGAAGACCACTTAGTACAACACCTCTTATTCTTGTTACAAGGTTTACCCAGACGAATGCCTCAGATAAGATGTGTCGCTCTGCCATAACACCCACAAGGCCAATCGTTACCATGATGATTGCACTGACAGCAGAAACTACAGAAACTGTTAAGATAATAAATACTAATAAAACATAAATACTGCACTGTGAGGAAATACTCAACAAACAAAATATGCTCTTGTTTCTTCTTTAGCTCTCCGTGCCTATTTCAGCTAAGTTTTAATAAATTCATGTTTGATTAAATACATTAAAATATGGTTTAAAGGTTGCATGAAATCACATTATTTACACCAGCTCGGCTATAGAGAGAAACCAGATCAGAACTGTGTTTATACAAACTCAGCTATAGAACTTTTTGTGTTGGAAGTGTGGAAAAAAGTATTCAGATCCCTTATTAAAGTAAAAGTACTAACACCACACTGCGAAATTACTCCACTACAAGTAAAAGTCTTACATTCAAAAGTTACTCTAGTAAAAGTACTGAAAGTATCTAAAGTATTCGTTTAACATACACCAACTCAGATTGTAATATACTGTATATTCAAAATATATTATTAGATTATTTGTATTGATGCATTCATTTAGGGAACATTTTAATTTTGTATAGAGATACTGCATTTTAACTTAATATCCCGTTATGAGGTTTAATTTAAAAAAAAAAGTCTAATCACTTTAAATTCATCGTGTTTTTCATGTTAAATCTTGACCTGAAAACTAACTAAAGCTGTCAGCTAAATATAGTGGAGTAAAAAGTACAATATATGCATCAAAATGTAGTGGAATAGAAGTATAAAGTTACATAAAATAGAAATTCCGCTGCTGGGAACATAAATCGTAAATCCTTCAGAAAGGGCAATGACAGAAATGTTGAATGAGCGATCGCAGTGAGTTCCAGAAGCTGTTGTAGTAACCCACGTTTAATTTGATCTGCAACAAGGGTACTGCAGAAAGATATAAATAAACTTTAAAGATTCCTTTTCATTGATAATTTTCTCACTTATGCTCGTCTCCACACAAACTGTTTTCTAATCAGTTCTAACTAAAGATACGAACCTTCCTCATGTAAAGGGGAGTAACCTTGTAGGGTGAATTCATTCAAGGTGAGGCTACCTGAGCCTGTTTTCCACCACATAATAGTCCAGGGGGGCAATCAGAGCTTCAGGACTTGATGAAGTGGAGCCTGTTGTGAAGAACAAAGGCTTACTCCATCTTTGTTCTATCTGGCTGACATCTTGGGTCCTTGGGGAGTTTCAGCTCCCTGCCAGTTGTTCATTCCTCGAGTCACGCTGTGCAACTGTTATAGACCGAGGAAAAGAGAAGAGAGCAGGAAAGTGAGGATTCTCTGGAAGTAATAAGTGCAGACTTGAATTAAATTTTCATTTGACAATTGACTTGTTAATTTCATTCACTCACATGCACCCTGCACCATGGTAGCACAGTTCCATTTGCCTTAACCAGTGCTTGATTTGGGACAAAAAAAAGGTGCCAGTGCTCCGCAGCAGCATGTACACCATGCAATTATAGCTTTTATGAGAACACATTCTCCCTGGCCTCAGCGGGTAAATTACCAACTAGCGGGGTTATGAATGCTTTATGCTAGCTGATCATTTTCCGACACACAAAAAAATTCAAATGAATAACATGTCTTTCAACATTTTTCTTTCAAACAGAGCAAAAGTAGAAACCCATACAAGGATCTGACAAAGGCCTACATTTCAGAGTAAACTAATGTATTCACTGATGATATATCACGGGAAGCTATTTCAACTCGCACTCTATGATTTAATAGAGGTTACACTCTGACTAGACACAAAAGACAGTTTTTTTCATGTGATTTGTTCTTTTTATTGCTAGATAGATTTTTTTTCTGGGGTGTTATTCAGTTACAGGCTGCAGTATATCCTGTGGAATACTGAATTCTTTTGTTTCTGGCCCAGTCAAGATAATTTAACTCCCATAACCATTGCACACAATGAATATCTGTCACGGAGATTTAGTTGACAGCTTCAAATGATGGGTAAATTGAGTTTAGATGGGTAAATCATTCAATTCGTCCGTGAGTGAGGGGACCTTGTCATTGAAAAACTTCCTGAAAGCGATTTTACAGGCTCACACACCTATCTGACTGGTCCCATCTGCTGTCTCCATCAGCGCGCTGATGGCAGAGTCTTTACTGAGAGCAGAATTTGGAGGCCGCAGCAAAGGTCTAAGCTCTTATCCAGCAGCTGCCAGTTCAAATGTGCTCCATATTTCAGCTCAGACATCCATAGCATTTCTACTTACCTTTTTTGTAGGGAGGAGCAGGTGCAGTCTAGCCTGATACTTCAAAAAAACTGCAACAATTGCAACAAGAGCTTCAACCTAAACGACACAATAGACCATTTGTCAATACCACTCATGATGACACACATGAGTGTTTGTGAAAAGCAGCTTGCAGTACAGTGGAGTGTTCTTGAAATAGCACACACGTCATTTTTTATACATAGTGGTTTTAAAAAAGGATGGTGCTTCGGTAAAGTTATGCTACAAAAACATTGAACTAGGTTTAGGGCAAAAAACGTCCTCCAAAAAGCTGATAAATGTTAATGAATGCCGTAACTGAAGAACTTACGTGGGGTGATGTGACACCGTAAGTTATGTAAAAGATTTTAACCTCAGCCAAGGAGGTTATGTTTTCCCCGGAGTTTGTTCGTTTGTCTGTCTGTCTGTTAGTTAGCAACATAACTCGAGAATTTATGGACGGATTTGGATGAAATTTTCAGGAAATGATACCAGGAACAAGTGATCTGTGGTGCTATAACACTTGCTGTCTGACCACGGGGGGGCTGATCTGCCTTGGCAGAGGTCTGCGCTCTCCGAGTGCTTTTCTAGTTTAGGTATAAAAAAAAAAAGTAATCTACGTAAAAAAAGAAATTAAGTATA
>CAFUXE010000310.1:2105025-2136927 GCA_903364295.1 Serranus cabrilla
GAGGTAGAACACGGAGGTGAGAGAATAGGAAGCGGGAAAGGGAAGCCCATGCTGAACAATGACACGGATGCTATGGGAACAATAGGGCCGTGTTATTATTAAAGCAGCTGGGGAGAAAAAAGGGATGAAAAAGCTTTTGCTGCTCAGTTTTAATGCGAAACATGAAAATGGAAATTGGAGTTAAAAAAAAACAACAGGAACCGTGACAGACACATTGTCAGTTTCATGGACAACAGGTGAGATCCCTTTAAAGTCCAGCACTCGCCGGCCCTCCACTTGTGGTTTGTCAGTGTGCTGATTAAGCGGCGCTGTGTTAGATCACCTGTCACGATGCTGAGTGAAGTTCGTGCTCCCGCTGCTGCTCGGTGGTTTGGTTTAGCTACGAAAACCCAGATTTAAGCTATTTCTCATGTCTGAGTGGACAGCTGACATTATGATCAGTTTTTACCAAACACAGAGAGACATCTGCAGATACACAGCTTGACACTTTGGAAAATGCTTAAACTCTTTTAGTACACGAGAGAGATTGATATTGTATTGCTGCCCTTTGGTTTTTTATTGTAGATATTTATCTTACCTTCTGATTTAAGCTGTCCAGAATGCTTATATCGTCTGCTTAAGGCTGGACAAACCTCTTTGTTTTGAACCCCGATTCTAACCTCATATTTGAGCCACACAACTTGTTTTCGAGTTGGGTAAAATTCGCTGCTCCCGACTGGCTGTCAGGCATGAGAATGAATTTTATGGAAATCTTGGTGGGCTGTTGCCATGCTCTTGCACAGTTAAAGCAGAGAGATAAGTCGATTCCCCCAAGGTCAGTCCCTATTTCCTCACTTTGCCTCAGCAATGAGCATTTGAAAGTGACCTGGTGATGCAATGTGTCAGGTGGATGGAAACTGTGAAGGCCAGGTTGGTTGCGTTGTGGCACCAACATGATGTTTCTTCCATTTCCTATCTAGAATCTGAAATGTTGGAAAATAATAATAATAATTTGCCAACAGGGACAGACTTGGACTAAAAAAAAGGACTTTCTCCAAAATTTGAGGCCCACAACCCATCATACACGTTTACACGTTTAAATAACCACTTGGCAGCGTGTCATTGATTGTATAAGATGTATCAGATGCTGAAGAATTAGCCTCATTTTACCTATGTTACCACCTAAATTAAATCAAACCGTCTGACTATAGAGAAAAAGAGAGACTTATAGTATGTTCCCAAAACCAAAGTAATGTTTGGAAGATGTTTTTGACATCTTTCCCTTTTTCTAGCGTATCAGAAGTGACGCCAATAAAATGGAAATTAAAGAAATACTCGCGGACTACCTGGAATCATGACGTTATTTTACTATTTTCCAAATTGCGATATTGGTTTGTCGTTCGTGGTGTTTCACACATTAACTTTGACAACTAACACGTCAGGTTGGACTGCACTAAATCACACTAAATCATCATCATCATGGTGAAAACTTGAACAACAACATTACTGAAATCATACAGTATGCCTAGCTGAAGCAGAATCAACAGTAATTGAAAATGTCCGACCGGCAGCACAAAGAAAGGAAGGCACAGATTGCGAGTATAAAGTGGTCTTCCACTAGCAGTTGATTTGCACAGTTCTCTTTTATCACCTGTCACATTACTTTAGTCTCTGTTCCTGCTGCTTCTTCAGCCAAGAAATGCAGATTGAAATCATTTTTCATCATGACTGGGAATCAGGCACGTAATAAAAAAGCTGCTGTGTTCCTCTGCTAATATTGGCAGGTTAACATGGAGCATATTAAACATGTTGCTATACTGTGTGTCAGGCGTCAGTTTGCTGCTCTTTGTGAACAGTGAAGCTAATTAAAACTGACATAATGTAAAACCTCTACGTCAAGTGAGGTCTTTGGAAAAAATTAGCAACTTAAACTGAGCGGTACTCAAATGTAATGAACTGGCATGCAGTGTATACTTGAACGTGAAATATATTGTAGTAAAGGAACAGTTTTGCATTTCAAAAACAGGCTTTAGAGAAACTACTGTGACCAAATTCACACAAGATCTTATCTGCAAAGTGGTGCATGCATTTTTTCTGCCATTTCTGCATCAAATTATATTATCATAAATAGGAAAATGCAACATTTTAAAGACATATGTTTGATGAATCGCAACTCAGTTTAATGCATGCATTATTAAACACATATATATGTTGAATTATTTAGGAATGAGGCTAAATAAATGCATTTAGGCAAATTAACATGCTCAAATTTTTCCCTGTCTTCATTAAAACAAACACAATTTCTTGCAGATGAAGTACAGAAATGTTATGTAAAACAACATAAACTTCCTGGTAGTCGCCTGTATGTGTTCATATGTACAATAGAACCTATAGCATTAAACTGTTGGACAACAAGGCCAAAATATCCAGTCATTTTACACATCAGTATCACTTTACTGGTCACTGGGAGTCCAGTGAAAACAGCTCTGGCTCTTATGATGTCAGCAGATTATCTTGGCTTGGTTTTAGAGACTTGCAGTACAAAATCTGTGGGAAGCAGAATTTGAAAGCTGGCATTTAGCAGACCGTAGGGAGGCTCAACATGCTTGCGTCGTGGAGCTCGACACATACTGGGAACTGTAAAGTGACAATGTCTCTCTGCTGTACTCTTTCTGACCTTTTCTTCTTTACCGTTTCCACCAACTTTTCTAAAAGTGCAAATGCCTGGAATACTTTTTTAAAACCTTACTTCTGCTAATGTAGAGTTGATTCCCGAGGATAGTGCGAGAGGAAAGGCCACATGGGTCATTAAAATCAAAAGTGGTTTTCATCTTTGAAGCATGAATGTGCTCAGCAAATGCAATGTTAATGTGCCAATTAGATTATTTTGCTCTGGACCAAAGTTTTTGGATGGAGTGACACGCTGATTGATCGACCCATCAGCAGGCATTTAGGCAGAAATAGTGACCGAGCCACATGTGTGTGTTATAGTGCTGTAAAACCCTAGTGGCTCATGGAGGTCCTACATGTCAGGACTGTCAATTCCTCAAACAGTGAGGCTGAGATGTTAATATCTTTATAGTATTTCCGCTCCCTTGCACAGTTTCAACAAGTTAGCAGGTTGTATTAAAGCGCAGTGAGGAGAATAGCTCCTGTATTGCTGTGGCAGCATGGTTTGCTAAGCTTTCCCCCTCTCTCAATTGCTATAACACATATCCTCCGTGGCCTTGTGCTGCCAGGCGAGCTCCGCCGAGACCGTAGTAGAATACTGTAATGAATTTAAAAAGCCGCCAAAAAACTTCTCTCTCTCTCTCTCCTGGCCTTAGGACTCAATTTCCCTCGGCAGCGTATTGAGTTGGAATCAGATAACTGCCAGAAAGTGTGGAAAATCTAATGCATATCAAGTGAAGAGACATGCTGACACTCCCCAGTGACAGAAACACTGTGCTCTGTACTCGCAAAATACAAACCCAGCATAAAGCTGAAACGGAGTGGGAGAAGAAGAGGGGCCATAGGTGGGAAGGAGATGAGGGAATTTGTTTTCAACCAGGAGACATTAAGTAAAATGGGCTTTAGAGTCCATGCAATTTATTTTTAGACGTGGGATAGAGGATTTAATATGTTGCTCTGTATATGATATAAAAAGAGTGGAAAGGTTTGACGAACACAGGATCCTCCTAAACCTGTTAAATCAGCGCTCAGTGGAGTCACCCTGTGGTTCTGGACATGAAGGTCAGCTTCATCCCAACTGGGTCCATCCATCCTGGAAAAATACTTCCATTGAACTAATTGCGCATGTAATTGGTCACTCTCCACCTGCCAGAGTGGACATACGTCCCAGCTGTCGAGCCACAATATTAAAGAGTTATTAGAGCACATTATGTTTTAATCTCCCTGGCATTAAAGCTGCCCTTCTCAATATTTTAATATTAGCAATAGATCATATGACTGCATATAACATATGAGGGGTCTGAAAGAAATATAACCATACTCTGCAGTTCATCTCAGCTCTAAATGTCTTTTTTAGCATCTTTTTGTTTAGGTTTTGTGGCCTGTAGTTTTACACAATCTGCCTGGCGAACAGAAAAAGTTAGCCATGCAGTAGTGAACATAGAGGAGCATTTTAGGAGTTAGTGGACAGCAAAAGGAAGCTGAAATAAGACTTAATAATGGACATACATTCATCAGATCACCAGAAATATGACTTCAAATGAATCATGCTGTAACGCTGTGTCCGTCAGATGTGTGTGTGTGTGTTTTAAGTTTTGTTTTACAAGTAGATTAAATATCAGACATGTTTTTTGCCTGTTCTGTTGTGGCCAATCAAATATGTTTGAATTTTTTTTAGCCGAATCTGGACACAATCGGGTAGTGTGAACTGATTACCGACCCAAATGCAGACAGGAAATAGCTCCAGAGGACAACGGAAAGTAGTTTGATGCGTTCAGTTGGCTTTAGTCGGTGTGAAACCAGTCATGTTGTGTGTACCCGAAGTCTTTTCAAAATCTGTAAAGACAGTGAAAGTTGTGTAGTGTGTTCCTTGCTTTAGGTGTAATTGGTGACTCTACAATGCCCATAGGAGTGAATGAGAACATGAATGGTTGTCTGCCCTCCGATAGTCCAGCCAGACCCAGGGTACCCCAACCACCCCTCCCATTATTTAGTCAGTGCCCTTTCAGTAACACTCTAGATGGCAGTGCCCATTAGATTAGCAAAGGTTGTAGGTCCAATATTCTTAATTGCTCTTATTTTTTAACACTAGTGTAGATGTATATGTGTTGTCCTGGCAAACTCTGTTTGGTATTCTCTTTGTTCATCCCAGTGCATGCTGGGATACTGTCTACCCTACCCTCCTTGTGACCCTTCCCACGAATAATCTGGTATTAGAAACTGATAGATGAATGGATGGTGGAATTCAGTCATTTTTGGCTCCTCTCTCTGTTTTTAATCAATTCACTGTGTGACATTTATGACTTTTACACCACTTTGCTTCTATCCTTATTACCATGGAAATTAATTAAACTCCAGCAACCTTCACCTTGCTGAATTTGGACCCGCTTAGTGAATTTCAGCTCGCTGCGTGAGACTTATTGTTCAGTACTCTCGGGGTCCAGGCAAAAATGACGACAGGTAGGCAGAGAGAGGTTTTGCTAAAGGAAGCCGGGGAGTGTTGTGAGTTTGAGAACTTTAAGGGTGCTGCTCAATTGGGAGTCTGAGAGAGATGTGCATGAAAAAGAGAAATAAACAAGGAAATATAAAAGCAGCAGAGACAGGACTGCAGAAGAAAAGAGCTTTCCTTTGTGTATGTGACAGAGAGACTGACGCTCACCACTACTTGTTATCCTACTTGTCAATTGGTTTTAATGGGTTTGTCTATTGCCTCCTGCTTATCACAACCTGACATACAATATTATTATACAGTACCCGGAGGAACACAGTTTCCACTGATTTCAAACTAATGGTATTCCACCGTGTGGTTTGTTCCATTTTTCCAGTTTTATTCATGCAGTGAAGGATTTTCCGCCTTTTCACCAGCCTGCCTCATATTCATATAAAAGCACTTACACACATTATTACAGCTTAAGGAAAGAAGTTATTCGTTGTTCATGCTGTGGCTTCTGCTATGCCTTACAGGAAGGTATGCATATGTCTCCCTCTGACCAAATGGCTGCACTTTATCAGTGTTAATTTAATTTTGATTCAGTTTAGATCTTTGTCACTGACTTTGTACTGGGTACAATTATGTATTTATGTACATTTGTTCATCTATTTATGCTCTGTAGCGGAATCAAATGGCCGAATGTGAAAGAGGCGTGATGCAGATTGGGTGCAGATCTGGTGAGATACTGGTGAGAAAGGAAATCTGTCCAGAAGACTTTGCGAGTACAGATTCCCCCTGAGGCCCAAAATAGATGGATACCTCCACAAGGAATCCCAGTCCGCCCAAAAGCTTAGACAAGCTCTGATGGAGAGTCCACCAGAGTCAAGCCCAGCCTGTGAAAGAAGGCTTAGAGGCCCAAAGAAAACCTGCCTGTAAAAGGAAATGTGAGGCCAATCCAGCCGATATCAGACAGGAAGTGTTTTATCTTCAGATTCTTGAGATTCAAACAACTTTTCATCTTTGTGCAAAACACCAACCAGTCCCTGAAATGGACCAGAGCTTACCCGCCAATCCACGACTTCCGACCAAAGGGTCAAACTAGCTCAAATCTCAGAAGACGGAGAATCCCACAGAACATCATTGTCAGTAAATAAATGACTGACATAATTGTAATATGCTTATTTTTGCTAATGTGTCTTATATTTTACTAAATCTAAACCCACTCACACAGACATTAAATCTGCTCCTGTCCTCTGAAGCTCTCCAAGTATCCTCCATAATGTGGAACTTCACTGCTTCAATATTTGCCTGAAAAAGTTAAAAAAAAAAACACTTTGATAAGTAAAAATATTAGTGTTTTTAATTTAATTACATTTTTCCAAACTGAACTTGGACACAACATCACAGTGGTTCGTTAGCAGCTTGTTAAATTAACAGTTTTGGTGAAATTTTACTTTTTCGTGGCCAGGCAGTGCCACATAGAGCTCAAAACCTTTAGGTGGAAATTGTCCAAAATTCCAATCAACGATCAATGTGTCATTGGCGATCCTTTTCTTGGAGATATCAAAGTCTTCCTCAAAGCTGCCGAGACAAACTATCATATTTTATTCCATCCACAACAACCAAGATGAGTGTGAAAGCCAATTTATTCATCCAAAGTAGCTAGAACATGGTGTGCCACATGGCAGTAAGACCCCCAACTGAAAGCAACACTGGCACATTGCATTTGTTTAAATCAATGACTTAACTTTGGTGCCCGATCACTCCTGCTGCACATGTGTAGGATCCGGCCATTTAACAATAGACACGAAACATTTTGCAGCCGTAAAGGTTTATTACCAGTAAAGTCTTAAGTGCACCATCTCATGTGTTTAAAAGAAATCAATATTTACTCTATGAGCAGAGATGTCAAGAGACACCGATTTTTTCTTTTTTTCCTCATTTCTGTTGACTTGTAATGTGATTTCCAGCGAATTGGGTTCCAAATCCCTCTTACAAAATGTCAACACAGTCTGCGAGGACATGTTTGAAACGAAACCCCCCAAAGTAGTTAAAGCTTCGTAATAAATAAATAAAAGCTGACGACATACTAGCTGTTTATACAAGCAAAAACAAGGATTTTTTTTCCAGAAAGCTAAGCAATGCGTGGGAAATAAGGGGAGGGTGGGATTGTATTTTAAACCTTTTGTACCTCAGACTTTTCAGCTGACACTAAAGAGTGGAATTACTTAGCAGGACAGGAGTGTGTTGATGTGGAAATGCTGCTTCTCACCTGTTCATGTTTCCTGTGCAGTCTTAGAGCATCAAGGCTATTTTGCTGATGAGAAATTTTATTGTGTCTTGATGCATAAACCATGTCTTTTAGACTGAGTAGCATTTGTTTTGGGAGAGTGCAATGGAATGGAAGACTACTACTTTTTTTCTGGAGAGGAAAAGTAAAACTCATTTTGGCCTCAAGGTCAACAGAGTAAAAAAAAAACCCAGACAGGACTGGATAAACTGTGTGTTCACGTAGGTGGACGTCCTCCTGGCACACCTGCATGTGAGCTCTATGTTGCACTCATATAATTTCACTACGAGCTTGTGCAGGGCAGCGTTCAGAGCACAGAGGGAACGAGAGGTCTGAGCCAGTGATGTTTGCGTGATCGTGTGTGAAATCCAGTCGGCTTTTCCGCTGCCTCTATCTCCCCTCAGCATCGCAGAGTTATAACTGCAGTTTCCCACATGGACTGTTTGCTTGTGATTCTTAACTATGTGGAAAAAGTTGTCAGTCAGATTGAGAACCTCTCTCCCCTCTAAATGGATTCAGGTTCAGTCATGCGCAAGGTGTAAAATGCACACGCTCAAGCGGGCATCTACTCTACGCCACGCACACATAAACACGCACGATTTCTCCCGCTCCCTGCTGCCATATCTTTCCTGGCATGCTGCTCTCACACTTCTTTTGTCCTTTTGCCCATTTCTGTTTCTCTCTCAAGCCGGCTGTGTGGAGCTGGGAGTGAGTGGGGGAGCGGAGGTATATTAGTGACAGAGTGACATGTGATAATGACTTACAACGAGATAAAAAAGCTTTTACCACCCAGCCCTGGCAGACGGGATGGTGGGATGGGAGAGGGAAGACGGGGAGGACAGACAGGTCGACATCCGTGCTCCTCTCATTACCTGCTGGCAGTATTTTGGCACTGGCACAGCTCCATCTTTCTCTGTGTGTCACGACCTGGCAGAGAGAAGGAACGAGGTGTTTCTTCCACCTCCCCTCTTGTTCTTTCTGCTATCTTTTCTATCAAATATATACCTCTGTGATTCACTTCCTCTCACCCATTTCTTCCTTCACTGATCTTCCACCGTTGCCTTTCTGCCGAGCTATCTTTCCTTCAAATATTCCTGCAAATAGAATAAAATGACGATAAGGAATTTGATGTAACGCAGCCGTTAAATTATAATATCCAAGTCAAGGATAACCTTAAAAAATTCCACCAATGATGTCGCTGCTTTCATCCGCATATTCATATTTTAAATTAACTTTGTTTTACTTTGCACTTTCAGAAATATTAATCCACTTTTCCCTCATTCTATTATTTAAATTTGAATGTTTAATTCTGAGCAGGTTCTGTGGGTCTGTGGGCATTAACAGGACTCGGCCATTTCAGCTGAATAGGCAATAATGGGACTTTACCTCAGGTAGTTTAGTTTGCAGTATCTCCAGGTTTTTGCAGATATCAAATGGAATTACAGTGTTGGCTTTTCTGACTATGATAAGCGACCTGCGAGGAGTGTGTAAAGCCTAGTCAAATGTGATCAGATGGTGAGCTTCAGCCGCCTTGGCGCTGTCAAACGCATTTGGTATTTAAATTGCAAATTTCAGTGAAGCGAGCTCAAAACAAATTCTGATTTAAAGGTGTTTTTCAAAGCTTTACCTTCTCCATCTCTCAGTGTGTAATACCTCAACTGCTCTCATTTTCTAGATCATAAGCTTATGAGGAGGGAGGAAATCAGGGGAATTGAAATTATGGATATGCAAATGTCAGTGTTGTTGCTGTGGAGGAAAAACACCAGACTGCTTAGGAATTCTGAAGAGTTATGACTACAAATGACCTCAAAACACCAGTTCGCCATAGTCCACAACTCTACTTATGACCAGAGGTTGAATGGCTTTAAATCCTGGAGTTGACATAAAGGCTAATTGATTTTTCACTTTGGAAACAGGAAAATAATGATACAGCACAGAATACAATATGTTGGTATGTTAGATTATATGTTAAACAGTTGTGTGGTTACAGCTTTATGGTAACAGTTAGCAGAAGCCTTATATCTGTTTCAACATGACAGTGCTCTCATTCTCAGCGTGAGGCCTATAAAGAAATAGTTTGGTGTGAAACTTGACTTGTCTGCACACACCTGACCACAATCCCATCTAACACCTTTGGGATGAATTGGAACACTGGAAACTCCATGGATGCCCAATCTAACCGAGACTTGTTTATGCTTGGTTTTAAAATGCATCTTGGGGGATCAGATCACAAGTGGTCAGATGAGACATTTACACGTGTGTGTCATGCATATCCAAGGGTGTCTGACCACCTGTGTTCAGATTCCGTCACTACCTGTGCAACTTTTGCTGGAAGGTGAAATTGTGCACTTATTACGTCGGATAACAACAACAACTTGAGTAGCTGGGGGCTATCTTACTAGCAATATCCCCATAAACAGCCTGGTAATGATATAAGTCCTCTCAGTTTCTATGGCAGTTTGTGCTCTGTCATCAAAATGACCTGCACTGAGGACTTATTTTCCTGGTTTCATCCATTATTTACTTGTGGGACGCATCAGCGTTTACACTACAAAACATATGTGGTCAATTGTGTCCTAGACCATCTCGGCATGTGGTTTGAATGATCTGATCACGATCCGTCTTTGGACCTTGCTTACACGTGCTGACTGCTTGTGATCTGATTGCCCGAGAAGCTTTTTAATCAAGTGTTAACAGGCTTTAATACTCGTGTGAAAGGGAGCAAATCTTGCAAAACAGTTTTGAAGGCAGGAAATGAAATGTTTTGATATTCATTTTGGCACCTGACTATTGCTTAAAGAAAGACTTGAACATTTGTGAAACCTGTCCTTTTATATTTTTTGTAAGAGATTCTTCTCCTCTCACTGCTCTTTAACCAGTCAACCTAGTCCGAGCAGTGGTGGGGTCCAGAATTTCTCAATGAAGGAGGAAGAGTAGATGTGATTTCAGCCTCTTCTCAATTATTTTTTTAAGGTGGCAAAACCATGTTAGACAAAATATTAATCATAGCAGAGTCAAGGGGTCTTAAAGGAAGCAGAAAATCATAACAGTAATTACAGTATTGTCACAAAAAACCCGTCTGGATCCATTTATTCCTTAAAACAAACACAGCAGTACAAATTAACATGAACTAACATCCGCTATATTGTAATCCATTACACACATTAAATCAGTAACTCACCTGACTGCATGACTTGAGTGTGAACTTTAGTGCTTTATCCCTCAACAGTGTTTTTATTTTACCTTCCCACCTGTTTGGACTCCCCAAAATGTTTTCACAATCACATCAACACCTGCATTACAATAGTTTTGGGCCCAAAGAAACACAGGCAGGAGTGCTAATGCTCATTACTAATTATCCCCTTGTTGACAGACGCAGTCATTCTCACACACAAGCACACACGCGCAAAACTGAGCACAGATAAACTAGATGGTGGTAGACAAACATACGCACACACACACACACACACACACACTGGGCATTAAAGTAGTGTTTTGTAAGTTTGTGTGTGTGTGTTCGACAGCCCACCATCCCTAATCTACATAATCAAACAAGCTGCCCCTAAACACATTCTGCCGCACTCTTCATCAATTACTCATTTAGTATTAATTAAGACCTGCTTTGTTTTTCCAAGTTGAATTTGATGATGGCAAATTCTCCTGAGGTTTCTCTCTGCCGCTCTTTCCCTTCCTCCCACATGATGAAGTTTCTCTCCGTGTCATCAGCAGCTAAACTAAAAGCAACCTCAGCAAGTCAGGAGAGGACTTTATTTATCAAAACACTCACAGTGGGGAGTTGCATCTGATGAAAAAAGGCTGAATGGTTCAGAAAGAGGAGGAGAGACCGAAACCAAAAGTGACACAATCCTCCCACAACAAACATTTAACCTTAAATTAAAAAAAAAGGAAAGTGAAGCCTGGCAAAGTACTTTCTTTTCGTTTCTTAATCCTTCAATCCTTCGCAGGAGATTTGGTACAAAATGCACTAACACAAAAACGTATGCCACCAAGCAAACACACAGCTCAATAATAGCATACATATTTTAAGCCCTGAATGCAAAAAGAGATTTGAATATTGTAAACAGGTGCTGAATAGCTTCCCAGGATATGAAGGAGAAATAGAGTCTCTACACTTTGCTGTGCTCCACATTCTATAAATATGTTAAATCCAGAGCCAAGCACTGAAACACTGTGTATATATCTATCTATCACTTCTATCACGCACACAGATGGATGAACACACAGGCTATATCAGCCCTCTATACTGTGAAATACCGGCGATTATAGATGATACATATGGAAGAACAATGTATGTGTTTTACATCATAATAAAGCTGCAGTTTGTGTCATAGCTGCAGCAGAATACTGCAGTTTATTGTCCATCTATGTGTATGTATATTGTAAGGCGTGTAAAGTGTAGCTCTGCACAGGTGTGTGTGTGCGTGTGTGTGTCTCCACCCAAGTCTCCAGATAGGCAGAAAGCTGAAGCTATGGCGGGCTCATAGACTAAAACACGCCCACCTATTGAGCTAGCTGAGGCTAAGGAGCTAGGCTATATGCTACTCTGATGCTACCAATGCTATGCCTGCTACGTGGATGCTACATGCCCTTCTGGGTTGCCACTATAAGTTGCCGCCCCTCGTTAATTAAAGAGCTACATGTCGACCGCTATACCAGATAATTAAGGGTGTTCTGCTTTGAGTGACAGGTCGGTGCTGTGCGTCACTAGCCGCTAGCTAGCTAGCTGGCAGAGGAATTGCAGTTTTTTTGTGTGCGTGTAAAAGGGAGGGTAAGAGCGAGAGGTGTTTACAAAAACAACTCAATCAAAATGCATGGAGGCAGTGGTAGCTAATGCAGTGGACTTAGTAGAACACCAATCATGAGCGTGCATGACCAATATAGAGTTGACATGCACTCATTTATAGATGTACACACACATTAAAGGGATTGCTTGTTACTGAGACACAAAGTGTCAGTGATTTCCATACATGTGTATGCTTTAAGGTGTACAAGTATGTGCTAATGTATGTATATATGTGCATGCATGTTCCAGTGTGCTTCTGTCCTGCACATGCATCCTGCATGTTTCTGTCTGCAAACATCAGTCAGTGGTAGAAAAAGTATTCAGATCTTTTTTTCTCATGTAAAAGTACTAATTCTGAAATGAAAAAAATATATATACTACTATACCTACTTCAATGTGCTATTCACAAGATCTGTGGTTCAGAGTACAGATTGTTGTGATTGTTTGATTGATGAGTTGGCAATGAGAAGTAGGGTCATTTTCCTATTGACTTACAAACAAGCTGACTTATTTTTGTGTCGGTGATCTCGCCCCCTACTGGTTGTTAGAAAGAATGCAAGTCCTTGCTGATAAGCTTCACTTATCAGGCCTGGAGGTTGCTGCTTGGTTACTTCCCATCAGTGAGCACAGTTTGATGATTATTGAAATAAAAAAGGTTTTATTCAAAAGAAACCGTATCCAACCAAGATGCCCTGTCATTGTAGCACAGTTTACATACAGCACATGTAGAATGGAACAAACGTGCTCACACAGTATACGATCAAACTGTCAGATTAGCCGTGTGTGCATAATTTTTGTGGAACATGCCTGCAGTCACAATCAAATGCCCTTCACGCAAACCAACTTCCAAATAAACCTATCTGACAGAGGAAGACACTTCCTGACTTAATAACAACCATCAGTCTCCACAGTGTAAACACCACACTCTCATTACATTTGTGCATGCTGTGCGAGTGAGTTAGTGTGTGTGCGGTCTGTGAGTTTGCACTGGAGAGGGTGTATGCATGTGTCTGTGTGTGTGCATGTGAGACAGAGATTGTGTCTCATTAACAGTGTTGTTTACAGACAGGAGTTGGAGAGAGTTGTGAGTTGGACAGAAACAGACGATGACTTCCAATCATTTAATTTTAATTATACTGACCAGATTTTTAGACTCTCTCTGTTACAAATAACGCTTCCTGCTTTCTGCGTCTTTTGCATTTTGTCTCCCTCTGTTGCTTTCTGCGTTCTGTATTCTTCTCTCTCTCCTTTCCCCTTCTCCCTCTCCCTGCCATTTTTCTCTCTGTCTCTCTCTTTACACTCCATTACTGCCAAATTCCCTTACTAGCATGTGTCCCCCTTGGCCTGAGGACTAGTGCGTTCCCAGCCTTGGCAGGACCTCTGACGGGCCGTCGTGCCAGGAAGGCCAATATGACTGGCAGCAGACAGGGTGGGCTGCTCCAAGTCCATCACTGGGATGGGGGGACGAACAGAATCGACTGCATGACTACAAACTCACTTGGGTGTGAAGCAAATGTCATCCCAGCTCTTTTCATTCCTCCCTCCATCCGTATATCTTCCAAATGGCCTGCACTGTGGTTTTTGTGGGTTTTTTCAGGAGACCAATTTCTATTTTTTTTCTGAGCAATGCGAGTCAGAAGAGTCGGATAAAGCTCTGTGAAGGCTGTGGGAATTGTTTGTGTGTGATTTGGAATTAGCAGGCAGATTAATATTATTTATTATGTGATGCTGGTTGGCAAAGTCTGACTATTTGGAAACGAGGAGTGACAGCTGTTGGAAAGTAGACGGCATTTGGTTGAACACATGCCTCTGAAGTTTGGATATTTTTTTAACTTGTCTGTATGAAATAAATGAAGCCACATTATCTTATGTGTTATAATGCTACAACCAGTGGCCGAATGTAACTAAGTACATTTACTCCAGTACTGCACCTAAGTACAATTTTGAGTTACAAGTACTTTAAGTGTTTCCATTTTATGTAACTTGATACTTCTACTTCACCACATTTAGCTGCCAGCTTTAGTTACTTTTATCTCAAGATTTAACATGAGAAATATGATACATTTTAGACATACATTAGTACTTTTACTTTAGAAAAGGGATCTAAATACTTTTTCTACCACTGGCTACAACCATTTTTATTTCATCCATATACGTCCTTTCACCATAAATACTCAGAAAAGCAACAAATATGTTTCAATCCATCACTTGAAATAGTTCCCAACAAATGCATTATTCACTCCTGTTTTTGGGTAACATTAGTTTTGGGAAAGAGACTTCCATCTTCAGAAGGAACAAAAAGCCTGAGGTTGAGTGATGGTTGTGTATGAACTCATTATGTTTGGTGTTTTCCAACGATTTGTCAGTCATAAGTAAAATCCAGAATTACATCAGCGTTATCCTTGAAATCCAGATGCAAAACATTACCAAATCCAAAAATTTACAATTGTTTTGTTAGAACTAAAAAGAGGCTAGTAAAATTCCAACTGTGAATATACAATCAGTGTATATGTGTAGCTTTTCACCTGCATGTCCTGTTGAGTTAAGATGTGAAAAGTTAGCCAAACATTTTGTTTCACATGCAAGCTCATTTTCCACCCTAGTGCAAAAGTACAGGAGCAGTGTAAAAGCCTTAATACATAATTCACCACCATCTGTCCACAGCACATGTTGTGTAATAAAAGCTGTCTTGTACCCTCTTCTCCTCCCTCTTGTCTCCATCTCTCCAGCTCTCTTCTCTTTTTTTTCTAATTCCTTCTTTTTGCTCTCTCGAACTCTTGTTCTGTTGCTCTCATGTAGCCTGTGTTTGTCTGACTGCCTCGCTCACACGGTTTTTGTCATATTTTCCCTGTCTTGTTTCTCCTCTTTCATTTCCATGCATGCGCTCGGTGTCTGGTCTGTCTTGCACTCTTACTCTCCCACGCACAGAATTTCTCCTGTCTTTCTTTCTCCCACTCTTTCTCCATTCTCTGTCTGCTTCCCTCTTCCTCACATCTGCACATCCTCTGAATATTTTTCTCACTCTTTACAATACATTTCACAGCACACGTCAGTAGCAGCTCCGCTCTACCTGGGGGTCAATTAGCATTTTTCACATCTCATCAGAGCTATTGTCCAGGACTTTGTATTAGGATTTTTTTCTCATGAATCGGTCTGCGTTAGCATTGCCGTGTCAAACCAAGCTGTGAAGACATGCGTTTCCATCACAGCCTCCCAACAGGGGATAGCTATGCTGCACCGTCACACACTCTCCTCCCAGAAAAACCCTGTGTGTGTCTCCGTGTGTGTAGGTGTGTATTTGTGTGGTCTCAATCTCATCAAGTCTATTGTGGAGGCTGACAATGCAGTGGCCTTGTGAATCACTTTCTTTTGTAGTCCTTATAGAGTCAGAGGCTGCAGCATGTGGGTGGATAAGTGTCTGTCTATCTCTGCAGTGTGTGTACATGTGTGTGTGAGTGTGTGGGCTGGGTGTCATTTTAGTGCAGAGCAGCAGCCCACTGTTAAGTCTACTTCACTACGTTTAGTGCAGAGGCTCTTCAGATGAGGTCCAGCCTCATGAGGGGAGAAAGGAGAGGTAGAGATAAAAAGGGGAGATGTGGGGGGGAAAGGGGATGGAAGCGTTTGAATGCTGCAGAGCTGTTTTGTTTTGGTTATTTTTGTGGTTTTGCACTGTTGCAAAAAAATGCAGATAAAGACACTAAAATTACTTGTAGTATTATAATTGAAACTAGAAAAAAACTCAGAGAGCGCAGACCTCCGCAAAGGCAATAGGGTCAGTTTGTTTACTTTTTGATACAATCAGTGGTTGGCTGTGGGGAGTTTTATCTCATGGCACCTTTTTAGAACCCAAGGTGCCCAATTTGCTTTGGTCCATATTGTAATTTGTACAGTTTTTGTTGGTTTCCCAACTTTCAAGCTTGTTCCTTTAGGCGTTTCTGGGGAAATGTAACACCGTGTGTGTTAAAGTAATGAATAAACCAAAAAGACGTAAGTAATTATTCCAGACGAGGGAAGGAATGGTTAAACATGAGGCCACAATTTACTACCGTGTGACCTTGTTTTACTACCTAATGTGCACAAAATAGCATTTCAAGTGCACAAAGTAGTAACCGTGGCCTTGTTTTTTTTGTTTTTTTTCTCTCCCATGTCCCCATGTCATATGATAAACCGAGAGAAAGCGAGTCACATAAGGAGATAGGCAAATACGATTTTTCTCATTTAAAATGTTAGAAAATCAATATGGTGTGATATTGTCCAGGGGTCACCACAAATCTTAAAAATCATTTTATTTTGATAATTTTGCTTGAAGATTTGTTACATGGTGATGCTCCAATATGAGATTTTGAAGCTTCATTCACAAACCTTAATAGGAGCTTTAGATGTAAACACATTTGGTACAGCTCTATATGTGTGTAACTCATGCTTCATAAAATTATCATCTTCCATTCGACCCGACTAGCTAAACAGCCATTTAAAAGAAAAAAAGCCACCCTGTAATTTTCCTGTAACCGAGACTTTGTTTAATAAATGTGTCATCTCAAACCCAGAGGACATCATGCCGGTTATTTATTCAGACTTGTTTTCACAGGGTGAATAGCACTCCCAACACATGACACCTTAAGTGATCTTAGTGTGTAATATTGAACGAGTTCCCCTTTAACTAAAATGTACAAAGTTATTCAAATTATTTTTACGTGTGCAGCATTCACAAAACAACTTTATTATTGATGATGTTGAAACAAAAAGATGACATTTATTTTGTAAAACAGTGATCAGACTGTGTGTAATGTGGGTATTTTTGTATGAATGCCACCATAGCAAATCTGTAGAATTGTGCACATGTGAATTTTAAATATCTCAAAACATCTCTTTCATCTATAGAATGTACCGAAAATATGTAATTGTCTTGGTGAGTCATCTAGGAATTTAGTAGCAGTTTGCAGTTGTGACCCCAAATTAGAGTAAATTTCTAAATGTTGTATAATGTAGATGGGCAGGTCTGACTTGCTAGAGTGTAAAAAGGCTGGCTGGTGGTGAGCTAACAGCTAGCCAAGTTGACAGCTGGTGGTTCTGAAGTGAGTCCATGTTGGAAAGCTCAGCATCCATTTAAATTTCACTCCATTATTATCTGCTATTTTCAACCATGACTCCATTCAGAGCAATATTAAAGTAGAAACTCTGTTAAACAAAAAAAACTGTTCTTCCTTGGCATTGGAGAATGTTTGCAATGACTCCATCGGGAAATGGCAATTGGCAGCCATGTTTATAGTTTTCTTATACAGTAGGGGCTAAACTCTTTTCTGCATTCACTTTATACTTACGGCACATCTTGCTTTTTTCTCAGTGACCTTTTGAACCCATGCTACCCTACAGACTCTCCTTTTATTTCATATGCATTCAAACCCTTTAGGCGATGCTAAAAACCCGCTTGGCTCTGATACGCCCTGCTGAACACCATAATATATACTGATGTTGTTTAAAAGCTTGGAGGTCTTCACAGTAAAATTTGAAATGGAAATCTCTGTGTTTAGTGAGTCTGTGAGCTCCATGACCCTTAGGCACAAATGATTCCCATTGCAAGTCGATGCATACATGCAAATGCACATTTTCTGTACACCAATATCTAGTATAATACCATAATACAGCCTTAGAACTTTAATAAACTGCTCGTTTGAATGTAAAGTCTTCAAGCTGGAGCGTGGAACTCTGGCCTGCCTTTTTCTGGCAGTGAGACAACACTTTCATAGCTTCTGTCGTACTCTATTACAGGTAGAGTGGAGTACCATGTAATCAGTCAGAGAGCCTGAACAAGCAGCTATCCTACAAAGAACTACAATGCCCCTTTTCGAACCAACAGTAACCTCCTTTTTTTTGCTGGGCTGGTGCTGGTTCGCATTTGGTTCAACTTGAGAACCAGTTTGCTTTTCCACAGGCTCAAGAACCACGTCACTGTATACATTTGTATAGGTCTCCGCTCTCTCAGCATGCGTAATAACAACAATGGGGGACAAATGATGCTCATGGCTTTAGGAGCAAACACTGGCATCCAAACACAACTGGTACAACACATTTGTCCTGCTTGTATTGAACAATATGGACTGTGATTACCTTCTTATTAACACTGAATGTTGGACTTTGTTGTAAGACAAACAACACTAGCCTAGTTTAGCCCACTAGTGTTAGCCTGCTAATGTTAGCCCGCTAGCGTTAGCCTGAATCAATCACATTGCAGTTGAGAGGAGCCGGTTCAAGATTAGGCTCTGGCTTCAAACCGGCCCTGGAACTGCTTTGATCGAAAAGGGGTATAAGTGAGTGAGCAAGGTTAGTTGATGCGTGTACTGCTTACATAACAATGTTGTTGTGGAGTTGATAAAGTACTTTTTCGAACTACAAATAAGCAGCATTTTGTGCCAGACAACACAAATCTGATAATCTGAGAAATAAAGAGAGCTTTCCCTGACAATAATGGCTTCAATCGGCACTTTGTGTTCATTTATGTGAAAGTCTCACACTCTAGCTTTAAATCAGTTTACTTTCTTGAATTACCAACCAGTTATTTGATTTAAACAGAAAACATACAGTCATTCTGTGTTTAATAAGTCCTTTGGAAACACATATCTACTTCCCACTAATCAATGTCCATTTATTCATAGCTCTTGATTCCCCTCTGGGAGATTGTGTAGCTCTGATGAAAGAAGCAAGAAGTAAAAGGCAGCATGGAGGGGAACAAGCCCACTTTGGTTTTCAGAGGTAGAAATATGTATATGTATTATAAAAGATATAATTTGAAGCAGCAAGGGATACACTGCACCACATAGTTTGGGTACACTGAAAGTGCCAACTGTTCGGGTTTGGGCACATGTTGAAATATTCCTGCTGGTCCAGATGAATTCATACCTGATTGGTCATTGTGGGAAAAAATAATAGAGCTACCAATTACAATTTCTTCTTTTGGTTGAGAAGGTGTGTATCCTAAAATGCCTGAAGTGAGGCTCAATAGCAAGACAGTTTGGATTCTTTTGGTAAATCATTGCATGTTGTTCATTCGTTCTGAATTTAAACTTGTTTTATTGCTCAGTGTTGTGTATGATTACGACAATGGCTTCATTGAACCACTTTGCAAATATGATTTCCCTTTAGACATGAACTGCTACTGCAATATACACTGCAAACTAAATTCATCATCACGCTCCATTTTGCAGAAAAAATGCTTACTTTTATGGCGTAATCATGTTGATCTTGATGAATTTCCTAAATATTTTATGAGCTAGTGGTGTAGCAAGACTGGGTTCAACTTGAGGTCTGCATTTGGTTTAAATGATGGTGTGTTAGGGCCGCTGTGAGAAGAGAAAGATGTCAGCAATTTTGAGAGTAAACAATATAACAAACATTATTAATACTCTCTTGAAGTAAACAGATGAGATTTTCAGCAACTTATCAGAAATTTTAGGATCTTAAAATGAAACTAAAGTGACGCTGTGGTCCAAACAGGTGTTTATGGGCGCTTTCACAACCCAAAGTTTAGTCCATTTCTATCGAACTCTGGTTCAGTAAAATCCTTGTTACGGTTTGTATGGTCACTTGCGAACGCATTGCACACATTGCACTGTGAATGTAATCCAACTCAATTACAGGAAATTAACCAAAACCCAGCAGATTGTGGGCTCCTAATCAAAGTGCAAGGTCTGATCATGGCATGAAGATGAAGTTCGTGGGATTCAGTTTCACTCAATTTGTCATTGCAGAATTATCATCATATTGCTCAAAATAATGGAATATTTACCTTTGTGGTGGAAGATTGTTGTAGGAGGCTCTCCTTCCCTGATGTGTCTGATTGCAGCAAACTATACTCTAAGTGTAACAAAAGAGATTTGGGTCTTTATTATATTTCTCAACACATTATAATTTTTTTTTTCTTCTAATGTTGCAACTTTTTTCTCACAGAGCTATGTTTAGAAGCCCTGAGAGGCAAGTGACAAAAAAGTCTGCAAGTCTGATCCAAATTATTTTCTCTCCTGTGGTTTTGCCAGAATAGCATGTCTAACACCTTTATGTTTTGAAGTCTTTGGTGGTGGAAAAGAAAGTTTTGTCAGGTGAAAAAGTATGTTGAGTCATTTTCTTATAGACTTCTATACAACTGGACTTATTTTTGTTCAACCAGTGGAGTCTCCCGCTGCTGGTCATTAGAGGGAAGGCAGGTTCAAGGACCTTCCACTCCACTTTGCAGGCCGGGAAACCTTTTCTTTCCACCTGTTAAGCCATAAAGAGTAGAGGAAACAATTAGCTATTTTTATCACTTACCAGTCAGGGCTTCTGAGGTTTTGAGTTTCATATTGTATGCGTGTTGGAGCTTTGCAGCGCTGACTTGATTGGACGACAATTGAGTCTATGCCCACTGACAATAACCCTAATCCAAGAAAAAGTCTTCTTAGCCACAATGAGAAAAGCAACATTTTTGTGCTGGCTTTAACCAGGTTTATTTCTTGCTCCCGGGTGTTTAGAAGAATAAATGTTCAAAGATTGCACAAACTATTGTGTGGTACCCAAATACAGTAGGGGTGGTACAGTACTGTAAGTGCAAAACACTTTCAGGTAATCACCATTAGTCCTTATTGAATGAGTTTTGTACCCCTTGGCTGTTGCTCTGGGGAGAGAAATGCTTTTCCAAGTACTCTTGAGTCATGTGGTAATTTTCTTGGAGTGCTGCATTTCTATAATTTATGAGAAGATTAGTCTTTTACAGGTGAGCAATTTTGTTTTCTTTGATTCTTAACATTTATTCGTGCTGTATTTTGTCTGATGGTCTTCCTGTTCGATTTCCTCCCTGTTATTCCCTCTTCTGTGGGATTTATTTATATTTTCCCAAGCTTTTCCACATCACAGGGAAATAAATGTACTTTTCAATCGCTCCAGTCTTCCCTGGCCTGCTCCAAACCCAGTAATTTAGAGCAAGAGAGGCCAGGGAAAAGAATGTCAAGGAAGGATTCATCTCTCCAATCCCCAAGCCTCACATTTTATCGCCAGCTCTTTAAAAGCATGTTTAATGCGTTGCTCCAAATAGAGAATTGCCCTTGTAGATCACCACCACACAATTCTCCGTCTTCCTCAGGCCAATAGGGGTTTGTCTGTTTTACTGAAATTGGTGTTTGAATATATCTTCTTCTCCTGTGTTCAGGTGCATGTGTGAGAGGGAGAGACAGAGAATGATGTCTGAATGAGAGGAGCTTAAAGGGGGTCAAAGAAAAAGCACAGACCACATACATATTTAAGGCAGAAAGAATATTCCATGTCCTTGTACTTTCATTATGCCTTCCTATTTTTTCTCTCTAACAGGAAAACTGCAGAACTAAATCCCCCCATTTCAAGATGTGAATGCCGTTAAGTCTATATAGGGTTACAGAATGTCAGATTTCTGACATTGCTTTTTTTTTTTTTAAATATTGTTGTATGCAGTGTAGTGTGATGTGGGAACATATTAACAAGAGTAGTTGCAAACATGACCAGTAAAAAGCATGAAAACAACAACTGGTTTGATTTGGCTTGATACTAGAATACTACTAGACAGAATATGCACTATAATTTGTAAAAAAAAAAAAAAGGACTTTCTTTCCGGTCTCTTTATTCTGTGAAACCAAAAGTCAACATTGCTGTTTTTAGAACTATATGTAGTGAACTTGTAAGTAGACTTCTATACGTAACTACATCTGGTTCAATACCAAAAACTATGTTACATTGTTATGCTCAGATGAAATTATTTTTAGCCAAAACATGATCTTTTTTCCAAACTTAACCAAGTATTTTTGGTGCCTTAACCTAGCCAAATAGTTTAATTTAAAAATTGAACCTCATAAATTGGAATTTTGTGATAATTTTGCGTTTAAAGTACTGTGTATTTGTTTTGGCAAGTTAAAATACACCGCATTGTATGAGGATATACTGAGTATTAATATAACACAAATGTTAAATATTCACTAGTCGAACAAACTGCGGTCTTTCAACCAGTAGAACAGGGGTTGTGGCCTGTGTGAAAACAATTTTTTTGTGTAACTGGCATTGTATACACAGCTTACGTTATTTACGGCTAACGGCTTGTGAAACAGGTTTTTTTTTTTTTAATTAACTTACATTTTTTATGTAACTTCAGTGGTTTCACTTCCAGCATTTCCGGTATATTTATTTACTTTTATGGTCTTTTTTAACACCTTACCAGGAAGTTTTTTTGGCCTTAACCTAGGTTAGTGGTTTTGTGACATAAATGCACCATAACCTCAGCCTTTTTTACAACCACGAACTGTACGTGTATGTGTAATGCACATATCTTCCACACATTACGTGCCACCAGCGCGTAATTCAGTGTTAGAATAAACACGGCCAATTCACATAATTTTGTGTGATCAGGTTGTTTTTATCCCATAGCAAGGTACAAATACACGACATTGAGTACGAGGTAACATGTGTTCCATGAACTGATAATACCGCAGCAGAAGGCCGTGATGTCTTCCCCAAACTTTTTCACTCTTCAAAGTCCATTCTGACCATACTCTTGTTAATTAAGAGTGCCGAGGTGAAATTAATTGAAAATGACCGCTCAGTATGCAGAACATGCAGGAGGAGAGTTGCTGGAAAAGTGAGAAACACTTCAAATTTAATGAGTCATCTGCGTGACCACATTCTGCTGCTTTACAGTGAACGCAACATAGTTAACTTCTGGTTCAGAGCATGTGAGGAATTTGGAATGAGGAAAAGGTCAGAGCGGGCATACGGGCTGTCCATAACCGACCGGATTCATTACATCCGTCCCAGACACATTGCTGCTGATCAGTCGTGTGCCATAATTTGCCATCAAGTCACCCTGCCTGGGAAGGTGGAGCTGTTACACTGTGTAATAACTTCCAGGAATTTTCAACAAAAGGACATTGCTGCTCAGAAAAGTCTGCCTCGCAAATGTGCTGCTCGGTAATTTAACGTTGCAAATCCCTCATCACCTGGTACCGTTTTCTGAACCGTAACAGTGTTCCAGTTTCATTTATTTTCCCTAATTTTTTCACTCCGTCCTCCTTTCAACCCCTATTTTTGAGCAACCCACAGTCTACTACACCTTGTTCACGGTTCAAAGCTCCACAGCTGGTATGATGGAGGTTGAGGGAGAGTGTTAAAAAAAAACAAAAAAAAACTTTTACATTTTCCCTGTCTAGGGATAAAGAGCTAGCTGCATCCTATTGGAGTGGCCAGGAAGCTGGGATAAGTGTAGCCTACGGCATGGCTGCTTCAGTGCTGCAGTATTCAACTCATAGATAGAGTGAACCGCACTTACACACAACCATGTAAACAAATACACACATAAATGGGAAAACCTGCAGTAGATTTTAGAGAGCGCTCGTGTAAGGACGAGTGAAATGTTCAAGGGAGGGAGACAAGAAATGTTGTGAGTGAGTGAAGCAGAGAAAGAGGGACACATGAGTGAAATGAAACGTATCCAGAGAGAGGGATGAAGGACAGTGTCAGAAAAAGAAACGTGTGTGAGTGAGAAACAGACGCTGGCAGGTTCTTTAAAGCTGTGCTTGTTCTGCTGACAGCTGCTGGTATTTGATACCACTTTGTTGTTCATCACGCAGCATTACTACAATGCAAGTAACTAATTAATTGATGCTGCGAAACTGTATCTGTTCACAATGATGCTGTAGACTTTGCAGGACAGATTAAATTAGAGGTTCCCAACCTTTTTGGCGTCAGGTTCCATAAACTCTTGTACCCCTTCATCGATTCCAAATGTCTACTACTAGTGCCAACCACTACTTATAGTGAAGCTGGATGTTTAAACCTTTTCATGTTATCCATTAGCAAACTATTTCAACCATTGCTTTTAGCTGTTTCAATCAGTAATCTATTACTTTTAGCTTACTAGTTTCACCATTTGTCCACACCTTTTAGCCAATTTATAAACTGTTTCTCCGTAACTTTAAGCAAATTATTTTCACAAACTCAGTATATTTAGCTAACCATTTTACAGCTTGTCCAGGCTTATTTTTTAACTGTTTATTTATTTCTGCCAGCTTAAAATAACAGATACACAATTTGTTTAACTATTTCAACTATCCATTACTTTTAACTGTTTTCAACCATCACTTTTGGCTAATCTGTGCTTGCTTGCTAATTAGCTTCCATGCACTCTTTCTTAACTTCTGTCATATTAAGGTGTGCCAATATAATAATAAATAATATGTGGATCATTTTAATCATATCAGAATTTTCTTTTTTTCTAATTAGTTGAGATTCACTCCAATCTTTTCAGGTATGGCAATAGAAAATTTGGGCCTGGAAATCATTAGGCCAAGATCTCATGTTTCAAATTAAAAGATTGTTTCTATCAAAATGCTTTTATACCATCCCTCATTATATCTGGTGAGCTGGGAGAGCCTGACTGACTTAAAATGTAAATAATAAAAGTCCTGCCAAGTCCGGATTTGAAGACCAAACATTTTTTTGTATTCCAGTCTTAACTCTCTCCCGCACTTGGCATCTCTAATGTCTGCATCAATTTCCATTTAGCACAGCTGTCTCCATTTGACTATAGGGAGGGTACAGGTATGCAGAATGAATATCACACCTATCCTGTAGACTAAGCCTTCGGTTTCAAATGAATGTCACGCTGTCAGACCCGGTTTCAGTCTGTACTTGCTTGTGTTAATGTGGAGAGATACAGTTCCCTGGCTGACCTGTGTATTTGCGTAGGAACTGCACACAGTCAGTACTCATGCATGCAAACACATGTGCACTAATGCATACAGATGCACACATTGCAGCGCAATTCGTCTGCACATTCCTTCACACACAAACACAAGCTTAATCATTCTTGCAGCATTTTGAGGGTAGGTGGAGAGGGTTTTGTACTGAGACGGTGGTTTGACTTCTGCTGGGTGGTAATAGGGAGCAAGTTGTCTTGGTGGGCAGCCAAAATCATTTAATCTGAAGCACAGGTAGGAGCTGGCCAGCTACACAAGGCAGACGTGTTTATACCAAGCTTATCTGAAATTAATCAAAAACGTTGGCTTGTTTCACAGAGATCTGGCAGTGCTAAGTGAAAAATAAAAAATGAAATTGACAAAATCCAATCACTCGAAGAAAAAAAAAGGTGCTATTGGTTATTGTAATAATGGTTATTTCCCAACAGATACCAATATGCTTTTTGGTTTAATAAAGATTGAGGGATTTCATGCACCCAAACACAATATATCAGTATATTTATTTTTTTTATTTAAAGTTTTTTTAAGTTTTAAAGCTAAGACTAAAAGTTTCGGAATGTTCAGGGAAAATTTTTTTTTGTGCATTTAGCCTCAGTATTTTTTCAGACTGTGTATCTAAAACAGCTTTTCCCAGTGAGTCAATTTACAAAGACTAAACTGCCAAGTGAGGTGTCATATTTCACTAATTTTCATCTATTTGCTAAGAATATCAGTGTAATTGGACAGTAATTGTTGTGTTCTGTATTCAGAAATAGAATCAGTAGTTCTATCACAGCATCCCTACTTAACATTCAGTGCGGGTCCAGCAGAGCGGATTAGGGGAACTAAAGGGTAAATATATACAGTGAATCGGTAATAACATTATCCAACAATGGGAACAGGGGCACATCAAGTCCCAGGTGGTTTTCATAGGGTGACGAACAAATATGCTTGATATCAACAGCAGATCTAAAGGTGAAGCTACACATAAACATTGTTTTTATTCATGACGCTTTCCCCCTTATCTTTCTATCACAGCTTTTACTCCTAACCGACCAATTCTGTGAACTGAGGGCAACATTTATAAAATTATAGGTCATCCCCCCCAAATAGGTTGTGTGTTTGTTTTGAAGTGCGTTTGAGTACTAGGTCTGAAAACAAGTGTCGGTAAACTGAAAGATTGCACAGGTCCAGCCAGTTCTTCCAAGGCTGTTTCATAAGCATAAGTGCTAGAAACCTGGTGTTAGAAAATGTTGCTGGAAAATTATGGAGTGATAAAACCTCCCGAAAGAGTTCTCCTTGTTCGGAAACTGTTCTTTGATGTCACTCTTACTGTCATTTGTCCTTAATTATTGCTGTTATTTTATTAGGGAGCCGTATACGGCTTCAAAGTGTGCAAAGCGCAATAACACAGTGCCGCAGTAATCCGAGCCATTAGAAATGACATTTTAAAGCGGAGCAAAGGGACCCCTCTTTCATATGGACTAATTGAAACGGCTTTGCTGAACTGCAGCACACTCATGGTTTATTTTTCATCTATTTTCCCCCTCACCTCACTCTGTCCTCCTTCCTTTATTGTTCTCGCTGATGCTATTTTCTTGCTTTTTTTCCTTCCCTTTTCCGTCTCACCCTCTGTTTGTGCCTCTTGTACTTTCTCTGCTTTTACTGCAGGGAAAAGACCTTTTTAGGGAGGGGGCGGCTCAGGCCACGGACAAACACAACACTCACAGTTGGATGGTGGGGCAGGTACCCCTTAAAAGCAGTGTTAAAAAGCACTCCAGCAGACAAAACACTTAGTCCACTTTCAGATCAGTCACGACATCAAACAAACTACTCCCTCGCCATGTGCTTAGAACTTTGTCTGCATACACACACGCTGCATCATGTTATGAGTCTCCGAACCTCCACCAGATGTACAGTATGTGGGTAGGATCATACTAAGTGTAGGTCAAAGTGACAGCTTTTTGTATTGTTTTTGTTGTTGCAAAGTGCCTCTTGTCTTCTGAATATACAGCATGTGTGTTCGTTGACTGAGTGTGTTTCCCAGACTGGATCAGCAGTTGTCAAGCATTCTGTCTGCAGGACCTGGCTGTTATCTAATATCATCATATTCAGAGTGGTAACCACCTCCAACTGAAGTGAATGTTTGGGAATTTGTTTAATGCTGAACACTTTTTGGTAGCCTGATGCTACAGATTTGTTACACAGAACAGTTACAGAGAAGCCATCATTGGAAACTGTTTGGAAAAGGTCAGGCAGTCTCAGATAATACATGGCACATTATTGGATGAACCATGGATGACCGTCGCACCAGACTGGTCTCCCCTCAAAAACGGCAAAATAGGGCATTTGTACGAGTAGATAAATATGTATCATAGTTACGTTTTAGACTGTCATTCGACGCCATCTTGCTGATGTAGCAGTAGTGATTGAAGGTAATGGGGAGTTTAAATGCCGGGTGTCACATTCGTGGGTGTGAGGAGGAGGGAAGGTGGGTGGGACTTTCACCCAGGAGAACAGGAACTGTGTCCCATATGAAAACAACAAACAACTTTTTTCGTAACTTACGTTTTTTCGGTAACTTATGCTTTTTGTGTAATTTAGGTATCTTATGATTTGTGGATCAGATTTTTTTATGTAACTGATGCTTTTTGCGTAACTTCTCTGGCTCACAATTTGCTAATCATGTTTTTTTTCTACATAACTAATGCGACCCTTGTAACTACCTCACTTTCGGTATTTACGTACATTTATTTACTATTTGAACTGTCTTTTATAAAACCTTACCAGGAAGTTTTTTGCCCTAAACCTAGATCAGTGGTTCTGTCGCATGAATTCACAGAAATTGCAGCCTTTTGTACAACCACGAACTGTATGTTGACATGTGTGCTATTTTTAGAATGCTCCACTCTGTTCTGCAAGCCACTTTTAACAAACGCTCATATGTGTCGTTGACAAACGGTCTAATCTGTCATTTAGGTTGGAGATCTTGTTGGTCACACATGCCTAAACTCCACCTCTTAGGACCAGTATCTACTTACTGGTTGGTCCTCTCCCCTGTGGTCTGGACAAAACTGCATATTTTTTAAGCCTGAGAAGATAGATTTTCAGATTTTTACTACCATGTAAGGTAGACTCTCTCCAGGAATACTTTCCAACAACATTATAGTGTGGCTGGACAGGCTGCTTAATGCAACAGATGATAGACATTTAAGTCTGTTTTCTGATTATGTTTAATGGCATAGGCGTAAGTTAATCTTAGAAGAGCAATGACAGAGCGGTGATGTGGGAGGGATTTATACAGGAGGAGGAGATTGGCTGAGACGAAAGACCCAAGAACGGGACAAATGCTGAATGCACATGAGAGGATGACTCAGTGCTGAATGACGTGTGTGAAAATGAGGAAGATAGGGTTTGAGGAGTATTGAGGGGGGAAATAAGAGGAGAAGAGAAAGACAGGCGGGCTGCAGGGAATAAGAGAGGAAAAACCAAAGGGTGGTTTTCAAACTATGATAAAAGTCTTCCAAATTTTTTTTTTTATTAATGCTGCGTGGGAGACTGTGTGAGGAAGAGTCAGTTAAGTAGCAAAGAGAGAACAATGTAAAGAAAATACTGTAGAACAACGAAAACATAATGCAAGATAATGAGAAAAAAGGCCAGTGGCTCAGTAGGTGACAGGGTGACAGGAAAGCAACACCTTCCTCCACTCTTAGCACTTCCTGGACACAAAGACTACTTTTATAAAAGAAAAAAAGCAGGTCAGGAACATACATCTCACATCAAGCCCCTTCCTTGACTGTCTGTGTTGCCTTATCTTAAATCTATATTTTCTTATTCTCAATCTGTATGTGTGTTTTGTTCTTAACACCTTACTTCTCTTTTCTCCCTCCTCCTCCTCCTCTGCACTCTGTTTCATGTTATGAAAAATTCAGTGGGGCCAAATGCAGAACTGTCATACTGCTGTATATTTGTTAAAATAGATCCAGCCTCTGACAGGGTTTATGAATAAGTCATTAAAGCGACAATGGCTCAGACTATAAACTCTGTTTGAAACCACATAAATAAAATAATGAATTGTTCTTTTTTTGTTGTTTTTTATATGCTCATGAGGGAAAAAAAACTTTAATGGGACTTTCCTGTCCAGAATAATAAAAATCTCAAAGGGGTAGACAGTGCCACTTTTTCTGGTATGATGAAACTGACTATGAATTGAATTGTACCAAGAGAACATCCAGGTGTGAGAGTGGTGTAATGACGATTCACTTTGACTACTTCCTTTCTAAATAATACATAAACTGCTACCATGAACAGAAGTGAGAACAATGTGCATGCAGTTTGCATTTAATCACACAAAGCAGTCTCTGTATTTTATATATATATATGTGTGTGTCTTTCCAACGGCCATTCTGTTTGATTTGTTTTTGCCTCTCTTTATTTGTTAGATGGAGAGGTGCTGACAATCATGAAAACTACCCTGGAGTTGGAAGGAAAGCCGCATCTGATGTTTGCCACGAGGTGCAGAGGAGATCCACATGGAAAACATCTAGAAGCTGCTGCATTACTGAAGGTTAGAGTGAATTTATTCTTCTTATGTGAGGTCCTACTCTTCCCTGTGACACAAGTTCCGCATCAGTCCTCTGTGCAGTGATTTTACCAGCTGTGTATAGTTAGATTGTAGGGTTGCATGTTTTGTAAAAGCTTTTAATCTCCTTTTTTTTGATGCAGCCATGTTCCTGCTCCCTTGCACAGTCGGGAGGTGCTCTCATCTTTTGGAATGACAAAGCAAGAAGATCACCTACTTGAGCTTGAGGACTCAGTTGTTTGCACTACAGACAATTATCCTAATACTCTCACACACTAATCTGAGACTTTAAAATGTAGCACCACTGAAGGACCCAACAAACCAGCAATCAGGAGATTGTTTCGCAAGAATTGAACTGTTCTGCTTCTCAAATGAAAAAATGGATGAAAGTGATGAACTCAGAATCTTTCAGTAGAAACATGGATCAGCTAATCCGTGGATCATCGATGTACCACATAAGCTCAGCACATTGGCCAACATAGCTATGGAAACCATGAGGTTTACCTTTTCTGTTCTTCACAAAACCTATTTAAGCTTTATTTGTGGTAGCCTTTTAATTGATATACAGATCTTTCTCTGCACACCAGCTGAGAAAACAACAAATGGAGCAAAGAGTCTGTGGAACAGTCCTGACTTTGTTTCCTGACTTTTCCAGCGCTTACATTTCTTTCTCTGTAATTTCTGCATTATGATCTTCCTCCTCAAATCGTTATCAAGGTCTGGAACTATCTTTTTTGTCACCATTTGTATCCTGGTTGGACTTAAACGGACACTGTGTAATTTTTTCTCCCATCTAGTGTTCAAATTTGATATTGCACTTTCAAACATGTGTTGCAACCTCTTTAGAACTACGGTAGGCAGAATGGGTCGAGATTCAATGTAGACAGTAACATTGACTTACCTGTCGAGAAGAAAGCAGCAACTTCAGAGTCCCTTTTGGAACCTTCTCAGTCAGAAGCGATTTCCACCTGGGAAATGCGACTGCAATATTTACCCTTGTTTTGTGATTTCGCCGGTCCCGATGTGTGTAGATCAGGCAGCTCAGTGTGTGAATGAGTGAGTGAATGCGTGCGCTGCCGAAACCTTTCTAAGTCAATAGCGTTTTCAACTTGGGAAAAACACGACCCCAAACATTACACAGTGTCCCTTTAAGATGCTAGTCTGTTGTAGATATTGTTGTGGTTTAACATTAAATTGTTTTTGTTTTTGCCCTTTTTCTTTTGGGGGAAAGGGGGGGGTAGCTATGGTAGCAAATTTAACAGATATTAAAATCTTTATTGTATAAGGTTTGGCAAAATACCAAAGCATTATAAAGCACGGATTCTTTCACACTTGGCAAGCTTTATGTGAGGAGGTGCTGGGTTTCTTTAACTTATGACAGGAGGAAGACTTGATATTCCCAGGTTAATTGAAGTTGAACAGTTTATCCAGAGAAACCCATCATGCGTTTTAAAAGTCAAACTACAGTATGTCAAATTTTGTCCAAAAAAGGATAATACATTCAGAGATGACAAAAAAACACCCACGTCCCATGATATGGTGTTTTTATGTCATTTCTGGATATATTGTGCTCTAATATGTATCAACCCACTTAAATTGGGACATTTTAAGCATTTTTAGGCATTTAAGGAATTTTAAAGGTTGACTTTTGACAAAAACACTTCATAATATGGTGTTTTTCTGTCCTTTTTCAAAAAGTTTCACCCTGACGAGCAGCAACAGAAGCTAATTAAGCTATCCTGCAAATTTGGGGGAAAAAAAAAACGACATGCTTTAGTATGACTTTTTGAAATTTTCGCCCCGTCCTAATATGGTGTTTTTCTGTCATTTCTGAATGTATTGTGCTCTAATATGTATCAACACACTGAAATTGGGCCATTAAAAGCATTTTTGAACGTTTTAAGGACTTTTCAAATTTGACCACTTTTGACAAAAACATCCCAAATATGGTGTTTTTCTGTCCTTTTTCAAAAAGTTTCATCCTGACAGGTGTCAACCGACTCTAATAAAGCTATCCTGGGAATTTGGTGCATTTTTAAAGTTTTTACTTTTTTCGGGAAAAAAAAAACGACATGCTATAGTATGACTTTTTGAAATTTTGGACCCGTCCTAACATGGTGTTTTTCTGTCATTTCTGAATGTATTGTGCTCTAATATGTACCAACACACTGAAATTGGGCCATTAAAAGCATTTTTAAGCATTTTAAGGACTTTTCAAATTTGACCACCTTTGACAAAAACATCCCAAATATGGTGTTTTTCTGTCCTTTTTCAAAAGATTTCACCCTGACACGTGTCAACAGACTCTAATAAAGCTATCCTGCGAATTTGGTGCATTTTTAAAGTTTTTTACTTTTTTCGGGAAAAAAAAAACGACATGCTATACTATGACTTTTTGAAATTTTGGACCCGTCCTAACATGGT
>CAFUXE010000311.1:247-35398 GCA_903364295.1 Serranus cabrilla
CTAATTAAGCTATCCTGCAAATTTGGTGCATTTTTAAAAAAAAATTTGTTTTTGAGGAAAAAAAACGACATGCTATAGTATGACTTTTTGAAAATGTGGCCATTTCGCAACATGGTGTTTTTCTGTCATTTCTGGATACATTATGCTCTAATATGTATCAACACACTGAAATTGGGACATTTTAAGCATTTTTAGGCGTTTTAACCCTCTGATGCATGAATTATGAAAGCCTAGGTCAAGATTTTTTTCTTAAGTGTTTTTATTCTTCTGAGGACATGAAAAAAAATGTTCAACCCAAAAATGCTTATATACCTATTCTAGGACGTCCAAAATTTGGAGAAAAAAAAAGAGCTCATACTATATGTATGACTTTAGGATCAAAAATGGTCAAATTTTAAAACGCCTAAAAATGCTTAAAATGGACTAATTATACACTTTATATACATATTAGATCATAATAAGGCTTGAAATGGCCAAAAAACAACCTATTTTAGGACGTCCAAAATTTGAAGAGAAAGTCATACTATAGTACGTCGTTTTTTTTCCACAAAAATGTCATCAAATTTTGTCTGTTGATACGTGTTATTGTATAATCTTTGAAAAAGACACAGAAAACACCATTTTATGAGCTTTCCAAAAACTGGAAAAAACGCCATGGTAGTGTATGTCGTCCAAATTTGATTTAAAAAACAAAGTCGTATATAAAGGCCAAATTTGTCCATTCAAGGACTGCTGGAAAGTTCAAATTCCACTGACCTGTCAACATTCAGTCCTCAATGAATGCCTTTGTTGAACACATGAAGAGCTGATAGATTTTTTCCCTCCACATCCTGTTAACGGATTCCTTTTCCTATCATGAAAAAGAAAATGGCTGCCAGGATCAGTCCGTTTGTCTGGAACATGGATTAGATTTGGATCTTTAACATTAGTTATTAATTTTAATTGGTTTTATTTATTTATTCCTCTGGGGAATCCCCAAATCCCGTCTAAATGGAGACACAAATAAGTCATAGCTTGCTATAAAATGTCATAAAAATGTAATTAACAAAAAAAGTCATAAAAACCCAGCACAGTCACGTCTCCATGGTGACAGTGCAGCAAACTGTAGCTGTTGCCATGGTAATTCGAGCTGGACAGATAGTGTGTGTGTGAAGACGTCCACTGCTGAGGATTACAAGGTTTGATGTGATGTCCTCATATATGTAATATCTTCTGTGTTTGTGTGTGTGTGTGTGTTCACCTGTCGTCTCCAGATCTCCCATCATGCTTCTCGAGGCCACGCCCATTCAAGCGGCACAGTGTCGGCCATCTTGGTGTCAATGTTGCTGGCGTGTGTGTTGGCTGCACTCGGCTACTACGTCTTCAAACACAAGACGGACGCCTTCCGCTTCCACTACTTCAGAGTGAGACACACAAAGATATTCATCGCACAACGTGTCATTCATACATAAAAAATGAATACCAGTCTTTTTGTTTCCTCTGTGACAGAATGACGATGAGGACGGTGCGGCGGGTGGCAGGAAGAAGCCGACGCTGGTCTCCATCCCCAACCCGCTGTACAGCGGCTCCAGAGCCTTCAGCGAGCCGTTTGGGGTGAGCCGACCAATCAGAGACGAGTCTGAGCCACTCAAAGCTTCTGAAACTGAAGCGAGGGTCCAGCAGAGCGGAGGCGATGCTTTTCTCCAGATCCTAGACGATCACAACACACATTGATGATTCCATCTTTATATATCGCAAACCTACAAGTATTGGGATTCATACGCTTCTATAGACTAAGGCATATTTCTAAAAACACTGCATGTTAACCGCTCAGAAAAGTAAATAATAAACACACATTTGTAAGTAAAGTGGATCAGCACATGTTGACCTTTTATCATTTTACCCAGCCTGATTCATGTTTTCAGTCATCACTTTTCAAACTTAATTCTTAAGGCGCCCCAAGAGGCCACACCCTCTCTATGAATCTAGAAAGGTCAAAGGTGAAGAGTATCACTAAAGCAGGCCCACTTTCTGACCTTCACCTCAGTTTACGACCCTCGAACTCCCAGAGGGGACGAACCGCCATAAATACTCACTTTACGACCAAAAACAATGTGGACAGTCTTCCACGTCTCAGTGCGTTGGCCTCTGGTTTGATCATTTTCTCTCGTTCCTGCAGGACGCCGGTCAGGAGTTGGAGCCAGCAGAACCTGAAGAACCTCCAAAGATTCTGGACCTGGGCCAGTAGAACCAGTGAAACAGGAGCCGTCTGTTTACAAACTACAACAACTTGTTGGCTTTGACATGATTCAGATGATCTGTATCCAAATAAAAAAATAAAATCTCTGTTTACTAAACCACATGCTCTCGCTCTTTAGTTAGCAAACAAATGAATCAGTGTGATCATTATTGATATGATTTTAATTTTTATCCCTAATATTTTATATTGTCTATTTATCTAGCTTTAAGTCTTGTTAGGATCTCATTTTATTATGATAATTTCTATTTCTGTTTTGTCTGTGTGTTCTTCCACATCCAGCAGACACAGAGCAACATTATCTTTGCACTGGAGTTGTGTTTGTGTTTAACAGATACATTTCAGTCTAATATTCCCTCTTATAGCTGTCTTTGGTCTCCAACAACTCCTCAGAGATATATCCGACTCTTACGTTTACCAGCTAGTCTCCAAATGTTAGCTTACATCAGCTCATGAGGTGTGAGAAGCAAAAACAACATTTTACACAAGTCAGTTTGTGTCCGTTCAGAAAGTCAAAACAAGCTGTGTAGAAGTGGTGGTGGGTTGGTCGATAACTTAAACCAAATCTTCCTCTGCGATACAGGGCTCCGTTTTGTTTAAAACTATTAAAAACATCAATGAGTCACACTGTGGAACTATTATATATATATATATATACACATATATATTATGCACAATCCAACACACACTATCCTGCTGCTACACACACTCAAACACATGCTCCATTTTCTCCTGTTTGAGCAACATTTGATAAAAACTTTCTGATCCATATATCTAAATGTATTCAGAACAAACATAGTCAGAGCTTCAGCCTCGTCCTTCAACTTCAAGTACAAACTATCATTTCCACCTCATGGTTATATTCCACCACCAACAGATTGAACTGCAGTTTACATTCATGTCTGTCCAGACTCATATATATCCACGACAGTAGTTCTATCTTCAAATATGTTGCTGCAAAAAACCTACAGTCTAAATGGTGAGTGCTTCACACACTTTTTCAACCCGGCAGCTCAGAAGATTTATACGATTACCACGTTTCAAGGTTTCAAGATTAGTGTCAACAATCCAGCATTCAACCAAGAGTCTCCTGCTCTGTTCCTCTTACTAATGGTGTTTCTGTAGAATATACTGATGTCAAAGTGAAGTTAACCTTTGTCCTTTTGGATATTCTATTAGACATCTGTGTAAAATGTCATAATTAGCTTCTGTATTCTTCGGACAACCTGAGAACATGACGCAAAACAATATCCACCATCACTTGAAATCACGATCTCATGGAAGACATTAAACTCTGTCTGCTGTGGTAATAAATCATGGACAATACGTGAGCAAGAGGCTGCATGAGTGTAGCGTGTTAGAAGAAGCTGTTAAAGACAGAGACGGCGTGGAGGAAATGACTTTAGGCTCGTCTGACCTGGTGACATCACTGACCGCGGACTTCACAGACAGATCGATCTGACATCAGAGATGACAGAGATTTGCTGCGCATCACGTGACTAAAGTCATGTAGTGAAGAGGGTCCCTGTTCACCTCACAGACATGAACAAATTAAAAAGTGTCTTAGAAATCTAAATGAGTTTGACCTCCAAATGTGAGCGTAATAAATCATCCTGTTGTCACAGAACGATAACATTCACTCACACAAAGAAGGAGAACATGTTCATCTGAAGGCTGAAAGTAAAGACAAGGTGGAATAAAAAAAAATACAAGCTCTCATCGTGTCCCTTTGTTAAAGGAACAGTACAACATTTTGGACATGCACATTAATGAGAAGGCTGGTACCAACATTCAACTCTATTATATACAAAGCTACAGTCAGCAGCCGGTTAGCTTAGCTTAGCATGTCCAATATTAACAGAATCTGTGACCAAAAAAATCTAAAGCTCTAATTCAACAGGTTATAACTGTTCTAACTTTCATATGTACAAAAAACTGAACACGAAAAATAACAATTGCCAAACGAAAACAGCAGATAATCCAAGAAGTTTCTGATTTTTAAATTCAAACAACTTCAAAGCTAAATCCATGAGACTTCACCCCTGCATTCAGTCGGGATGCTCCAAAGATCACTGTCCTGATTACAGACAGGAAGTCACAAGATGGCGCGAAGGAACCAGCACAGAAGCTGTGTTCAAAGAATGCGTGTTTTTTGCAGTTGGTTTAAAGCTGCAGGTTTTCATTTAAACCAACCAAAAGCACACCTGATACAACAAATCAACAACCACACCAGCAACGGAAACCCTGCAGCCCATCAGATCAGAGAGTTCCCCTAAACCGAGGTATAATTTATGGTAATGTTTCCAACAGTTGTTGAAATGCTTCACTAGACCTAAAAGGTCAAACTCATGGTGGCACTAGAGGAAACATCAGGAGACTTCCTCAGACTTCATCCACTGGACACAACAAACATCTGAACAAAGTTCAATGTAAATCCTTTAAAAAAAGACTCTTGAGATATTTCAGTCTGTACAAAGTGATGCTGCCATCACTACAGTCACGCTTGAAAGAGAAAGAGCTGATTGTAAAAGTCATCATTGGTTTCAGTCTGAGACTCAGGACCTGCTGTTTGACTGTTGTCGGGTCAAGCTGACAAAACTTCAGGCCTTTTTAATTAAACTGCAACATCTCCAACAGCTGTTACAGCCAAAGATGAATCTTGATCTGATCCTGTGTTAATCCAACAACAACACAAAGTTATGATCCTTTGTTTGCATTTCTTTGCTGCCAAGTCTGTTTTGTTTATGTCGAAGCCACAGAAATCTGCCTCAGCCTTCACACTGATTGTTTTGATGTCTCTTTGGCCTCCACATCTGTTCTGGCTGTCTAAACACAACACTTGTGTTTTGTTTACACTGGCAGCAGGTTTTTTGTTGTTTTTTTACACTCAGGTTTTGTGTGATAGCAGCCATGTTGTTTATGATGGAAGGAGCCAGTTTGATTCTTCTGCTACCTCCTCTGTTCAAACCTCCAGGCAGAAAGAGGTTGTTGTTAATCTGCTGCGTCTACCGCTGGCTCTCGCTAAAAAAACCCAAATGCTTCCTCTCCGTGTAGACCTTCACTTTAAATAGCTTTCCTTCTCTGCTGCCGACATTCAAGACACAGAAACACGCCTGACCTCCTCCCTCTGCTGTCCATGTGGCTGTCTGGCAGTTTATTGGCTTGACAGTAGAGAGCAGAGAGCAGCGCACACGAGGTTCATGAAGCAGTGTGATTACACATCTGAGCCATATTGAGATTAGAATATCAGTGACGAGGTAACCTTTCCAAAATGGAGAGCTTGCAGTTGTGGAGGTTACTGTTCCGGCTGTTTCTCTGTCTGCAGAGCTCCCTTCCCCCCCAACACACACAAAGAGCTGCGCGGCAGCGCTGGCTGCAGAGCGAAGCAGCTTGGGAACGGTTTTGCCTGAGAAGAAACGCTGTGGGGGGAGAACGGGGGGAGGGGCCGAAGACCGGAGATCCTGACCTCTACTGCTGCAGGCGGGCTGGCTGTATGCCGGAGCAGGATGTTCACATTCAACATCCTTTGTGATAAAACATCCTGATGAGATCAGATGTTCTGCCGAGACAAAGCTCCGTCCCGTAAAGCTGAAAGTGGCGGCTGGTTTCTGCTGAGAGGAAACCGAAGAGCTAATTCCTATCGATGCGTGATGCGCACTGAAAAGTGAAGCCAATGCTGAGACGATTAGAGCCTGCATTATTTCTAATGCCCAGCAGGGGGCGACTCCACTGTGTAGAAGTCTGAGAAAACGACCGGACAATGGATTCTGACGGTGAGCAAGAACAAAATAGAAAGAGTTACGTATGAATCTATGGTTTTATGAATTCTGGATGACTGCTAGAGTTCATTGTTTGGCAGTCAGGATGTAAAAAGTGTGATGTATTTTTTTGTTTTTCATCAAGTCTGCACAGGAGACTCCCCGGAGGCACAAAAGAAACCGGGGTCATCATGATGAGTGTTTACAGAAAAAGCTCAACCAAGATCCTGCTCACTTTATGGTTCAAGCTTGTTCATCTGTTTTCTTTGGACATTAAAAGGAAAGCCACATTGAGCGACTGTTTCTCTGAACAGACATAGTCATAACAACCATCTAGATAGTTCAGGATCCTGAGACGGTACCCCAACGACGCCTGTGCATTAGTTTGCACTTAACTGACCGAGGACGACTGTACAGAGCTGACCTATCCTGTTCTTCTACAACATCAATGTGGTTCACTGATTGACTCCAGGTCCACCATCAAAACAGTTCCTTCCTCAATTAACAAAACACAAGGTTCAAGACAGCCAAACTTGCCGAGAACGCCAGAAGATCGATAAGGTTGTGCAATCAGTCAATCTGGATCCATCTGGTAAATTGATTTCACAAAACAGGCTTTGTTTTGTGAAATCAATTTACCTAAAGGCGGAATCTGATATCTGTCATATCTGAAAAGTTTCCAGTTTTCCAGTATTTTACTTTGGTGCCCATTGCAGATTTCCAGAATATTCTGAGAGACAAACAGAAGCCCACAGTTGTATTGCCTGCATTGAGACTACAGCTGGTCTGGTGTGAAAAAGTCTGATGTTGACTAAAACATTCCTGAAGACACTAGTATGACCTGTTCTGAACAGAACATGAGTCAAACAGGTGAGTAAACATCTCACTGTCACACCCTCAGTCTTAGTGCAGATGAGTTGTTACGACAGAGCGGGTTGTTGAGGGCTTGAATTTCTGCTATTTCAGTCCTGGTTTGTCACCAGTGTGAGGGGCTGCAGCCAAACATCCAGACATTCTTATGGACTTGATCAACCAAGATTACTTGTATTAACCACTCCAACAGCCTGCCTGTGGAGGCTGTACCAGACATATGGTTTGTTCCAACCATGTCATGGTATCTTGTCTGGAATGAAATGAAGTAACACTTTAAAGTACATTCTAGTGAGAGAAGACCTGACATGGCCATGTTTAAAAGGGTCCCCCTGACCTCTGATCTCAACATATCACCCCATTACACCATGTCCTAACTGGGAGCACCAGCATCATTATCAACTTAATTGCATTGTTTTCTATTGGAACGCATTAACCGTTTTCAACTTTTCATCAGACGCCCTGTTTCTATTTTTTCCTGGTGCTCACGTTTAAAGCACCACAATGGACTTGCTGACTTTTGTTGATTCATATTTCCAACACACTCCGGAAACAGCCTGTAAATTACATAAATTGGGAATAACTGAAAATCTTGTGGATTCAATTAGCCAAATTTATTCACTATGATGATGTAAGTTCTAATATTAGCATTTCATTGCAATGAGAGCATCTTTTCAAACTTGACCTCACTGTACAAAATGAGCTGCAGTGACCTCCAGGATAATCACAGCCTCATGAAACTTTACAACCACAAAACACAGACCCAGAGCATTCAGAGGATGTATGGCCGTCACTATATACACCACTTTACAAGCAGCGTCAGAACTGTGAGGAGGCAATAGATTTCCACATGAGCCTAAAACTGAGACCGGAAACCTAATGTGACACCGTATGTCTTATTTATTTCAAACATGCCAAGCTAAGGGATGGCACTGCCATTGTTAATCCAACAAACATAAGAAAGTACTGCGTGGTTCATTGAGTGGTGACTAGGTGCTCATCACTGAAAGTCAACTAAAAAGTGCCTGAAGCCAAAGTCAGGTAGCATAAAACTAAAGTGAGGGTACAACACAGGATTTGTTTATAAAGCTCTGTCGTTGAGAAACTACAAGTGTTTGGGAGAGACCACACATACGTTAACATCAGAGCAGCGTGTTATACGTCAGAGCATCTGGACAGTCTCACATATTTTTTCTTAGTGGGAGACTATCCGGGACTGGACTGGGACAACAACAAAAAAAAGGCCCTGGCATTTTTGCCCCAACTGGCACCACCACAACAACCACAACTGATGACACACCAACTATCTTAGTGCTCTCTACTAACCGTATCCCACCACACGTATAAGACAGCCCTCATCTCAGAGTGTCAATCAAAACACAGGAAGTCCGGATGCATAACTTTCACCCTTTCATATAAATACAATAACATGCAGCACAGCAAAGCAGGCTCATAGGCCTGCAGGAAACACACAAACAGTGCAGTGGAAACTCTATTGCTCACTGTAAAACTCACAGCTCAAAACTCATTTGTTTCCATTAGCCTTTTCTGTTGCCATCCTGGCTCCTGCTGTTTCTTACTTTCATCTATTGCTTTGCTATGTTTGTAAGGTGACCTTGAGTGACGTGAAAGGTGCCCATAAATACAAATGAATTATTATTAAAATTGTGTTCTACTAATGCTCAGAAAACTCATATTTACATATCCAAAAATATATTTTTGGGTGGGCAAACTACCCTACAGAGACAGAAATTGCCTACCAGCACATTTAACACGGTCACATTGATATCATAACCTTCACTGTCTAAAAGCTCGTCAGTTTATCACCTCTATCAACAACTGATCCTGCTGGCACAGATAGCAGCAAATCAGCTCACACTAACAGGACTGACCTACATGTAATTATGAGCAGGCACTCGAATGTTAAACTGGTATTATAACTGAACAGTAACAAAAGCGAGCCCAGCACGTTGCTGTGCCAGTCAGTTGACTTCAACCAATTAAATAATCCGCATCTCCATAACTGTTAAAGTCAGGACGTGCCAAACTTTCTATCATCAGTGCGCACAGAAACTTTCCTCTCTTACTGTGCTTTTATCCCCTGGCTGCATGCACCCAGTACTGTTTGTACACGAGAAACCCGTCTATACACGACACACTGATAATATAATGTAGGAAGCAAACTACACATGCTGTGTTCAAAGTCAGGATGCTGACAAAACAGAGCCCATTAATCGCTTCTTGCCGCATGTTGCCGGTGCTACCATCTCTATCCACCTCTCTCGTTCATCCCCCGACAGCACACCTCCATCATCACCTGCCGGCGCCGTCAGCTCTGCTACAGGTGCAGTAAGATCCAGCTGCTGCAGCACTTAACATTTCTGTAAGTTTAACACAATTGGCAGCATCTGCCTGAAGGACCTATTGTTTGTTTTTCCTCATCATTTCTCTGCGCTTTACTTTCTTTTCTACATTTCTATTTTCTGTCTGTGCCGTGACTGATTGACTGATTGACAGCCGATGGCCCATGGAGGAGGAGGCCTCAGCTTTCAGCCCTCCCGCTTCCTGTTTTTTTTTAACCATTGGCCAATGACTCAACCAAAAACAAGGTTGTTTGGCCCAAAAGACGTCACTGGCTGATTGATTGCCTGACAGCAGAAGGGCCCAAGAAGAAGGGCGACTGGGCCCCCCCCTCTCCCTATTTTATTGGCCATTGGGCAATCAGTCAACGAAAAAATACATTTAAAAAATAATTAATTTTTTTAACGTTGTTCAGCCTAAAAGACCTGCCAGCCCAGTATGGCAGATGGCCAGTCCAGCCCTGACGATGTTATTAAAATCCACTGCGATTTCAGCAAATCAAAGGTCAAAAACCAGCCAGCTGAGCATCTTGTGTCGCTCAACATGCTCTCCCTCCTCCAACCTAAAATGTCACTTATTACCTCTTTGGCTCTGATATCTTGTTCCCCACCTGCTCCACATCTTACAGCAGAGATGAGGCCAGCAGACTGAGCTCTGAAACCACAGCAGCTCTGAAACGTGACTCCTCAGCTACAGTATCAACCGACTACACCAGCAGAACGGGAGGTGAAGCTATAAGCTAGGCAGATACATCCATGAGAACCATGTCATTAAAAATAACATTCTGGTTAATAGCTTTTTGATAGCTGAAATAATACATCATTAATGAAGAAAATATAAATTACGATTAATATTGGCGACGTTACTAATCACTGAAAGCAGCCAATCAATAAACAGCTCATACATCAATACAACACATCATTTAAAAAGCTACACAGCTTACAAGGACAGGAAAAGGAGGAAGGTGCAGGTCTCTAAATCTGAAAAGAAAAAAAAATTCGGGTTAGGGTTTATAAAACTTCGACTTGCTGGAAACATGGCAAAAAAAAATAAGGTCAAATACCTCTTATATTTAAACCTTTGTTTACATTTTCTACATTTAAAATTCTTCATTTAGCATGACTATGTTTTGAAGAAAAGTTATCCAGTAACTCAAAGTGAAAAAAGTTTGTATCAGGTCATATAGGTGAGGTTGTGATGAATAAAATGATACCAAAATGGAATGGTAAACATTTTTTAAGTGGTCAAATAAAAAGTTAACAAAATACCCCCAAACTCCAAAGGGTTAAATGATCAAATATCATTGATGCAAAGTGAAAATATCAATAAACATCGTCATCTTTGACATTCCAACTTTAAATTTAACCTTTCATTAAAAAGAAAATATTGATTTTTATTTAATAAACACATTTTAAAAAATGTAATTAAAAAAATGTAATTGTCAAGTCATATTTTAGTTGTCAATTGTGTTAAATAGATATGTCATCCTCTGACTGAAGTGAGTCAAATCGTATCTTGACAGACTATATAATAAACAAATATCACTGCTGGAATGTAACTAAGTACATTTACTCACGCATTTAAGTACAATTTCAAGGATACTTTGATTGAGTAGGAAGTCAGCTAATTAGCAGATAGGGTTAATGAGTTTTGCTGGGACTATATAATCATTTAACTGAAGGGAGACGAACATTTTAAGGCAACATTCCTTCGTTAAGTTTCAGGTCGTAAAAGTAAATCGTTTACATTGTAAATCTTCTGTGAGCTGGTTAGATCTAGATAAGACTGCAGAGCTATTCCAGGACCATATGTAACCTTATACGTCTACTTTATTACATTTTATAGGCAGATATTGTACTTTAATTCCACTACATTTAGCTGACAGCTTTGGTTACTTTTCAGGTTGAGATTTAACAAAAAAAAAACTCACAATGGTTTAAAGTGATGAAGTGTATTTATAAGTTAATCATATCAAAGTATAATTAGTGGTTAAAATGAGCACTACCTGGACAACGGTAAAACGCTGCCTACTTAAATGCATCATAAATAATAATTCAATAATATATTTGGAATATACAAAACAATCCGAGGCCGTTCTGCATAAGTAGTACTTTTACTTTTGATACTTTAATTACCTTTTTATGCAGATACTTCTGTACTTTTACTTCGTTTTGAATGCAGGACTTTTACTTTCACAGTGTGGTATTAGTACTTTCATTAAGAAACTGATTTGAATACTTCATAGTATCGTTGTCCAAAGATTGATATAAGATCGTATCGTGATGAAACTAGGGATTTATTTGTATACGCTTTAAGCATAACAGATTTATAGAGGATGTAAACTTAACTCACGGTATGAAGACGCTGTTTCTTCGGTTTCCAAATGGCGGGAAAGTCGATATCCATTCTGCAGGTGAACTTGTTAGGATATTTCTTTTGTTAACCATCTGCTAACTCGCTTTCTGGTCGCCAAAGCAGACTTAAATAATCGCGGAGCTGATCCCATTACTGAAACTACAGCTAACGTTTCGCTTTCGGTTGTTTTAGTTATTTTTGACAAAGCCAGTGACGGCGGCCATATTACCGGTTTTATTTGAATACACCTAAGATCACTTCCGGTATGACATGACGTAGGCACAATTCTTCTTCTTTTTTAATGGCGGAGTTGCAGCTGGGCGGAGCTCCCTCTATAGTGCACTGACGGTAATACAGCCCAAACGATAATATATTTTTGCAACTGAGGGCAGTTTGCCCCGTTTGTGAGACTATGCAAATATGTTCTCTGTAACTGTGTGGCAAACAGCAGTTCATCTGCATAGAAAGAAGGATTTTTTCTCCAAATGTATGCATGCTACCTTGATTAAATATTTGCAAATGTAAAAGTATTTTTTTTTCCTTTATCCTTTTAAAACAAAACATTTTCCATTTATTGTTCAAATTATTTTAGGAAAAAGTTGGACAAAAATAGAGAATAAAAGAACAACCTGCAAATAGCACAGCAGCACCAAGATGCTACATGCTTGGCGGTGCAGTTTGAGGTGTTTCACGGTTTGTGGGTGCCTTGAGAATTAGTTGCTTTTGTCTTATACACATTTAGCCATGCAGTCTCATGAATTGGCCCGTCTGTTTTCCAAGTTATTTCTCGTCGCATGCATGACTAATAATCTATGTAACATGCTCCATGCAGGCTTGTGACTCATCAGCATCTCACAGGCCTAACTGCTATCCTATATAAACGTACTCACTAGCCACTACGGTACACCTGTGCAACTACTCCTTAATGCAAATATCTAATCAGCCAATCACATGGCAGATACTCAACGCATTTAGGAATATAGACATGGTGAAAACGAGCTGCTGCAATTCAAAGCGGGCATCAGAATGGAGAAATGTGATTTAAGTGACTTTGGCATGGTTGTTGGTGCCAGACAGGCTGATTTGAGCATTTCACAAACTGCTGATTTAACAACCATCTCTACGGTTTACAGAGAATGGTCCGAAAAAGAGAAAATGTAGTGAGTGGCCTTGTTTACAATCTTGTCTGCAATTTGAAATGTGCAGACAAGATAGAACCAGTAAAGACAGTTGCTACAGTGACACATCACTACCATGCTGACATCTGCTGCCTAAACACAGAGTAAGAGTGGGTGACATCCCAGCTAGAGTGAAGCAGATCCTTAATATCCTCTTATAAAATGCTCTAATTTCCACTCTTAATACATAACTTTAGGTACAAATGTAGGAACATGTGAGCTTTTTCATCAAATGTTTCTGTGAAAGCAAACAGTCATATTTGGTCATATGAGCCCGAAAGTGGCGACTCCAAGCAGCTGCCCCAAAGTACTCCGTTATCAGAGACCATAAATGTCTTGAGGAGAGCAGACGGTGACATTCATACTAATCTAACACATTCACACTTTTCCAGCTATTCATAGCAAACAACTTCACCTTCTTCCACTTACCCATTTACGCCAGCAATTCAGATTTTTCATTTGATAAACGGTCACATCATTAGAAATCATATTGCTCATGAGAGTCATGTAAAAGATTTGTAGTTGGGGCAGGGGGGAGAAATATTTTTAGATCAGTTTTATTTAACAAAAAAAAAGTTCTCAAAGATGTATGAAATACATTATAATACAAGTTTTTCCACAAACAAGACTAACAGAAAGATCTAGAAAAGGGAATTGTCAGTGGGCATGAACATGACTGCGTACAGACGGATCGGAGAGGGGACATCAAATTCATCAGAATAGAGACGTGATAATCTGTAAAACCGCCTAGCAAATACTTGTGTCAGATTAAACAGAAAAAACAGATTGCTAATTTGTAAATTTCAAACCAGTAAGCAGATTTTCACTTTAATTCCGATTAGTTGCATCTGACAAGTGGCCTGTAACAGTGTCCAGTGTTTAACAGGAAACAAATGCTTAGAAATACAGTTTTATTTTTTATTTCATTGTTTGCCTTTTATTTGTGTGTGTTAACAATACAGTCCTTCTTTACTGGCCTTCTCTTTGATAGATAAAAGAAAACTTCAAGAATCAAAACATAGTTTGACAGAACTTTCTTTATATATAAATTAAGTTAATTTTCTGGCTTTTTCATTCACATTTAGTAAGCTTGAGATCAGCTAGTAAGTGGACATTGTAGACTTGGTGGAAGATATACGGTTTTGGGTTGAAGTATTGTTTTCAATGTCAAACTTTTGTCTCTTGGAATGTGGTTTTGTCCAAACAGCAGAAACAACATTTTTAGGGGAAATCACAGGAGTGTATCACAGATGAAAACACTGACATGGATTCAGGTGGCTCCTCACAGCTGAAACCCTTTAGAAAGCACACAAGGCTGTTTAGCATGCTCGTTCCAACCTGAAGGGGGGCAGCAGTATCAGTCCCTCAGAAAACAACACGCAGGAAGTCACGGTTTCTAAACGCTCCAATCTGAACTACAAAAGCACAAACATGATGACATTCTTCTGCCAGTCATTTAATTCAGCACCAACATTGCAGAGTTAGCACCTGTAGTAAAAACCAGTGTGGCCCCAAAGAAAGTCAAACCAAGTATTTTCTATATGATGCAGGAAACAAGAACAACTTTCATTTTCAGGGAAGGGCAACAATGAAGCGCTGTCACACTCTCAAAGTCTATTTCTTTCAGTTTTAAGGTGAACCAAAACAGTTTGATCACAGCTTAGGAACTCAAGGAATTATAAAGTAGATTCTGTTGGGCAATTCTTGCCATCAGCTCAACAGAACACTGAGTTTTGGTGGAAGATTAAACTTTCTGCTGCAGTTTAACTGGTCATGAAAGAAAATCAAGTCTGCAGTTTCAAGTTAACAAATGTCACCGCAAACATTCTTTAAGTCAACCAAACAAATGTCTTACATCAAGGACCAAACGGACAGTTGGTTGGTTATGAAATACAGAAATGTATAGGACAAAAGTAAGTCTTGACCGACATTAAACCAACAGGTGGTGGTTGTTTTTGCAGCTGGTGTAAAACCTTTTAAACCTTTGGAGGTGGACAAGGGCCACATCATGGAATGGAAGAATTATGATGAAAGGAGCCATAATCCAGAGAATAAACTCTGAAATTACAGTCAGAATTTGTAAATGCAGGATTCAGCTGGTTCAGATTAGGCTTAATAATGAGAAAACAAAATTGATGTCAGAATTCTCATCTCATCATTCACAATGTTTTCCCAGATTTGAAGATGAATCTCCAAAGTCAAAATGTGTAAAACAAGGCCCAAGTCCTCTTCCTTACTCACTGTTTTCAGCAGTTCACTGATTCATGTTGTTACTGTGAAAACATCAAATCACCCAAAGGTCAAAAATACTCTACAAGTCTTACCTCCATGTGTGGATTAACTAAACCAAAGGAACACTTTGTGAAGGATGTGGATCAGACCAGTCATCCAGGTATCAATCTATTTATGTTTGGGCCGTTGTTTTAATTACCTGCTGATTTCCAGTGGAAACGGAACAAAAATATAAAAAAGGAAGACAAACTAAACACTTTTCTCTTTTTCCCCTCATATTTTGGGGTTGTTTTCTGGGACCAACCAACCACCACATCTGCTTGTCTGAAGACTTTGGAAAGCCACCCTGCTCATACACCAGTTCATTTGGCTGTCCAATGGGATCCATCCTGCCCCACCACTAGCTTTATTTTCTCCTTCTTTCCAGTGGAAAATGGGGCACTGCTGAACTGTTTTTAAGCACTGCAAGTAAAAAATACTTAACAAACAAGCGCTATACTTCAAAGAAGTTATAAATACTCTTTAAACAACTGTCAGTGCCCAGTGCCTTGTTAAAGGGCAGTGAAAGCTGCCTCCCAAAATTCATCAGCAACATTGGATAGCAGGTAGTCGACTCAAAGCAGACTGATGATTGGTTGAAGTGTTATATAGCGTAAACCAAAGTAGAAAGTAAAAATGTACCAGTATCCGGCCGTCATTTCCCAGCCTGCTGAGAAAAGCATCACCTAACTTCAAATGCCTTTAAATCCCAGGTGCCCCTATCAGGAACCGAAACTTCAACAGACAGACTCTGACTTCTCTACCGCCAACACTCAGCAGAGATCACAAAAGAACATGTAAGACGTCTGTAATGAACACTGGGGCTCAGCCAGGTACAGGCTAATGGATGAAAAACACTACATCTGCTAAAGGAAACAATGTGTGCGGGTTTGGGGGGAAATTGTCACTTATTCTGGTATCTGAAGTCTCTCAGCACGTGGTTCAGAGGTTGGATCTGAATCACTGGAGACAGGTTGACCTGTAGGATCTTCTGCGCTTTTCTGCATGCCTCAGCCACAGAGCGAGAGTCATCCACCTTTACCACTTTCCATCTAAGACTATTTTTGTCCTTCCAACCGTTTCTCTGCCGGGTCTGGCTGTTCAGTTCCTTGGGGCCCAGACTGTCTCGGTGGAGGCCGTTGCTCCTCCACCCATTGCTGGTCAGCGCTGTGTGAGTCTCTGGGAAGGCTCGTCCATTTGCACAGAAGACCGGTGCAGAATCTCCAATGAGAGCGCCGTCCAATCGGATGGGGCAGGACAGGCTCTTCTGGCTGAACAAGGCCACTGCTTTGGTGGGAGCCCCACCACCATTCTGAGAAGGCTGCAAAGGTATTCCTGAAAGCGTTGGAGGGTGCCGTTGCTGTGAAAAGGCAACCGAGGGCGCCTCAGAGGAGGAGTCCCAGGAAGTGTGTATCTGGAGTCTGGCTGTATGGAAGCCAGGCATTCCCTCAATGTTGGTAAGTCTGAGGCATGGCCGCACCTGCAGCGCCTGTGACATGTCTACAGTCCGACTGGGTGTCCTGCTGCAGATAATGGCATGATGGCCCACCAGCGGCTCTGGAGGGCGGACGCCTTGAATCTTGGGTTTGCTTTTCACAGAAATGTTCCAGGATGGGTGCACCTCTCTTTTCTTGACTGGGGGCTTTCTCCCCCTCTTCTTGGCTATGGGTCTGATGTTCCTGTTGGGTGGCTTCAACATATCTTCAGTCAGTGGTTGGCTTGTGCTGGAACGGTAGCGGTACACATCCTTGCTCCGCAGAACAGTGGGCTTGTGGCCCTCCTCGCCCAGCTCCTGCAGAAAGCTGACCAGCTCTTCACTGCTCGAGAGGTCACGGGACATCGGGCTGAGGATCTTGAGAGCATCCAGGAGAACATTGTGCCCCGCTGACGAGATCCGGGACCAAGAGTGAACTGCCCTCCGCTCGTCATTGGCAAATGCCAATGGTCGGCCAACCACGGGGCCTCGTGCCGCATCAGCCATGTTTCTAGTCCTGCCAGAAATACAGAAAGCACTTGGTTACGGGAATCACAGAAAGGAACAAGAATCAGACCTGATAAACGAGGACGGAGGACAATCCCTTCTATTACCTCCAAATTTATGTAAGTTGGGACTCCCACCCTGGGCGTGCACTCAAATGCCCTGCTAGTGAAGCTTACAGCTGGCAGGCAAAGAGAAGTGACTGGTAACGCTCTGCGTCACAAAGACAGCAGAATTATTGCATGTGGTTGTATGCCTCAGCAAACACGTCAAGTTGCAGTTTATATCCCTGTCTGTCCACACTCGTATGTAGCCATGACAGTAAACAATGCTACAAATAAAGATGTCATGCAAAGAAGCTACAAATTCTATAATGTTGATGCATCACACACATCTATACATCGAACAACGATGTACTTCCCAGTTCAAGCAGTTAGCTGGCGGCTAATGACACAATTGTATAAATGCGCAAAAAAAGTACGAGCAGGTTTGGACGGATCCCTTGTAGGTGTATTTTATTTGTTCATGAATGAATTGTAGTCCTGTCCACTATTTTATTACCATCATGCCCATCTTTACTTGTGTGTATTGATCGCGGTGCATTTAGGTGCACCTTGTAAATACAGGACAATACCGATTTGGTAGCAATACAGAATTCCTGAGAGCTTTAATGCTATAGGCATCTACATGTGCTTTTTGTATGCCGTTTGTCTCTCTGTCACGTCTTGTCATGTCGCTGTTATCATGAACAGACTGCTTTCACTCTGATTTTGAAAGTCTATGTGCTTAAAGCACATGAGGTGCGTTTTAAATACGACTGTGAAAAACATTGACTTGAAGGAAAATTATGTAACAAAAAAACCTTTAGAAATTCAGGCATCCCTCGCATCTTTTCAGAATGCATTATCTGTTCATATCCAAATATTGTATAGTCATCTTATCTGAACGTGTCTCTACCATCATCATTACGCTGGTTCTGGGTGCTGAGACCTTCTGACACCTGACCTCCATACTGCTCAATTAAATGTGGTCCAGAAAACTAAGCTTATTCTGCATCTGAGTTCACTGCAGGATGTTGCCGTTATAAAGGTCACCTGGATATAAAAAGGTAACAACTGTGTACTGCTGCAGCTGTGGACACACAGGCTGGGGATTTTTTAATTGCCAGATTAATGCTCAGGGGAGACGCTAGTTTTCTGCCAGCAGCAGTGTAATCAGACACCTCACACAGCCCGACCAGCACACCGAAACACAGTAGTCATAAAGAAACTGTAAAGCTACACATCTGCTGAGAGAACGACCCCAGCTGGCTCGTTACCACTGCGACCTTCTCTCAGTTGGGCACCACACCTTTATACCCTTCATGTAAATGAGCATTTTTTTAGTTACCATGGCAAAGAAGACCTTTGGGATAGTAGAAAAAAACGCCCTGGGATCCTCTCCTTCAGAAAAAAAAGAATAAAAACATAACATGGTCTTGGGGAAGAGAAGCTGCAAAACAATTTTTATTTGCAGCAGAACCAAAAAATGGACAAAGGCAGTTAATCAGAAACAGAGCATGCACCATGAACTACAGTAAATTAATTATTGGCTGGATTCAATGCGTTTTTTTTAATTATTGAAAAGCGTTTTTTGAGTGTAATGAAAAAGGTTTTGGAGGACCTGAAGACTTCTGGCCCAACTAAAAACTAGACTCTGGAGCTCCATCTTATTATTTACCTGCTGTTTTGCAACTTCATGTATTTTTTTTTATAACTTTTTAGGGCAGGAAATAAGAGGGTTGCCGGAGTACATTATTTCCAACTAGGCCCACGTTCTAAAACATACTTCATCGTGCAGTTCAATTGTTCTCAACACGCACCAACACACCATCCCCAACAGACTCAGTTACTTTTTTTTAACGCACACAAAAACAGAATATAAGCGAGTATGAGAGTAATCAGAGAAACATGATTTAACTTCAGCTTTACTTTACTTGATGGAGTTTGACAAGCCTGCTATTATTTTAACATTGAAGTCTTTCAGTTGTACAGTTTTAACCACAACAGTTCCCAGCACTTCCTTTCTGATGATACAAAGGGCGCACTGAAAGATGGTAACTTGTTTGTAACCAAGGCTAAGTCATGATAAGATTGTCTGACTCTATAATCAAACTCAGTTTGTAGTGAATGAGAAAAGGAAGCCAGATTTAAGACAGTTTTAAACTGCTAAAAGCTTTGATCCTGGGAGAAGTTATTATATGAGGCCGGTGTATGTTTTCAGATATTCACTCTGAAGGATCAACAAAGGTCAAAGAAACTAGGTGCCTTTCATGTGGTGAAAGACCAGAAATGTGACATCGCTGTGAAACAGTAGAGTAGAAAAAAATCTACAATCTGGGTGAAACGTCCCATAAGAATACCAGTGAACATGGAGATGCTAATTAGCTGCCTGGTAGAAAAGACAAAAGTCTGCAGCAACATGATCACAGCATCAATCTGGTGGCTGTTGGTAATTTTCCACCTCACACATGATATAGCCTAATAGTACAAGCCCTGCTCTGTTTACCTTTCATCAAAACTGCCGACATGGAATGAGATGGTATCTCACCAGTTAAACTGCACTGTGCAACCCCCCAAAATATGATAAGAGCAATCAATCAATTAATTGAATTTACAGTTTAAACAGCGCAGATGTGGCTTCGCCTGCAGAAACTGAGCGAGTCGAGTAAATCTCTTGCTGCTCTGCAGCTGAACATGCAAACTATCAGGCCCATTAATCAGAGGCACTGCACACCCGCAGACAGCCCAGCGTTTTTTGTAAATTTTTAAAGGCCTACATTTTTATGGGTACCGTTATTCTACATTATTATTTGTATTAATAAATGATACTTGCATAATATTTTTGCAGCTGTGAAGCATGCAGCTTAGCGCGAGTTATATTTACTGGAAAATATAACCAATGAGATTTAAATATTTCAAACAGATTTTCAGTAAAAAAACAAAATAAAGGTAAATGTAAATAAAAGTTATCACTGAAGAGCACAAACTCTGTCTATTATAACTTCATATCCAGACTAGGGGCGTCACAATTCGCCAAAACTTTCGAATTCTGGAATGTACCACACTAATGCCATATGGTTAATTTTCAAATCCTGCATTTCATTTCATTATTGGAGTTGAAAGCACATTTGTTTTTGATTTTCAATTCAGAATTTGTTTCTTAGGTAGCCTGTATTGTGGGTGTGCTAGCTAGCCAATTCTTGTGCCGTCACTTTGATCAGAATCTGTGAGATAACCACACCCAATTAATTTAAATATAACAGATTGAAATGAGAGCTAGGAAACACATGTCACATAAAATGTGGCAATATAGTATTATGAAATAAAAGTCCCAAAAAATAGTAGAAGTAAAAGTAGTCTGTTGACAAACATTATTTTAATTAAAACAAACGTATCTTAATGAACAACATTGACTTATTTTGAACTCATGTTTCCATTTATTTATATATTTATTGGCTTATATATACATTTGTTTCAAAGCCATATTTGTTCATTTAATATTGATGTTAATAGAATTCATTAAGTCTCTTTTGCAGGTTGCTTTCGTGGTGGAAATGCAGCTGCTGTCTGCAGCTGCGGCTCTGTGGTTACAAAACAGTTAATCAGAGCGAGTCGACACAAACCTCTGTGATTGGTCAGTGTTGAATGGGGAGCGCTTCATTTGATGTACCAGATCAGAGCAGGAACTCAAAACACAGCATGAAATGTTACAAGCCAGAGTTGGTATTAGAAACAAACATTTCTGAAGCACCTGTGTTAAAAGAATATGCACGTTTATGTGCATCTACACACACAGCGCTTACAGCTGAAACTTAATAAATTTAAGTTACATTTATACATTATGTAACTTGTCATGTGTCCTTTGTCTGCTTTGAATTTCTGAATCTAAACTTGGGCAGGTAATACTAAAGCCACGAGCCAGGTACTTTCAGGGTTTGGCAGCAGTGTTTTAACGGGACTGGTTGAACAGATGCGATATCACGACAAGGGCGACTACAACAAACAACAGTAGCACAATTATTTTTATACTCCATCTGATGTACCATGATCAAACAGTGAATGCACTTGAGTGGTTAGTGAAAATAATGGGCTTTACATATTGATGTGATGAGCTTAAAAGTTATAACTGAGGGATGCTGACTACTGTTTACTAACGGTTATTGTCAGCTGTCAGTTCTGCTATTTGCTAGAAAGCACCAACCAACAGGAATAACACTGGGCAAAACACTGGGCTGAGAGAATCAGATCAATTGTTGGTGTTTTTGAACAGCAAAAAAGCACAAAACACAGTCCACATTTCTAGAATATTTAAGGCAAACTTTGTCAGTTTTCTACAAATTAACATGTAGCTAGCAATGCATCCATTTTTTTTGTTTTTATTCATAATTTCATTTAGAATGGAGGACACTGCAACACTGCTACTTTGATAATATTGAATCATTATTTCATAATAATCATATTCGGCCATGATGGAAATTTGGACAGTGAAACTGCTTAAACTTGACAACTCCAGAGAATCTATCCATTAGTCTGCAAACCAGGTGGTTTCAAACCCACTTGAAAAAGTAACCAGGTAACAACTTACATATGACAAAAGCCTTGACCCTGCGAGGATGCGGTTTACTGGCTAAGTAGCTAGCTATCAACCAGTCTATTTCAACACTGGTCATCTGCTTTTCTCCAATGGAGTAATCTTCTTGCTTAGCAGCAGGGAGTGGTGGGACCATAATGCCATGCTGGCCACCTGCCTGCTGTCATTTTCTGTAACATGAAAGGCAAACAAAGATGTCTAAAGTCTTGCTCTAGCAATGTGCGTTCATACAATGTGAAGACTGTGCGGATGAATTGTTGTTAAGCATGCTAGTAAGTTGGCTAGCTTCCATTATGCTCACAAGAAGAAGATGAGGTCCAGGAATAGGAGCAAATGCCAAGAGTTCAGTTTTCTTTCGACAAAATTAGGATTGGTGTGTTAACTTCGTTTGCTTGCAAGTAATGCTTTTCAGTGAATCACTGTCCACATAAAGCATTTCCGGATCCGAGGAACTTTTTCATAGTTCTAAGAACCCCACTTTTCATTGTGTCCAAACTGCAAGAACTAAGACTGATCATAGTTCTTGTAGCTCCTGTTTAGGAGCAGGTTTTCTCCCAGCAGAAGGGGAACCATGCGTGACGTACATGATCAGTGATTGCTGGGCGGGGATTGATCCAGAGATGTAAGTGCATATTGGTCAAACAGCCAATGCAGTGCCAGCAATCATTAGGCAACAATTTTTTTAAACCGGTTAGACTGAGTAGGCGCTGTCTACAGATCAACGGTCAATGACAAGCTTTGTCACCACAAGTAGTAAGTTTGACGATCGACATGCAGAGCAAAAAGCCACCCTCATCTCCAAGATGATAGCAAAAGACATGCTACCCATTGTCTTCATCAAGGGGGAGGGTTCGTAAGTATGATGGTATATCTTTCAGTATACAGTCCCCTCACAGATCTCCGAATAATTGTCAGATGGTTCCCAGCGAATATCGAATAGGTCTTTTGCTCAAAATGCCCATTGATAAGTACTATGGAGTGATTTTGACTTGTAAACAACTGGCCAGCTCACACCCCTTCCACCAATCTCACACATAGTGCTGAGTTGCATCTCAAATTAATCTTCAGGTTCCCAGTGTTTCAGATAGTGCAGACCACTTCTATATGACAACCACCTGCTATCTCCCGCTAAATATTCCCTTTGTCCCCAATATTCTTCAAAACTGCACTCTCATTTTAGTGTAGAGGGTCCCATTGGGTTTATGACCACACCCCTAAATGGGAAATTACTAATACTTAATACTACTTACCATTATTTATTCCTGCAAAACATACTCCAATCTCAATACACCATCGTTAACTGGAAAATGTTTGCCAATGTTTTTCAGGAATAGTTTGGTAGTTTCTATAATGTGAATATTTTTGGATATTAGGAGCTAGTATGCTTTTGTCCCCATATAACAAACCTTAAAGGAACCATAGCACAAGCTGAAGTACAGCACTGTCCTTGTAAGGCCAATGACAATATGTTTGAAAACAGGCTTGCATGCAAACGTAGACACTTTTTTAAAGAAGTGTTAATTCCAAGACAGGAACACAGGCAGAGGCTAAGCTGTTTATCTGAAGAATTGCGAGTTGAGTGCTGCATTATATCTCTGTTAGTAAATGTAAAAGTATCACATAAGACAATGGTTTACAGGGATTTTAGAATAGCTAACAAAATTTCTTTTATTAAGTAATCCTCTCATGTCTTTTGCTTGAAGGTGCTGTGCAGGACATTCAAAGCAGTGGTTCGCCTACCATTATACCAGCCTGTCAACCAGACTGCATACTGCTTACAACATGGAGGTGCCTAGAAGCTAACATAAAACCATAGCGATTAACTAGCCAGTGTGATGTACATTGCAATAAGTTCTCATCCCGACCTCGTCACATACCAACGCCTTGTCAGGGACTAACATGCACGCAAGGCTGGACCGACTACCACAACAAAGAGCATAGAAGCTTGGACTAAAACACAAACATCTTCTTCTGGTTATTTTCCACTTATTTCCATTTCGCAACCCCAGCTGGACTAGTTTGTTGTTTTAAGACTGAACCCATCGGGTTAGTTTGCAGGGCAGTTAGCTATTACACAGATATTAGTATTTAGTAAGCTGGTCCCTAATAATGTCATAAAGTAATGTACCATAAAAGAGAATTTAAAAGTCATTGTATTCTAGTTTACAGAAATGTCAGATAAAAGGTTTCTTATTAAAAGTCTCAGTATACTATGCCATACACATGTCATAAAAGAATGGGTGGAAATGATTATTATCTCAAAACTGAATCCACCTGTTTAGCTCAGAGGACACAGTTAGCTATTATTTACTATCTAGTCCCTGGATTTTCCCAGGGCAAAGGCCTGAATTATGGTGGGTAGTTTTTCGCATTGGTAGAAACACTAGTTTAAGGCTACTTTAAGGTTACTTTGTTCTGAACTCTGCATTCTTATTCAGCATTATCTTTGGTTCTAGCTGTTGTGTCTCAGTCGAATATGTGCCATATTAGTTAGCCGGGACTCCTGTAACAAATCAACTTTCAAACAGTGTTAACTAAACCCATCTACATACACCAAAAGATCAGAAAGTAGCCAAGCAAATTTTTCCTTACTTCTTCTAAGAAAAATGTGTGTTCAGACTCTTTAAAATGTTTCTTGTTGCAGCGATATTTTCTGTATCAAACCACCATTTTACTGTCAGGATTGTACATAATTTAATTCCATAAAGAATTACTTGAGAGAGGGAAAAAACTTCCCACGCTAGCTAGCTAGCTTACTAACTTACGGTTAACTGTGATAACTTCCTAAATTTTTGTTTTACTGGCTCTTCGTTATCACAATGGTCTGCATTAATCAGATCAACAAAACTAAAAAAACAAACAGAATAATGTGTTTACTCATTTGAAAGAGACAAAGAAACCTGTATCGGTGTCACTACATTTAATAGAATTTGATTTAAAAAAGCTATAATCAAATTAGATAAGGTTACCCTAAGCTACCAAACGCGACCCTATGTCATTCCTAGCTCTAGAGCGCCTCCATCAAGAACATGCCAATAATTTGTAGAACACAGCTTTCTAAACACTCTAACTGAAGCCAAATATAGATCCATGTAGCTGCCACATAGACTCTTACTTTCAGTGTTTTGATGAAAATGCAGCCATTATTGAAACATTGGGTTAATCATTGAACAACAACACCTATAACTTATGAGGTTATAACTAAAATGCTGGGGACCGGAAACATAAAAGCTCTAGATGGTCATGTGGCTTTCAAAACATTTGTCAAATGCACCCCTACAAAACCACCAATTTACTGTCAAGATTGTAAATAATTTAATTCCATAAAGAATGACTTAAGAGAGGGAAAAAACTTCCCGCACTAGCTAGCTTACTGTAATCACTTCCTACATGTCTGTTTTACTGGCTCTTCATTCCCTCAAAGGTCTGAGATAATCAGGTCAACGAAACAACAAAATACGAAACAAATAATTTGTTTACCTAGTTGAAAGAAACAAAGAATCCTGATGTTTTCAAATACTGTCTGGTCTTTGGTTTCAATCACAGGTGTTATTATAATCCGCACAAAGCTGTCGAGATTCAGGCTGTTAATATCTGTTCACTACATTTTGAAATATTAGATAAAGGTTAGCTACCAAACATGCACGAACCTACATCGTTCGTAGCTCTTGAGGGTCCCCCTTTACGAACATGCCGATAACTTGTAGAAAATAGCTCTCTAAAACACTTAAACTGAATCCAAATATAGATCCATGTAGCCGCCACATAGACTATTGGTTTCAACTTTCAGTCCTTTGATGAAAAATCACCAAAATGGAACGACTAGGCTAATCAGCGAACAACTAAGCCTATAGCTTACGAGGGGACAACTAAACTGTTAGGAACCAGGAAGACTTACTGTCAGGACTGTGCATAATTTAATTCCATAAAGAATTAGTTAAGAGTTGGAAAAATTGTCCTGCGCTAGCTAGCTAGCTGGGCAACTTACGGTTAACTGCGATAACTTCCTACGTTTCTGTTGTACTAGCTCTTCCAGGCTCTTCTTGGTTTCCGCTATGGTCTGAGATAATCAGGTCAACAAAAGTAACAAAACACACAGAATAATGTGTACACTCAATTGGAAGAAACAAAGAGACGTCTAACAGTGACACTACATTGTGATAAAACATTTTTTTACCAAAACCGCTAGAAACAGAATAGATAAGTAAGGTTACATAGGCTACCAAACGTGCGCTAACCTACGTCGTTCGCAGCTCTCGAGCGCCCCCTTCACGAACGTGAAAATATGAAGAGAGCTCTCTGAAACATTTAAACTGAAGCCAAATATAGACCCATGTAGCCGCCCAATAGAAGCTCATTTCCAACTTTCAGTGCTTTGATGAAAAACGTCGCCATTATTCACACAGACTTGTGAACTGCCAGCGACAAGCCCTGCTCGCCAAACACTCTCGCAGCAATCTTTCCTCTGTCTGAGCACCTACTAGTTGTAGAGGCTTCCTCAGCCCCTCCGGCCGGCCTCGTCCCCAGCCCGCCAGACATTATCCGACGTATTTTCTGAGTCGGAGGTGAAGGTTACCGTTTTGAATGAAAGTGCTCAACATTAATAGTGGAATTACCTTTTAACGGCGTTGTTTCGGCATCCTCTGGTCGCCGCTGTACCGACGCTCCACGGTAAAATGGCTGCAACAACAGCGGTGTGGATGACAGACTAGGGAAGAGAGGCGGAGGCAGCCGGGGAGAGAGAGCAGGGGGCGGGCTCTGTTAAGCCCGCCGTGGGGTGGGGGTGGGGAACGGGCACAAGTGTCTGAAAAATATTACTTACTTTTCCAACGAGAAAAAATATTCTCTGAAACCAAATCCACAACAAATCAAAGATAATTAAAATGTGTTTTCAAATATCACAGTATTATTTGGTGAACTGCACATTGGCTATTTCAAACATGAAACCTGAGCACATTATGACACCGTAACGGGGCGGGGCTTAAACCTATTTTTGTTTTTGTGACTAAAATTCTTGGAGTCAGCAACCAAACAACATACAGACCAACCTACAGATTATCAGTGGTGGTATGTTAAAAAAATATATTAATTTAAATTTTAAAAATACATTTTCAAAAACTACAGTAGGCAATTTTAAGGAAATTGTATTTCCATTTTCTGTTCATTTATAGTTCTACTCCGCAAGAACATTTTGGAGACAAATATTGTACATTTCTCTCCATTACGTCTATTCAACATCATTAGTTAGGCCTACTAGCTAGGCTACTTTGCAGATTTATAATTTTAATACATCAAATCAATCAACTTACAAATTATGATATAATAATGTAGATATAATTTAATAAGATTTTGGTATCTGAAGCTCTCTGGTCTCCATTGTAATCCATTTGTATCATGGATGTATAAATTGAACTGGATGTAGTGTTAGAGGCAGGGCACTATTAATCCTTACGAAAATTGGTCAGTGGTGCATGGAGCAAAAGAAGAAAGAGCATCTTTTAGAGTCTACTAGACTCTCCAAATGCTATCAGACCGAATTAATCAAATTCTGAACCCAACACACAACCAACTCGGATATTGTAGTTCTATCATTTGGCCACTATGTCCAACTGGCTTAAAAGCCTAACGCTGTTCATTGGGGCTTGGTTTGTATTCCACATAACATTAACTTATAGCTTTTCAGTTGGCTTTGGTTGCATACAGTTACACAATAGGCTTGGGGAGTATCAAGATATCACAGTTTACCACTTTACAATCTTGTCGGTATGATTTTGAATATCGTTGAAAGTACAGACATTCCTCTGTGATGCTGAGATGCTGTATTGAGGTGTTTTATCATAGTGCACAGCATGTGCTACCAGTCATCTTCTTCTATTGTTTTTCCAACCCACTTTAGATTCAACTACTCCCACCTCCAAATGGCACAGACCTTGATGCAGTGTCAATAAGGAAGTGGAGAAACTGTTAGACCCCACTAGACACCAGTCTGCTTTTGAGCTAATTTGTGACTAATTTAGTATGAAAGCTAGCTAACTAGTGTATGGATGGCTAGTTAGCAATTTCGCCATTCTGTCGTTCTACATTGTTTACAGAAAACTAGTTAAACAAAAATTGATCTGCCGTTAGCAAGGAGCTTTCCTAAGTGTGACAAGAATGTGTGGAAGAAGCAAATTGTTAGATTTTACTAATTTAGCAAACGGCTAGTGAGCAAGCTAGTTGGCTAACTCCACCATGCTTTCCATGCTACAGTAGATGACACAGAGCTCTGTGCTCTGACCATTGACTGTATATGAAGATGGATAGTCTTGAAAGCTCCCCATGAATGAAGCCAGAATATCTGGATCGCCCCCTGGTGACTGGCTGTCTCTTATTCTATTAATTCTATTGCATTCTATATATCTATTGGTGAAATTTAATTATATATTAGTTAATTTGTTTTTAATGGTCTATCATCTGTTTGTGTGTCTGTTATATGTTGTTTATTAAATACTTATTAAAATTATAAATTAATTCGATTATAAGGAATATTGCTGGAAAGTTATGCATTCCTAACAAGAATTAGGAGTGCAAAAAAATGTTTTGTGAGGAGTTGTTTACAAGTGGAACCTAGTGCAGAACATAACCCAGGAGACAGGTCAAAGTTAAACAGGTTCATGAGAATGACAGGAAGAGGTGGGGGAATGCTGAGCGGCTGGTTAGCGTAGCAGCAGAGGCAGCAGGGGAATCAGTTTGCACGAAGACAGGCAGACTGATTCCCGGAGCACAGGGAGCAAACATCAGACAAGGAAACACAAGTAGATTTTACTGGTCAACTAACTGGAGTTGAAGCCTGAACATAAATACCACTGAGCCAGGAACAAACAATAGATGTTTTCCACAGCAGCCATTTTGACATGAAATTGTAGGGCTAGTACAGGTGCTACTAATTACATGAATTAAGGTTCTGTTCAGTTTAAGTGTAGCAGACTTTCAAGTGAGGCATCATGAACAATAGCAAGACCCTAGATCTGAAACAGAACAGAATATTGATTAATGTCGCAAGTGCCACCTGTGCTTGTCCTTCTAACTTGTCAAAATGGCTGCTGTCAAAGAGGTCGATCCGGCACAGAGTGGGAGAAGAGCCGGGTAGCATATGCTGGAATGGTGACAAACTGATTGCAGGCAGGTGTGTTGGAAGAACAGGGAGCCAGGAGAGTGAGAGAGAGTGCACACACTGATGTGTCCTTTACACAAAGATCCCATATACTGCCGTAAAGAAGATCCGCGGTTATGCCGGCTTTGCTATTTATCTGCGCTAGATGTAAGGGGATCATGTGTTTACCTTAGTGTAGCAATGTGACTCTGTCCGTCTGTCTGACCGCAGCCAATCTCTCACACAACTGGACCAATCAGTCTTCAATCAGTTTTATATTTCTATAACTGTGTGCTGAAGGACCTTTCATTGTTGTGGCGGTCCTTAGTTTTTTCGATAAACCTGTTTCATTGATTTTCCAGATATTGTTGTTGACTGCTGCTCATTCCTCCAGCCAGTAGGGGTCACAAGTCATCAACAACTGCTTTAGTTGCGTATCAAAGGTATTTCAGGCAATCACCAATACTAAAAACAAGCATTGCATTGTCTGTTGCAGGTCATATTTTGGCCTTTGCAGTGAATGTTTGTTGTTGTATCGTGTATTGCAAAACATCATGGTTTTCATTCCAGCTCCCCACACAAGGTCACATTTGTGTTAGTTCTTGTACGAACCATTGTAAACAACCCCATAAACAACACTAAATTACTATTTGTCATCAACACCTTCAAAATAACCACTATTGATAATATGTACTTGTTTGGAAGTCTGTGAAAGAGTCCGGACAACTACAGCAGTCAACAGCAAATAAACAGATTTTGACGTGACTTGATGCAATAAATAAACAAGGCAATCAGAGATGGCAGACTTCACCCCTGAATTGAAATGAACTGAATACGGATGTAGATAGACACTGCATCACTGCAGAAGTTGACTCCCTGTCTGCGTCTTTTTACCGGAGCCTCTCTGTTAGGATCCCTGCTGTGTTCACACAGTGAACTCACTCAAATAAACGAGGGCTCTGATGTTGTGAATGTGGAGGTGTCACTGTGCCTCACCCATCAGGCTGCCATTCAACTGGCTTTATCAAACATCGCTACGTTTCTCCAGTCTGGATCAGACCTGAGCTAAACTGAACCTAAACTTTTGTACGACAAGTTTACATTTGCCATTTTCAATTTTCCAAAAGCTATTTATAGTTTTTGTACTGTAGCTGTTACAAAGGAGAAGACACTAAGGCCAACAACACACTTCCTCCCCATTGTCCCCAAAGAGAGCTGACACATGGCTGTGGTAATAAAATAAAGTCAGAAGTTGAGCTTGGCCAATCAAATGAGAGCATCTCACATTCTCAGTAGATTCATTTGTAATGGGGAATTGTGAACAGCATGAATCTGTGCGGTTTCCTGTGCAGTCATTTGCCATCTGATAAGACTTCACACGTTTAGCTGCAGCTCAGTACTAAACCCAGTTCCTTGTATCTCTTTAACCATGTTCTGTTTAACCACCTGTTCACACATACGTGTCATTCACACAGGCTCTGTCCACACCTGGCAGTCACATGCATCTTGGGTGATCTGATCACAAGGTGTGAAGACGCGCTGAGATCTGATCACTCAGATCACAATCAGAGGTGGTCTGGGCCATTTACTTTTATCACAAGTGCATCAAACATTTTGGGTGATTTCAACAAGATCTCTACCTTTGTACCACCCATAGTAACATATGAGGGTTTGTCATTACACACTTTCATGGTTGTAAAAGAGGCTGTTTGGGCCAAAAAACTTCCTGGTTATATGTAAAAAACAGTTTAAATAGTAAATAAATGTACAGAAAGTGAAGTAGTTAAATGGGTGATGTGACTACTGTAAGGTCTGGAGAAAAACTTCATAAAATGTAAGCCACGGATGTTAAGTAAAAAACATAAGCCGTGTTAAAAATCTTACTATTGTTTTCACGCGGGACATGAATCCCGTTCTCCTGGGTGAAAGTCCGCCTCCCCCTTCTTCCTGCCAAACTCTGCTTCACCGTCTGTCATTAATACTACTATCAGCAAGATGGCGGCGGAGGGCAGTCTAAAACGTAAATATTATTTTGTTGGTTTAAGAGTTATTAAAAGAAATCTAAACCAATCCTTCAAGTTGGTCTTAAACTGGGTCATTTCTGTGAGATTTGCAGACAAAAGGCTGAGGGCGAGAAAAAAAGATTATCTGAAATCATCTTTCCACTGTTGCTTTATTTGAAATTAATATGAATTTGTAGTCATTGATACTACTTAAAGAAAGAGACTCCATCATGACTGAAAAACAACATACATCATACAAAACATTAACACATAACAAACAATCCACCATCGAGTCTCCGTCCGTCTGTCTCTCTGCAGACGCATGATGACTTGTTTTGCACGTCAGTCAGTCCATCGGTCAGTTCATCCGTCAGTCCTCGACTTTGCGAACTCGTCGGCAGAACGTCCAGTGATGTTCCACTGTGTTCTCATTGGCCCGTTCACTCATGTGGTGAACACGTGTGTTGCGTATTGTGAAACCCTGGAAAGCGATGAAAACAGACATGTCCTTACATACATGCTAATTTTGCTATAATCCACGACTTTTTAAATCTATGTTGGACAACCAGCTTGTTATTGATGCTTTTTCACATGCAGTTCATGTTTACACATTCATAACGTGATGTTAAAGACAAGATCAAAGTCACATACGGCTTTGGAGATGAAGTCGAGCAGGTGCACACGCAGGCTGACTTCCTGTTGGTGGTCACATGGTCCGAATGTGAAGGACACCTGGTAGTCTCTGGTGTCCATCATGTGTTTGTTCCACTTTGTGAAACTGCTGGAGATGGACTCCAACATTGCATGGACCTATAAAAAATAAAAGAGTCATGTGACGACTTTTATTTTTCATTTTTTATATTTGTATTTATTAAAGACCCCTCCAGAAATGTTTTAAAGTATGTTTAATGGTTGTTCTTTTTTAAAAAAAAACAACCTTTAAGAAGATGCTGGAAGCTAACCCATTCTTTCTCCCTCATGGATAAATTCTGCTGCTGCACCGCTGCTTGGTTTACACTCGGCTGCAGAGATAGTGTCTATGTCTGGTCTATTAGCTCAGTTTGAAGAAACATCGGAGAGACTCAGCTGTACATGCTTGAGGATCGAGACTGAGAGCTTTCACACACATGCCCAGTCAGAAACACAGCCTCTTATTGGTTGACAGATAAAACCAAAGGTTGGCGACATCAATGACTGTTGACTGGGTTTATTATTATGAATTTATTTTACTAAGTCGCCAAAAGACACTGCAGTTCTAGGCTGAAGACTAAACACAAAACATCATGGGCTAAGTTGCTTTTTCACCACAGTGAGACACAATTCCATATTATCACAGCACTACACAGCGGTAGATGTTGTAAAAAATACACTCATATTGCCATATATCAGTCAGTAGAGCTTCATTTATAATACAAATGTGTTTTAATTTTAGTGAAAGTTAGTGGTTTTTCCAAATTGTTCCCAAATTGACTCCATGAAAATATAGAGGCAGAAGCAAACAGGAGGTTCTGGGTATGTTTTGTGTCACAGACTATTCTGCCATGATGGATCAATAAATCACAGATCAGACCCGTTCCACTGACCTTGGTGGTGATGGTGAGCTGGGTGATAATGACCGCGACGGGGTTGGAGTACTTGGACAGCTTCCTGGTGCTGGACAGCTCCACCACCTCCTCGTAGGTGTCGGTGGGGTAGGGCAGCACGGGTTTGGGGTCTCCCAGGCACTGGATCAGGGGCTCGATCTGATAGAAATCCGCCTCCTTCCTGAGCAGCTCAGTCTCCTTGAAGTCGCACGGCAGCGTCAGCTCTGACGTCCGCAGGAAGTTGAGGATGTAGCTGAAACAGCAGAAATGGAGACAAGATCAGTCCGGACTGCTGAGCTGATGATTCTGCAGGACTCTGAGCTGTCAGTTAACGACAGGATGAGGGCTTTAAGGGTCTCTGACGTCTCAGCTGCATCTTTATTTTTAAAATTTCTTCACCTAAAAAGGAGGCTTGTTTTAGTCTATATCTTTCATAATGTCAACAAATCCTAATTAACCAGCTTATTTAGATAAGAATATTTATATATGTAAAGTGTAGACTATAAATTTTCCAGGCTCCTTTGTTTTATTGACAGTTGCTGTGCATTGCATCTCCTATTGCTTGAAATATTTAAAAAAAAGACTATCTTAATTGTTCACATATTGATGAATTCTGCAACAAAATATTTTTGGGGATTTCAGACATTATAATGCCAATTTTTAGATGAATGAATTCAAAGCCTTCTGCAGCAACCCTAATCTAGAGCTCGCGCTCTGACTACCCATTGAAATCTAAGCTGAAGTAGCCCGTCCTTCTTTCCTGCTCCACTCCCATGTCAAATCAAAGTGCTAGATGCAGAAAGAACCAATTTTGCAGCTGTGAACTGAGCTTTCTCTGTCAATATGGCACCCACTGAGGACTTCATTGATTCAATCGACTCCATTTACCCTCAACACTGATTGGACAGCCATATAGAAGCCAGTGAGTTTTCTGCTTCAAAGAAAACGGCTCAGTAACTTCCCTAAACAGCTGGTCACTTCAGTTTTTCACAAAGGTTATTCAGACTTTTACTAGGACGAAATATTGAAACTATTTTCAGTGGCATTGAATCCACATTTGGTGCGATAGTGAGTGTTTGTTGCAGCAGGACGATGTATGTGAGATTGCTGCAGAATAAACTACAGTGTGTGTATTCATGGTAATGAAGGAAAATGCAGCAGTGCAGGATCACTGGTGTGTTTTTAACCAATACTTTTTAGGAGAATAAACTTATTGCTGATTTGGGTTTTCACACAGAGTTTCATATATTACATTCTGAATACGATATGAGTTTACTACAGGATAAATGTGATTCATTACGAAGGATGTCATGAATTTCCAAATCTATGGTTCAATCTGACCTTTGATTTTAAGATCACGATTGATCCAATTTTCATTTAATTTCATATTTATTTATTTTTAGCACTAAAGGCTACGTCATTGCTAGTCTACCCAGTCTTGTTTTTATGACCACACAGATGACACATTTTCAAATTCTTCTTTAAAAAGAGAAGCTAGAAGGTTTTAAGTCAAATATAACTGCCATCATTTTAGGAATGTAGGTCACTAATGCCACATGGTCGAGTTTCTGATTTCACCAATCCTGTTTTTGATTTTGATAACTGAAATTATGAACTAATTTTGCTCGATTTTCCATTTTAAATGGAAATCGTGAAACCCCAACTATAACTATTAAAAAATATAAAATTCTGCCACACATAAACACACACACACTCACCGAAACAGTGGGCCATCTCGGTCGATGAAGTAGTTTCCGTGTGTGTCCCTGACAGTGGGGAGGTCTCCTCCAAACATGGCTCCCAGCATGGAGTCTGGGTAGCGCTGAAGCGTGGACAGAGACGTGCTGTAAACACAGCCGCCCACATTCAGAGTCACTGGCTCCCCCATCTGGATGGAGCAGAAACAACAGTCGGAGGCAACGCTGGAGGACATTTCTCAATGCTAAGTACACCAAGAATTTTGGGACTAACATTTTTATCATACATTTTGTGGCCCTCTTTGTTAAAATAAATGACCAAAGTGCATCCCCCTTGTTAACCTGTCACGCCCCTTCCTCTCCATCCTCCAGTGGCAGAGAGACTGCAGGGTAGGTTTTTTTAGTTGATTATGTTAGTCTAGTCTGCCCGAGTTATTGATCCTTTATCTGACTGAGGTTTGTGCACGTTACAATCTATGGCTTCGACCATGGCTCTGAAAGATTAGTATCCCAACTATGCAACGTGTGAGAGGACTGCAATGGGAGTGAGCATTTTTTAATGCTGCTGAGGATGGGAGTGGGCCATAAAAACAGAAACTGTTATCCCATATTTAGCTAGCACTTAATCAAAGGATAGAATTATACAAACAATACAAAATAAAGCTGAAAAGAAGATTAAAGCAGGTCATGAACCCCCCATTAGCTGCACAATCCAGCTCAGAGCTGGCATTTTATCAGCAGAACTTCATTCACAAAATAAGGGAAATAACAATGTATCTCCAATTATCAAGCAAATATACTGATAAAGTTAGCTTCTTTATCCTTTCTGAATCTGTCTATGCATCTTCTGCAATTGTGCAAACCCATAATCCACAATATTTTAATTCTATCAAGGTATTCACCCCTCTTCTCACCTGCACATCATTAACGGAGGCAGGTGACAACGCACCATCCCCCCGTTATATATTAACAAACACCTGCTACTAAACTGAATCTAAACATCTATTTAAAGGTCCTCACGAGGATAGAAGTACAAAGACACACACGGATACACACGGATACACACACACACACACACACACACGCACACTGCAACA
>CAFUXE010000311.1:40694-56977 GCA_903364295.1 Serranus cabrilla
GAGAGAGGGAAGCGAAAGGTGAAGGAGAGGGAGAGGGAGGGGGAGGAGGAGGAAGATGGTGGTGATGATGATGAAGAAGGGTCGGAGGAGAAGAAGAGGCGGGTGGTGGTGGTGAGGCTCGGCCTGCTGAAGGGACACTCTGAAGTCGGACGATCCGACCTATCGGCTCCTTAAGACTCTGTAGGCTCTGCCCAAAAACGCAACAGGCCTCACCTCCAATCAGAGAGCAGGACAGAGGTCCCGCCCTCTTCTCTGGGGGGAGTTGAAAGGGATTCTGGGAATTGTAGGAGTCAGTAACTGTGAAGGGAAACAGAGCTTTACTTTGAATTTTCGTTTTGACATTAAAAAAATAATCAGATTGAGCCAAAAATGAGTTAATTTGATCTTTAAAAAGCCTCTGAAACACAAAACTGCTCCACTGAAACTGAGACTAACCTTCACACACACACACAGCTGATTGATCACATGATTATCGTACCATTTTTACCCCTGATGGTCGTGTGTCTAAAGTTAGCTGGGTCTCAAAATCAACCCACTTCCTCTTTTGTTTCTACTTCCATATGTTATGGTCGTGGCTTCAAAAATGCATTTTTTGATCCAGGTCTCCTAATCTCCCAGTATTTTCTTTTCTAAAAGTCACTGCAGCTCCTTCAGTTTAGAGTTCTTCGACAGGACTCTTGACACAAAGTGAAATTTATAAAGTTGCAGGAACAGAAAACGGTTTGATTTTCATTCTGAACACTGTGGACGTCCTTAACTGTTACTGTTTGTTGACTGAAGCTGTGCATTTGTTGAACGGTTTCTGTGAGCCGAGTGGACGCACGCCTGAGAAAAAAGGACCTGGGATTCATCGCTTTGTTTATTTTTTTCTTAGTTTGCTGTTTGCTGGCTTTAGTGAACCCATCAGAACAGAAAGAAGGCTTCATGAAGCTGCTTGAAGCATGCAGATGCCTTAACGCCGTGGTTAAGGTCATGTTCACTTAATCTGACAACTCACGATGTTTGTATGATTTCAGAGTCGGATATATAAGGGTTTAGAGTGCTGTCCATTGATGATATATTTTAAGCATTAAAATAACCATTAAACGCACATTTATCAACAACAGGTGTCTGGATATGTTTGGTTTTCAGACATTAAAAGATTATCAATTGCTGTTTAATCAAGTCAAATCAGTTTCTTCAGAGTTCAGATTTTTTGAAGTGGTAAAGTCGGCACGCCCCCAGTTTACTGAAGAAGGGAGGAGCACGCCATGGAAGTTAAACAATGTACTGAGCTACCTAAAAATCCTGTTTGAGACATATTTGGAAAACCAGACTCCTTTGACAAAAACAGTAATTTTACCTTGTAAAACACGGGAGGAGTTTCAGGTCTTCCTCTGCCTCTATCAGTCAGGTTTGTTTGTTACTGTGTGACTTTGGTAAATCCAAACTAACTCTTTAAAACACCAAAGTCTTCTCCAAACTGGGGCTGTGCCGACCGCCATCTGCTGTAGGTAATACACTGAATATGGACACAACCTCACTTAAAAAAAAATCCAAAGCATCCCTTTAATGTTCCCATAAATGCTATTTAGAAGTCGTACAAACTGGTAATTACAGTAACTCCAACAACATGAAGACAGCTTTAGGAGCCATGTGAAGAAAGAAATAAAGGCAGCATTAGTCCATAAACTCTGGCTTCTTAGTATTCAGAAGTTCTTAAGAATTCAAACAATGATCTTATTTCCTAAAGGACTATGTTTTAGGACACTAATTAAAGGGAAAATAGACTTAAACTTCCATTTACTTCTATACTACAGCAGCGTCGTATTTAAGCCAAAGCACAAAAGCTGAACACGGAGGAAAAAGAACATGGAAGTGAAATTTGTCTCCAGTCGTACAGAAGTTGACTACTCGATTTCTCTTCTATAATTAGTACCAGATTACATAGTTATTTCCAGGAATTAAGGACTCATAAAATAAAATGTTTATCATCCTTCTCTGTTGTGTTCACCTAATACTTAAGCCAATTTTAAACATGTGGCAGAACTTTTCCCTCCTGGATAGAAAAAGATGAAATGACAGTTTCTGAAGCAGGAGACGCTGTAATATAGTTTGACTTGTAACGAGAGTTTGTTCTCTTGAGTTTCTTCTTCAGCTTTTTCAGCCTGTTTTTTTTTTTTTTTAAATATGTGTTTGGGTTGAGGAGGACTGCGAGGGATGCGTTTTCTCATTGTTTGTCTCGGATGTTCAGCCAGATGAACCACAGCGAGTCTGTAAGTTTGCCAATAAAAATGTTCAAGGCTTCGACTTTCTTGTTTGTTTTTTTTGTTGCTGTAGCAGCTTTTAGGGCTGTCAGGTTAATCATGACTTTTATTTAAACTTTTTAATATAGTAAAATAGTTTATTAGTTAGTTTATTTACCCATATGGAAACATTTTTTAATGAGGCATAATGTTTTATTTTCTCTATAAAGAGGAAGGTTTTGAAATGTGACAAAGGAACTTGACATTTTTGAAGTACAATTTGGAGGCAAATATTGTACTTTCTAGTCCACTGCATTTTTTTGATCAATTACTTTGCAGTTTCAGATGATCAATGCACATCAACCATTAGATTATGTTTTATTAAAATCTGAACTTCCCAGCAAAATATAAAGTAAATAAAATTAGTTCCCTCTTTAACAGCTGCAACATAAAAGTGATAAATTAATGCAACAATAACTATAATCCAGTTGAATATTCTGAAATGGCCCATTTTTCTTAGTCAGTACTTTAGTCAAATATATTTTAATGCAAATACCGTTAAATTCAATTTCACATGCAGGGATTTTACTTTAAACAGTATTTGTACACTAAAATAAGAGTGTACAGTAAAATGACTGCAGGTAACTTCAGCTAAAATGAACAAAGACTGGGACCACACCCGATCTAGCAGCCTATAATAAGCCTGTGTATATAATTTACTAGCTTAATCACATGTATTTAGTGTGAATTCTTTGTTTGATGACAGATTAGATGGAGCGCAGAGATTTTAAAGTCCCAGATAAAAACCGTTCACATCCCGGAGTTATCAGTCCGCCAAGCCCCGCCCCCGCACAGCTACTGTCCAATCATAGCGTAGCAACCGTTACTAGGCTCATCAGAATTCAGATTTTTTGGGGCGGAAACTGTTTTGCTCCGGTTTTCGATTTTAACTATATTTACTCGAAATTGTGTTAAACAGGCTTTAAAGTACATTTTCTCTCGTTTGGTAGGTAACGATATTTACTTAAATTGTTTACAAACTGGAATGGTAAGGTAAATGTTTTGCTACTGTACTGCACTCATTAAAATACTTTCAAAACATAAAATATTAACAAAAAACGGTGTATTATTATGGGTTAAGACATTAATGCTGTGGTGAAATTAACAAACTACCATAAAGTGAAGAATATGCCCTACCTCTGCTGCCTGTAACATTGAAGATTTAATTAGGTACACGTTACAGAACAAAGTGGCCGGTTAGTGTAAACAATATTATACTCTACATACACACTGTATAGATACTACTATAATAAAGTGTTTTCAAGGGTTAGTTTAGATGCACAGAAATCACACAACACCACAAACTAACAGTGATTGGAGCAGTGATAGACCAACAAGTTTGTCGTTTTGTGAGGAAAAATTGCTGTTTCTGTCAAATGACAAGATATAATGGCTTCACTTCCTGCCCCATACATTTAAACAGGACTGCAAGGTAAAGCACTGAAAATAAAATGATAGTGTTTACCTAAACTGATATCAAATCTTTAACGTGGCTAAAATACTTCTAGCTGGTCCCCCGTCCACAGCAGCACATTGTGTCTGTACTCACAATAGATAGAAAAACAATTAAAATCCACCCCTTTAAAGCAGCGTGCACTCATCAGTGATTGTATTCCTATATTACAGCTTACTTTTACTTTTAGTATTTTACATTTTTTTTATTATAATACTTTCACTTCAGTAAATCAAAGCTATAAAATCCTCGACTTTTACTTGCAACAGATCATTTCTGCACTGTAGTATTGTCAACTTTACTTTTCCTAAATTTAAAGATTTGACAACTTTTTCCACCACTTGATACCGAAGAGAATCATGAGCTAATTACAGAAGTAAATGTCAGTGTCACCCCCATGTATAACCTCAGTGCTCGGTCAGACCCCACAGTGCAAACCTTAGAGGCAAAGTGTAAATGTTACTTCTTACCTTTTGTCCTGTTTGCGTCTTTGTTTTTGGGATGAGGACATTGAGACCCAGTATTTCCAGATTGGCCATGACGTTCTCTTCCTCGCTGTGTGTTACATCCACAGACAGGCTGTGAAAACACTGGATTTAGGCAGAGTAACCAATCAGACAGTAGAGGACTTGACTTTCTAAGGACAGCAAGTGAACCGGATGGACTCCCGGTGTGAAATAATGAAGCAGCATGAATGACTGAAAGGTTTTTATTTCTGTAACAGAGTCACTTACAGCAACAAAACCCTCGACAGAGCTGCTGCAGCTACAATAAATATTCCTGACCACAATCCACCTCCAGCACGCAGGCTGGTTCATTCTTACTCACTGCTGCCTTTGAGAGACGAACCCGAGTCAGTGCGAGGAATTACGTTAATAGACTGAGTATAATATGTTTTGGTGGTTAGAAATATGTGGGAGTCTATTATCAACAAAACTACTCAGAGTAGGTATTGTGTTTTAATCAGTCTGCAAGTCTAAATTGATGAAGAAAAAAACTTGGCAGTTTTGTTGTTACAAACTTCCACAGAAAAGCCTACAGGATAGAGCAACTTTTATTTTGAAGGGGAGGAAGTGAGAAGAGCAGTCAAAGCTACACACAGAGTTCGGTTAAGTTTTTAACCGACTAACAGAGACGGCGACTTGGCCGAACCGTGTGTGTCCGCTGCTCTGGGAGCAGATAAACAGCTGTGCGTTTCATTGACCAACATCTGGAGAAAACATTAAAATCGGGAGCGTTTTTTAAAGGACCTGTTTGGCTGTATTTACACGTGGTTCAAATGTTTTACCAGACGATGTTTCCACCATCTCTGTGAACAAGACAAAGAGGATTCAGGTGGGTTTGTCTTGTGTGCGTGTTTCAGACGTTGAGGGTCTTTTTGATAGAGAAGATGATATCTTTGATCTGCGGCAGGCTGTTGTCCTCCAGGATTTTGGCGTACGGCATGGGGATGTCGACGCCCGTCACCCTGGTGGCCGGAGCGTCCAGGTAGTTGAAGGCAGGACCTGAAAACACACAAAGGAGGTTGATGGTTTTATGTTGGGTTTTGCCCTGAAATCTCATCCGCCCGTAGAATGTTACAAAATCATTGTAAACCACAGCATCATGATTTATTGCATGGAAAAGTTGTTTAAAACAATTTCCAACTAGAAGATGCATCAAAAAATTATGTTTAGCTTTGTTTTATGTTGTTCATAGTTTAGTATCAGAAATGGACACTTCGCCAAACTAATTTTTTAATGATTTGCTTCTATGATCGTTATTAAGAGGTTTAAAGACTCCAAATTTCAAACCACAGTTTGGTATCTGCGGTTACCTTCCATGATCCTGGCGCAGATTTCAGCTCCAACCCCAAACTGAGGCCAGCCGCCCTCTACGGTCACCAGGTGGTTGGTCTTCATCACGCTGGTCTCAATACTCTCCACATCCATGGGACGGATGGTACGCAGGTTGATCACCTGACACAGAGAGAGACAGAGAGTAGTTAACAGGCCGCTGAGCACAGGTCACCTGTGTCAACGCAGGGTGTGTCCCTTCCTCTACCTCGCACTCGATTCCCTCCTTGGCGAGGACGGCGGCAGCATCCAGGCAGTGACCGACGTACCGAGAGTGACTGACCAGAGTGACGTGAGTCCCTGAAACACAGGAACAGAAGAAGAGAAGAACACATCAGTGACAAAGAAGTTTAAGTTGTTTTCAAGGACCTTCCAGCCCCACAAGGACCCAACATGGCATAGTTTGAGACAGGGTTATCTGCACAGAAATGAAATGTGATGAATTCAGAGTTTGCACTTTTCTCAGCATGTGAATGATGAAAATAAATTAAAAGAACTTCAATTTCTGCTCTTGCTAAAAATATAAATTCAAGGATTTCAATGACCACCTGCCTCTTCTGGTCTATTGTCGACAACTTTCAAAGCATTAACTTCTCAGCCCTCAAGTTCACAATCTTTCAAGCATTTCAAGGACTCATGGCAACCATGTTCAACTCAATGACCTCACAAAACTAATATCATCACAATGTTTGTCACACATTCATCTTTGCAGGTTAAAGGAATATTTCAACACTTTGGTTGTTGGGTGCAGTGACGGTGTTAAGCTTTAACAGTTATGTTGCCATGTTTGGTACCACGAGTCTCACCTTGTCTCTCGATCTTGGCCTTGCCAATAGGAATGGTAAAGTCTTTGGATTGTGCCTCCTCTGACATCTCGAAGGGAACGCCGTACATCAGCTCGTTCTCCAGGAACACCACTGCAACAAACACACACATTGAGGTAATTTCTTCAATTTTCTCTTCCCAGAGTAACGTGGATGCTCTGGACCCCATGGTGAAATGTTGAAAATGTGTTATAAACGTCTTTCACAACCCGCGGGCTTGTGTTAAAGTTAGCTATAACCAATAAAATCCTCAGTCATACCTCCAGGTCATAGCTAGCTTTCTGCCAAAATGAGGCAACAGCTTATCAATTCAGTTTCTCAACACTCAATATTGTCCAACAAACACTGTGACAACTACCTCAACAACCAAATAAAGGACAACATTTGGCTTGAGATCGTGCAGCAGCTGCCATATGATGAAAATGCAGATACAATGCAGAAACTAACTGAACACCATCCATTACTGTTTATAAATCCAGACTGATGTTTTTAAACTAACTCTTTTTAAAACCCAATGTGTTCTTATCATCATTATTCTCTCTGTTGCTTTTGGTGCCTCACCAGGGTTGTCGTCTCTGATGGCTGCTTTCAGGAGACCTTTGGCGTCTTCTGCGCTCCAGGGACTCACAACCTTCAGACCGGGACAGTGAGCGTACCTGCAGGAAGATTAAAGCGACACTGACACCAGCACTTCTGTCGTAGCTACAACAACCTTAAAAAGGACTAAAAACCGTTTAAGAACTTATTTTCACTGTTTTGTCTATTTGAACATCTTAACTTAGTCAGTATAATGTGTTATGACTGGTAAAGTTATGGACAAAACTGCAAGAATAAGATCCAAGTTGACATAAAGCTTCTTTAAAGAACAGGGACAGTATCAGGTGGTAAGTGAACGCACCATGCAGCGAAGCACTGTGAGTGCTGTGCGGCGACGCCCGCAGACGCTCCGTTGGGTCCTCTGAAGACGATGGGCACCGACTGCAGACCGGCTGACATGTAGTAGGTCTTTGCTGCAGAGTTGATGACCTGGTCGATGGCTTGCATGGAGAAGTTAAAGGTCATGAACTCACAGATGGGTCTCAGGCCAGCCTGCAGGGACAGAGGTTTAATATTAGTGAGAGCTGCTGGGGAAAAAAAAGTCATGTTCACAAAATAACAAGGGCTAGACCCTATAGAAATAAATCTGTGGTGGCGACAGTAATGAGCTCAACTTTATCGTAAAGGCCCAAATTACACCCCTTTTCAGAGTCCAATAACTATAATACAAATACACAGATAGTTAGAATACTATTGGACATTAGGGATTCATGTGTGTTTGGATAAGGATGAAAATAAACTCACCATGGCGGCTCCAACTGCGATGCCGGCGAAGCCCATCTGCACCAGAGAGAGAGAGAGACGTGAGTTAACCAGCTGTTAATCTGCAGGACACTGATGATCGCTCTCCAAGAGCTGAATCAGTGTCGTGCACAACGAGAATGTTAGAGAGTCTCACCTCTGTGATCGGAGTGTCGATGATTCGTTTGTCTCCGTACTTCTTCCACAGACCTCTGCTCACCTACACACACACACACAGAAAGATTGAGTGACTTTTACAGCCGCCAAGTCTGCACAAATACATTTTTAAAAAATAAAACTGTACTTTCCCAAAGAAACGGTCCCTTAACTGGCTGCCAAGCACACTGCCTCTGTGCCGTGGCACATATTAGATAACATGCTGGGAGCAAAATTGTTCAAAAGAAGGAAGAACCAAAAGAACCACAACAGGAAATATGACCAGAAATTATCTAACTGTCCCATCTGGTCTAATCACAGACTCAAAATAAGTTGATGTGCTGAAAAACTGCCTTCACCGAGTTCTTACTGAGTGTTTTACTGAGTGTCTCCTCACCTTGTAGGCTCCGTCGTACTGCGCCACCTCCTCCCCCAGCAGGAACACCCGCTCGTCCCTCTCCAGCTCCTCGTCCATCGCCTGGTTCAGGGCATCACGGACCATCACCTGAAAAAAAGCATATGTTTAAAAAACAGACTCACTACTGTCACCCAGAGGAGTTTATCCTCATGTCTTTCACATGCCAAGTTGTTTTGGGTCCTAAAAATAAAATGTCTGATATTTTCACATGACAATAAATCCATATGTATTTATTTATGAATTACTTTGTGTGTTTAATTCATAGAACGTTTCCTTTTTATTTTTCAATGACAAAAAAATTGTCATCCTCTGACATTACACCCCTAAGATATAATATAATCAATCAAATTATTTCAATTGTTATAATTACATTTATGGATATACTGTTTAGGTTTTTTATGTATTTATTTTTTTCATGAGGAAAAAAAAGAGATAAATAAATAGACAGAATAAATATAAAATAATATATATACATATAAAATCATTTAGATGGATATAATTACATTTTATTTATCAGATTTTTTGTTATTTGTTATTTTATTTAGCTTAAGGAGTAAGAGATACATACAAAGATAATGGATTATGTGGACAGCTAAATATTTTTGTTTCTGGTGTTTATGTTTTTTGTTGTTTAAAACACCCAGGGACAGTAAATGGTTTACATCCTTTTTACAATGTAACTTTACACCCCTAAGACAAAATATAATAAAGTGTAATATAATATAATATAATATATGTTGATGGATATATTTTCGATTTTAAATCTTTAATTTTTAGGTATTGTGTATATTTATTAGTTTTAATTTATACATACATACACAAATATATAATATATTGCATGCTTTACACCTCTAAGAAATAATAGTTTTTTTCCTATATGAAATACGTAGAGGTAATGTTACAGGTGCTAATGTTTTGTGTTGACTCAACCACTCAGCGACAGTAAACAGTTCACATCTGACAGTGTAACGTTACAGTTTTATTTTCCAAACAACGATAAAAAAAAAAAACAGGTTTGACATGATGTGACATCTCTGCTCAGTGACCGGACAACAGCAGAGACATCTAAACTCAAGAGCACGAGGAAGTTAAACCTTGTCTAAGTGTGTAACCTCTGATAATAACAGCTGTCAGCAGTGTTTTATCTTTAAAACACAAAATTAAAACCTGCCGGGATGTTAGCTACAGTTAGCTTGTTAGCTGCTAACACTGACCTGCACAGCGGCCGGAGAGCTCTGGTGAAACGCCCGCCGCCCCAGAACCGCCACGGCATTCTGTAGAGAGCACAAAGAAACGACATTACTAAAACAAATCATCAACAAACTCAGAAAGAGAATAGAAAGGAAATATTCTTCAATAACCCCCGTACCTTTCCTGAGCGGAGTAAGCACCTCACGGACGACGCCATGTTCAACCTGTCCTCTGCCGGAGAGAAGGCGGGGACTCTGCGGAGGTCAGGAAGCTTCAGCCAATCAGAGCCGCAGCTTACATGTGGAGCGGATGTTGTCATGATGAAGAGCCAATCAGAGTGCTCCCACTGGGAGGGAGGCGGGACAAACGTCAAGAGTGGAAGAAATAAAAAAAATCCAAGGACACTGTGCTGTCACGTCATGTATGGAAGATCAAAAACGCAACAAATAAAATTATATTGTAGAATTTAGAATTTAGATGAATAAATAACAGAATGTGGAGGATTACAAGAGTCACTGTCTTCAGTTATTTAAATAATTAGAAATAATAAAAAAATATAAAATAAAACATTTAATAATAAAATCTACATCAATACAGTATATATGTATCTACAAGTCCGATAGGGTTAGGTTTGAGGACAGCCAGATAGATAAATAGGTGTAAATAAAGCAGACAATTATCCACCATCATGTGTGATTTTAACAGTTAACTGTATTTAGGGAAGCAGCAAGCAGACACTACAAGTACACTGAAACACTGGAAGTGACACAATACGCTCACAGTTAGCATCTCATCAGCAGGATCACTTCACTAACCAAGTGATGACAAGGTTTAGACGCCCTCAAGTTTATTACATCATTAATATATAATATTACTTGGAAAAATATTGCCTTACATGCACAGTTCAATTTCAAGTTTTCTTCCTTCTTTTAGAATAATGAAAACAAAACATCTGTTATGGAAATTATGTATTTAATATGTGAGATGCGAACTAAAAGAATGTACAGTGTAGCTGTTTAAGGTGACCTGTGATCTCTTTGTATTGTTCATTGACACATGTAAGGTGTTGTTCCTCACTCAAGGTATTTGATATATACTCACTATTATCACTTCCTTGTGAGTGATTACTTTAAGTACAGAAGGGCAGGATGACATCACACCCACAGACACAGATAAATACCATGCGTTTTTCCTTGGACATTTGAGTCTTCACTTTGTAACAGATCTGCATGTTATATTTTGAATGCTCCTCTTGTACAAGATTAAACATCTTGTTTGCACTCTGAGCTGACTCCGATCTCCTTCCTCCAGTTCTAAATTATGGCATAATTATTTTAACAACATCAAAATATTTGTATATTTTACAACATTTTGTAGATTTCTCCTAAATTCACTAAAAGTTAGCGTTCTATTGCAGCGTGTAATACCGTGAGCGTGGTCTAAACCTCGTCATCACAGACCTGTGTCCCCTGTAATGTTGCTTAAATACAACAAGCTGAAGTTAAAGATTTAACAAACCTATTAGGTTTCTCTGCAGGAGCACTGTCTGACTCCCTGTGTCAATGCAGATGAACGGCGAAGTTATCATCCAGAATGCCGCCATGCTGGAGACGACCAGGAAGGAACTGGTAGATCTCACCTGTCCCTTCGTTTTCCCACATATAATCTGGCATCAGTCCACCATGGCTCCAACAGGTGTCCTGGGTTGGGGTCAGCAATGTATCATGGGACAAAAAAATACCAATAGAGCAGCATGACTTTCCTAATTGGTCTTTGGTAGAATTTACAATGTATATAATTTCATATATGTAATAATAATTAATAACAAATAATAATAACAAATTTGTGTACACATCAAGTTTCAACGAAAAGATTACTCGTGAACTTTTATACTGCATATTAATTTCCTTTTTACATAAGAAACGGGTGTTTAAGGTGCGTTCAGAAACACCACAAGCACGGGCAAAAAACACAACTTACTCTTGAATTTCCTGAACCAGTTTTTAATCAAATGTTCATTCGGGTTGGTACAGTTATCATTCCAGGACAGCAGGCTCCTAGATTTGTTTTATTTGAATATAGATGATGAGGAGAGACGTTTTGCAACTGCATTATTTTTATTTAAAGGCGACATTGAGATAAAACATTTGATGCATCTAATGTGTGGTGACCTGGAGATTAAAGAGTGGTTTATTTGTACCAGTTTTTCTTGTAATCCAGCGTCGACTCTGGGACTTTGAGTTTAATTGTCTTTCACAAACACAAACACACCTCTGGACTTGTCTTCCACCCCTCGTGGGTAAAGTGCTGCAGAGAAACATACTGATACAATTTAATGACCATTCAGAGACGTGAAGACCATTGCATTGGACCGGATTGCACAGAATAATAAAAACAAATGGTTTCAGCTCAGAGCTTTGATTGAAACTGCTGAGTGCTAAAACGTGGATCGTCGTGATCAGAGTCAGCAGGATTCACCTGAGCTCATGATTCACCAGCAGCTCCGTCACAGGTGAACACTTCAGCACACAGTCATCAGTTGTTCTATCGTGTTTGTTTAAAGTTCAGCGGGTAACTTTTTAAAAGTCTTAAAACTGTCACGATGTCCTGAGCACAGACTGTATAAAGAATGGATGACATGTCTCCACTTCCTGTCACTGTACAACAACATCAATATCCCAAAAATATCCCCAACACGGCTGCTGTTTAACTTGTTCTGGTGACGTCACACAGTGACAGAAAGTGAAGCTGCTGTATCAAGTTCCCGCCCAAACAGCCGGTTGACCAATTATAGCTGTCAGTCATGTAATTAGTAAATAATTAAAACCAAACCAATCAGAAGGTTAAAAAAATTGAACCAACATCAGCGTAATAAGAACTTTCTAAAACAACAGAAATGGTCTTCGGGATAATTAATTTAACCTCCGTTTTTGACTTTTTAGTTTGGCTCTTGTCCCATCCACTAACATGGAGGGGGCGGGGCTTATAACCTGTACTGCAGCCAGCCACCAGGGGGCAATGCTAATGTTTTGGCCTCACTAGTCTTCTTATACAGTGTAAGGTGACAGTTTCAGCAGCAAAAGTTACCAACTGATCCTTGAATCTGTACATAAATGAGCGAGTTAAACATGATCGTAGGCAGATTGAGTCATCTTCAGAGTGACCAAGGCTAGCTGTTTCCAGTCTTTATGCTAAGCTAAGCTAAATTAAGTGGTTGCTGGTGGTGACTTCATATTTAACAGACATTCATTTGATTGAAATGGATCTTTTAGTGTTACTTTCAAAGCAGATAAGCAAATTTCCTGAATGCATCAAAGCCAGAATTGCAGCTTTCCCCTGTTTTATATCACTGTAAAATTAATATTAATTTGAACTGTTGTTTGAAGGAAAAAAGAAATGTGAAGAAGTCACTTTGGATTCTGGAAAAACTGTGATCGTTTTTTCAATTAAATGTCAGAAAATAATAATGAATTGCCTATTTAGAGCCAATAACGTCTTCATAAGATCCTGTGTGCTGAAGTGTTAATGTCCTCTGACGGAGCTTTATACATACAGATGACCTGGTATGTATGATTTTGACACAAACAATATTTCAACAAAAAAAAAACATTCATATTTCCATAGGCACAAGCATCCAAATGGCACAATAAAATAATATAATCTCAGCTCTGTGATGACAACAAACATTAAAATACAACAGAATTAAAACGGATGCAAAACACTTAAAAATAATAAGAAATCTATACAAAAAGGGTCTGAAATTAACCCTCGACGGACGCCAAATGAAGTAAACTGAGCTCTGCGGAGGGGAACCATTAAAACCAGCGTGTTTTACAATCATGTCACTGGTTTCTTTCTTTCCTTCCATCAGATGATTTCTTAAGAGTCAAACTTGCTGCAGAAAGATCCATTAAATGCTTTTAAATCATTTCTTAGTGATGAATTAAAAGACATCCCGACATCTAACCTGATAAATGAGTTCAACTGTTTCCAAATCTGAATTTTCCAAATCCAGTTTGGTCCGATTACTTGAATGTCGGCTGCTGGGAGAAAGGTCAAACTGCTTCATGTGCCAAAAGTCTCTGTTTTGTAAATATAAATACTAACTTTCTTTAAGTCCTAAATCCAGTCATCCAACAGCCTCATCAGACTAAAGGTTTCTGGTCTCTAATTTCTGAAGTACATTTGATTAATAGTACAGTGCACTCCCTGCAAACAGCTTTAAATAAGTACTAAGGACTATTTCTTGTGACTTAATGTTGAAAGTGATGGATTTTCTGTCTGCAGCAAATTTTCAGAGTGATGTCAGATCTCTGTGGTGTCAAGTTCATGGAAAATTTTACCCCTAAAATGACCATTTGTACATCAATAACTCAACCTGTGTTACCACAAATCTTTAGTAGAATTGTTAGTTTTTCTCCACCGTGAACAAAGGATCCAAAAACGGAGAAAATGTGAAGAAAATGCCGCATGTCAAAACAGAAAATATCTGGACTCGCAGCGTGCAGATTCAAGTGTGAAACAGTTTATGTGGAAGTGTTTTAAATGTTCAAGTTTTTTAAAAATGTATGTATTTTGGAAGTATTGAGAGATACTTGGTTTGTAATGTAGTGCATGAGTTGTTCCAGAGTTTGTTAATGAAAATTTGTATGTAGTTCTGTTGTTACTTCTTTAGGAATTTCTCCGTTTTAGGGTTCCTCCCTCACAGTGGAGGCACGGGAGAAACAGAAAAGCTTTCCTCAAGAATTCAAGGTAACAGAGGGTTAAGGACTGACATAAAAAAAAGTTATTTTAAAAAAGGTGGAATATTCCTTTAATGGGCCAAAAGATGCCGTTAAGGTCACATAAGTGGAATAATAATAAAGAGTTTATTGTGGTGCAAAGAAGCAAAATTATTTAAAAAAAAACGTACATATTGTTATTGATTTTGGTGGAGAAAAATGTATTTCGGGTTAATTTCAGACCCTGAATACAATCAGAGCTGAGCGGCTCGTCGCTCTGATCGGGACCCTACAGACTCAGAGCAGTTTCTCCGTCTTACAGGCTTTCACACCAAAAGTGCAGGTTTGACGCAGAGCGAGGGCAAAAGAAAAAGTTATTTCCCAAAAGAGAGCAGCTGCTCGAGCCACAGCGGCAAACAGTAACTTTACTTTCTGCCACGTTTAGCAGCCAGAAGGGCGACGGTACATCTTGTGTTCTGAAACGCTGCAGTTTGTGATTTTAGCCTCGTGTCTTTAGATTTATATTGTGATTGGTAAACCAAAATTCCCAGAAAATCCGCAAACAAATCCCCCACTAATTAATGTGCATTTCCATGCACTGCTACACGTGAATATCATGTTTGGGCGCTTCAGGATTAACTGTTGGAGGCTCCAATTCTCCAGTCAGGTGCCATAAAAACAGCTGCAGAAGAAGAGATAAGATGATGTAATGAACCACCAGTAAAAACTAAGCGTCGGTGTTGAAAACATGAGGAAAATATAACTTTTATGTTCATGTCATGCGTTAATCTGAGGGAGGTTCTCCTGACAAATGATGGTTTTAGTGGAAGTTTTTGTCTGATGCTTCAGGTACGTTTTGATTTACTTGTGAAGTTTCCATTGCACTGAACCTTTTCGAGATAAATCTTTTCAAAATAAACTTCTATCATTTCCACGCAGCTATTTTAACGCACAAACTTAAAGATTCCAGCAACAACAAACTTATTTAGTAGGTCGTTTGTCGCGTCATGTTAGCTGCTCTGTAGGATTATGTGCTGCTCCTGAACTTGTGCAAACTCTTCGTTCTTGCAGGTTTTTATCTGAAACTTACAGAGCTCAACAGAACAAAGAAGGTTTTCTTTTAAATGCTCCTAACTGGGCTGAACGTCGCAGAGGATCCATGTTGAGGTTTTAATGAACGTCCTCCTACTAACTGCACAACACGCAGCAGAATCCAGTTCATCGTTCACTCCGGTTCACAAAAATAAACCCGGCAGCAGCTGTTATCAGACACACTGCAGCTCCTCAACGAGTCATTTCTGTCCACATTTTCTAAAAGAAGTGGAAATATACATGCAAGTAAATATAAGTTTATACGTAAATAGTTTCCAAGATTAAGTTTTGATTTTCTTGCTTCTAACGTCGTGACCTGCCTTATTTTTATTGTCTTAGGATCCAGAAACATCTGTAGAAAAATGCTAAACCAGAGAAGTTGATTTCTAGTTTTCCACTTGTTTTAAGAAAAGTATGTTTTTGGGGACAGAAATGACTTGATGACGGTGATTTTTTTTGCTGTTGCTCTTCTTCTCTGCAGTGAAACAGTCATGAGATGATTTCAAAGAGGGAAAGCTGCAGTTTGGATCCGTTTCAGGACCAGTGCAGCGCTGTGAGTGTCAGAGCGCCGATGTTACACGTGTTGGATCCAGGAAATTCAAAGTCATCATCCAGCGGGATGAAGCGTCCTCAGCGGCTCCAAAAACTTCAAATTTCAAACGTTCAACCGCCACTTTCACAAGCAAAAAAAGAAGCCAGTTGGCAGAAAAGCTCACCAGACTCAGTTTAAGTTTGGACTTTGTCTCCTCAGAGAGCTCAAACCTTCAGGTGATCGTCCAGAGTTTTTGAAAGGGCAGACTGAGGCAGCCTTCCCCCGCCGTCAGCCCGCTACGCTCCAACCACAGCAACAGATTTTAAAAATCTAAAAGCAGAGAAAAAGCAGGAATAGCGATAAAAAATAAAACGGTACTTGGATTTTTAGTTAGTGATTCCTTTTCACATCTCAGGGAGCGACGACGTGAACCGGTCC
>CAFUXE010000311.1:70518-81982 GCA_903364295.1 Serranus cabrilla
AATGAGAGTAAACAGACAGTAAGAAGTCGTGTGTGTGACGTACGGAGAGGCCGGTGAGCAGCTTCATGGCCGACTGCAGGTCTTTGTCAGACAGGAACTTATCAGGACCCAGGTCCACCTGCAGCACACACACACAGGTTACATTAGGTTTGTTGTTTTGATTTCCTTCTACAAAACCCTGAGCTGCACAAATTAACTGGATAAATCAGGTTTAATCCTTTGGTGCGTTTCAGGCTCTGAGGGAAACAGTCGATTCATTCAGCTGCACAGAAACGTGAGTCAGTTCACATCTGCTGCTTCTGAGGGGACGAAACTTTCACATCCCTAAATTACTTTTGATTGAATTCAAACAAAGTTAAATTGAATCTGTTCTGGACTTTGTGAAGTGACTCAGCATGAGAAACGTTCCTGGAAACGACTGAACGCTGTCAGAGAGGGAAACACTTCTTCTCTTCTCTTTTTTCTACAAAGGAAACAAATGCAGAATTTCCTGACATCAAAGAATCCATTCAGTAAATCTTTTCCACGTGTTGTTATTTCTTTACAAAAAGCTTTTAAAGAAACATTAACTTCAGTTCAACTTTGAAGTGTGAAGAAATGATCAGTTAGAAACTTTGGTTTCACAATCCTTCAGAAAGGAGGAGGAGGCACATTCCTGTACCAAACTAAGTGACAGAAAACAGTTTATTTAACACAATGTTTACAGAAATCCAGAACATAACAGAAGACTTTAAAATATAAAATCTATAATATTTTACATGCATGTTTGGAACTTCATGTAGATTATAAAAGATGATCGTAACAACTAAAACTGTATAAATATTATTATTTTTTATGTGTACATAAAATTATTAATTATCATATATTATATATAGGTATATCATTTAATTTTTTTTAATTAATTCAAAATTATTTGTATTTTTATATTTTTTTATTAATCTTTTTTTTATTATTACAATTTTTATTTAATTTTTTATTTAATTTTTTTTATTTAATTACTACCTGGAATGTCATTTGTTTATTGAAGAAATGACAATAAAAATTAAATAGCAACACAAAAAAAGGATTATCATAAAAATATAGAAATGTCTTTATTATCTATAGTCTTAAGTTGAACACTTTTTTACTTGCTCAGATTTGTTTCTGGACCTGCAGCTTTTTTTGGATCCCTGATCTCTCTCGTACTCACCCAGCTCAGCAGGTATCTCTCTTTGGGCTGCTCTTTGTTTTTGATTAAAAAGTATTTCTTCCTGATTCTCCAACCTGAAAACAAACAAACGTGTTTTGGCTCAGAGACGACTGAAGAAAGCAGGTTTCACAACAACAAACTGACTCATCTTAAACATGAGAGAGCTGAAAACAGTGGCTGTAAAATGCCTTTTAATCATTTAACTGTACGTCATTAGAGCTGAAACAAAGAGCTCATTAATCAAAAGGAAACTAATCAGCAACTATTGGATGATCAATTTAACTAACAATTCTCTGCTTCAAGCTTCAAAAACATGAAGATTTGCTGCTTTTCTCTTCTTCTGTCATTGTAAAATAATACTTGAACTGTTCGATGATTTTATCTGAGGCTTTAGGAAAAAAATAATAAGTTCATGAACCAAAATGAATCAAGAAAATAACTGGCAGACTAATGGAAAACCAATGAGTATCTGAAGACAAAGGAGCCAAAGCAGAAATCAGCCGTTTGTACTTGCGGTTAGCATCAGCGCTGCCTTCATGTTAAATGTTTTTAATGTTCAGTCGGGTTCAGAGTCTCACCGTTGTCTTTGAGCGGCTCCAGGACCTCCCACTTCAGGTCGGACCTGAAGAACATGGAGACCTGCTGCAGGGCGATCTCTGAGACGGACAGAACCAATAAATCAGCTCAGAAAACAAGGAAATAATGTGAGACAACTTTAAATAAGGAGTGATGACCTGTCCTCGCCTAACGATGTCTGTGTAAACGGGGACTTTATGTGAATGTAAATCCATCAAAATCTTCGAAAACAAAAAGTTTTCATGATTAAAATGTGAATTTTTGAAACTAGAGGGGAAAACAAAGTCAGAAATGTTCAAATACGGCAAATATTTATACTCTGAACCCCAAAACCCACTGGTTTTTATAAAAAAAAAAAAATTAAAATGTCACAATAGCCAGAAAAACTGTAAAAACAGAAAAGCAGGGATCCTGTTTGAGGAGCACTTCTGTCAGAAAAAAATACCAAATCTAAGCTAAAATCATGATACTCAAATAATAAAAATCCCTTTATTCTACATGCCCCATTTAAAATGTCACCAAAAATAAACAGTTTGCAATAACAAGATCCTGAAAAACAACAACAAAAACCCACCTGTGTAGTTGGCCGAGTAGTTGTTGGGGTCGAGGAACTTCTTGACAGTCAGCGAGCTGCAGAGCAGAGGATGCTGGGTAATGGAGTCCAGATAGGCCTGCAGCCCCCTCTGCCTCTCTGCTATGAACTCCCTGTCCATGTTTCCAATCAGCTTCTTCGGAGGAAGCGGGAGAGTGATGCCACAAACCTGCAGACACAAAATAGGGAGAACTGATCAACATTCATGGATTTTTCTTTCACTGTCAGGAGACAAACAGCAGCTCTGCTGAGGGTCAGAGGTCAGCGGGGTCAGCGGGGGGAATGGGACCCCAGGAGGAAATGAGCAGGCGAAAGCTCAGCAGAAAAACTGCTAACTTCCTGTTATCCAGGAACGATGAGACCGAACACGAGGAGCCTCAACCAGGACACACAGTCAGATCCACTCAGGACGCGTTCAAACAGATCCATCGATTATAGATTCACTAAAGATCAATAACTCAAACTGATTTAAACTCATGTCTCTGTCATATGAGCCTGTAAACTGAAGAACACACATTTAGGATATGACCTTTGTTTTGTTTGAAACGAGGATCATTTCACTTGGTAAAATATCTTAACAATAAATATGTAATTTCTACAAAGACTCAACAGCAGACCTGCTGATTAAAACTGGTGAATAAAGTTATTTCAAGATAAAAATCAGTGTTTCTTTCTCACAGTTCAGCCGGTTGGAGCCGAGCTGCAGCTGACGCTCGCTCAGATTAACAATCTGTAAACTTGAGATCCAGACGTCTTGTTAAACTACAGACTATAAAACGACTTGGATCTAAAACAATTATCCTCAAAATGTTCTGAAATCTGGATAAAAAAGGGAATTCATGACCACTTCTGGCCACATTTCAGACACAAAAACAGTGGATATGGAGCCATTAACAGGCGACAGAGACCACACGAAGAATTAAAACAATAATAGAGCTCATGTCCTTTTAAATATTTCAAACTGAGCTGGTGACTAAATTGGCGACACTAGAACAAATGAAACACAGAATAATTGGGAGAGAAGATATTTTTGAACGAGCCCGGAGCTCCTTCCAGGTCAGACTACATTTATACTGGTGAGATGAAAAGGTAGATTTTTCTTTCATTCTTTCTTTTTTAAATTAATTAATTAGTTCATTTTTTTGTCTTTTTTTCAGTGTATTTGTCTTATACACAGTCTGTGGGTTGTTATAGCATCTGTTTTGTTTTACTGTGCTGTAAAAAATAGCAATTTAAATTAATTTCCTTTTTTAATTAGTGATTTTTCTTAGTTTTGAACAAAGTTGGAAACTTTTCAGATAATGTAACTGCACAACTGAACTAAATATAGAACATAGCTGAAGCCATTTAACACATTTTAAAGCAGAAATGTTACATATTCTCTAAAATAAGTCAGAATGTTGTTGGATGCATGAGCACAAAGTTATGATTTAAAGCTCTGTTCATGTTTACTTCAGGTTTTCTACATGTGTGCTGGAAGTCTCCTGCTGCTGAGAGCTCGACCTCTGACCTCTGACCTCTCAGCCTTTTCTCAGAGTCATAAATCTGCAGCGTGTTCGGGCCTCATGCAGCGAGTTAACATGTGTTGAAACTGTGTCAGGGCCTTGTGAAGATGTCGTATGATGAAGTATTTTACCTTTAAATTAACTTAACTGTTGTTATTCTGTTGTTGGAGACTTTGAACGTGATCCAGAATATTCTGCAAATAATACATTTCGCCTTTTAAGCTCTTTGTGTGTGTTTATTCCCCAAGTCTCTGAAGAAATAATGCTTCAATAAGATTAGAGCTATTCTTGTTTTCAGATAAACTTCACACTGGACATAAAGAACCAGTTCAGAGCCTCAAAGGTTCAACATCTAGAGAGACGTATGTTAACCACAGAGCTTTAAAGATTAAAGATAAAAGATTTCATCAGAATCAGAAAAAGTTTCATTGCCCAGTTGGTTCACACACAAACACACACGATAAAACAAAAAAGGAAAAAACGATAAATATAAAAAGGAAAAATGTACAATATAAAAAGTTGTTAAGGAGCTTAGTTTGATATTTAACCTGTCTGAGCTCCTCCACAGACGCACTTTATCCTTCACTCTCTGGTCTGCTGACGCCAAACTCCCCCACCACGACTAAACCTGCACCTGAGGGGACAGAGCTTCTCCACGGCTGCTGGACTTCATCCCAGAAGTCATCTGAGACTCCACCTCACTCTCCACCTTCAACAAATCCCTCAAAGTTCACCTTCTGCCTACAACCATTAACAACTGTTCCTCTTCTCTCTTCTTATGGACTAACTCAGTTGCAAACTTTTGCTTTTGAGCATCTACAAAAGCTCCATATAAATTAAATGTCTTGTTATTATTATAAATGTGGCTTTAAATTCCTCACATCACGGGATAAATGTCAGCAGCAGCAGCAGCTTTTCTAACTCTAGTTCAGAGACTTTAACTTTAAAAATCATTCCAAAACAGATGTCAGATAATCAGTAAACAGACACTCATCAAACTTCGTCTCCTCGAGGAAATCAGTGACACGACAGTGAAAACCCTCAGCGTGTTTGAAACGTTACAGAGTGTCCTGAAACAGGAAGCAGTGTGTGAGTGTGTGTGTGTGTGTGTGTGTGTGGTGAGAGATAGTGACTGTGTGTGTAAATGTGGACTCATAGATGTACTTTTTAAAGCTGTGGTTGGCAGTTTTCGGGGAAAGGCAAAGAAACTGTGAGACCTGTAAGAGTGCAAGTCATCCACCCTGATAGTGACTCTGAGGGTTTCCGTCCTGTTTCCTTCATCCTGCAGCCTGAAACGCTCTTCGAGACGACTGATCGTGATTCGAATCTCGAGCTGCATAAACTTGAACATGAATTAGCTGCAGCTGTGAACATCTGGCTACAGTTAGCAGAAAGCTAAACTATTAGCTACATTTTCTCTCCATCGCTGAAACGCTTCAGTGTTTACTGCATCAAACTCTTTATTATTATTATATTAACATTAAAAGATGGCTGAGGTGGAAAGTTTCATCCTTCAACAACAGAATTCATGTCAGAAATCAAAAATGTCACACTGGATCAGAGACATTTTGTCCTCTGTGAATCTAGAGAAAATCTGATAAACTATCCAGGGAACCCTCTTAACAATTTTTTAGAAACCTCCTACTGTCGTGTCAGAGTAGCTTTTTCTCTTTTTTCACTGACGCAATAACCACCTGTTCCTCGTCCCAATACACACATTGTCCGAAAATTTCATCCAAATCCGTGCAGAACTTTTTGAGTTATTTTGTACACAAACAGACAAACGCCGACAGAACATGACCTCCTTGGCGGAGGTAATAAAAAGTCCTTGGAAAGAGAAATGCATCCCAGATTAATTTCTCTGTTGGCGTCTGTGAGATACGGATGTTTTAAAAACACTCAGTTGCTGTTTGACTGAAAGACGTGAAACTCACCATCAGGCTGCTGTTGAGGACGTCAAAGTCGCTGTAACGCCGAATCACCTGGAAAACAAACACACAAACACATCAGCTACTGACAAAACGGCTGTGAATTCATCTCTTTATTGCTAAAACAGTCTGAAACCTTAAATGAAAGCAGCCGTCCATGAACTGCAGACTGTATTACAGTATCTGTTTTATTTGTTTTTGTCGTCTTTTCATGCGTTGCGCTGCTTTACATTTAGTTTCTCAATGCTTCCTCTGTGTGATTCTGATGTTATCTTTTAGTACTTTCTGTGTTCTTTCACGCAATAAAGATTGCAACAAAAGCTGCTCTGTAGCAAAGATACATAGTGAGTTTCTTAACCACCCATTCCTACATGAAGAAATAATAAAAGGTCAGCAGGTTCATCATGCTCGGTCACGTTTTGCAGATGTGATAAATATAAAGTTTCTTATCTCTGTGTGTCGTATGTGACTTCGGACACAGTGAGGATTTCTGCCAAACAAACTAAATGGATTTGCAGAGTCGTCGCCTTCTCTCTCTCAGGTGATTTCTAATTGGTTGACCGATGTGACACCTGAGGCTGTGATTGGTGCATTTACCTGCCAGCTGTTCTCTGAGGACACGCCCCTCTGGACTCGGATGATGTACTCCTGAGAAACAAGAGAAAACAGACATCAAAACACGTTTAAAATAAATATAATGTACAATAATGAGGAATATGAATGACTGACAAAAAAAAAATCAGCTGTGAGAATTTGAGAATAAAGTCAAAATACTGTAAGACAAAACTGTGTTGTTATGAAAACAACGGTGTCATTTTGAGGAAAGAAAAGTCTTATTGTAGTAAAAGTAAATGAGTCATTGCAAGGATTTTAAAATAATAAATATTTACAAGGAAAAGATCAGAATCACATGCAAATAAATTCACAATATTATCATAAAAAAGTAGTTTTTTTGGTTGGTACTTTGGATTATATTACATAAAATTATGTAATTCCATATAAGAAAAAGCCAAATAAAGTCACAACTATTTTTGGGGAAATCATGGGATGGAAATAAAGTTGCAGTTTTATAGAGAAAAATAAAATGATTAGATGAAATTTAATCATTTAAATGATTAAGCAGTAACATTACAACAAGAAGTTATCATAACAAGGCTTTTAATAACCTGATGAGAAAATATTGAGATAACATTTTAAGATCAAGGTTGTAGGAATCATGGGAAATAAATTAGATAATAAATAAATGATAAAGGTCATAAAGTCTCAGCCAGAGGAAAGAACTCGTTAAAACTTAATCCAACAGATTCATATTTCAGGTGCGTTCACTTTCTGTTTCATTTCCAAGTAAAAACTCAGTTCAGAAGAAGATCTCTGTGATCACGTCTCCTGTTCACAGTGAAGCTGCTGAGGAAAACACTGTAAGAACCAACACGGACTAAACAAAAACATTATAAAAACAAGTTTCATGATGTAAACGTGGAGTTCCCCTTTAATCTAATCCTTCTTACAGCCGAACTCCTGCAGACAGACTCTCGGGTTTCTGCTGTAATCTCGTATTCATTCATGTGAGCTGAGCTGCTTCACAAACAGGAATCAGGATGTAAATAAAACAGCAGAACATCACTTCCTGTCCAGCTGCTCCAACACAAAACAATCTGTCATTCAAGTTTTTCTTTTATCTTTTAACTTCTCAAAAAAATCCCCAAACCGCAAATTCAAACAAGTATTTCCAGTCCAGTCTCTATTAATGGTACCCACCCTTTTTCTCTGACGTTATCGCTGTAATTCTTTTTATCTGTCTTCACTGTTCTGTGTTTTTATATCTCCTTACGTCTCTTTTATACCTCTGAATTGCCTTGTAGTAGAAAGGCGTCATAACTCTCCACCTGACCTGAGCACATAAAGCTGGTGACCTTTAATCTGCAGCAGTTTGAGACCCGTGGAACCCGTAAAAAACAGCAATATTGGTACAAGTTTGTTCTGACCTTGTAAGGTGCATTTTGTGATCCGCAGTTTTCTTTGTCAGTTTCATATAATTCAGTATTTCTGCTTCATTTATTCCATCATGAAGAGCTGCAGGATCAGTTTTAGTGCCACCGTAATCTCTGGCACCATGTTACTTCACATGTAAATGATCCCAATGAGCCACACACACACAAGCACACACACACTGAGCTAAACCGATTTAAAGCCTGGGAAAACATGAGCTTTGGTGCACTGAAATGTTAGAATCCATATTAAATTAATAAGTATCTAATCCGACATGATCTGTGATGATAAAACTGAACCTCACTGAACCACTGACCTGCTGTTAACCTACATATGAGTAATAAAACTGCAGCTTGAGTTGTATTTGTCATCCATATCAGGTCAAATTCACGAGACCTCACAACTGCTGAACAGGGTTATTTTCAAGAACTAGATTTGCTGTTGCTAGATTTTATTATTGTCCATCAAGATGTTTTTTTGGGGGGAAAAATATACTAGAAACCAGAGCAGCAACATAAATTACACATGATATTAAACAAATAAACCATCCTGATGTTTTTTCCAAGCTTAAGATACAAAGGTATCAAACCTATAAGCATAAAAAACATTTCCTTCTGTCGTTGTCTGTGCATCAAACACTTCATTTAGGAATTTGTCCTGTGAGATTTGGTTTCAATTGCCCAAGCACAGTGCTGCAGTATGTGGAGGCTTTCCTGGAAACGTTGCGTTAATTCTGGAGCTGCTTGTGTTGAGAAATTATGGAAAGTCATCTGACAGATTCAGACTTAAGGACATCTGAATTAGTTTTGTTCTGAATTACAGAAAAGCTGCTGTTTTGTTGTGTTTTCAGAGTGGGCTGTTAGAAGTAAACAAAGACATCTGTACATACAACCTGTAAAGTGAGATGTAATGGTTCATAGAAATGCATAAACATATTAATCTAATAATGTTTATATCCTTCAGTATTAGAATCTGCTGTTCGGTTATTATTCTGTTTAGGAACAACATCATCCACGATGGCCGGATGCCTGACATTAGCATGCTGAGCTAACTGGCTAGCTCAGCTGATCCCAGTCGGACTGTCAACAACAAACCCACCGCAGCTGCGCCCATTATCGGACAGACCACACATGTCCTGTTTTATTCTCCTTATAAAACACGACCTGGCCGCTGACAGTCACACTGTTTGAACGTCGTTTGTTAATGTACATACGAGTTCAAAGTTCACATTTCAGTGCAAAGAAACACCGAATGTGAAGGATTTCTCCCACGCTGTTCAGTTCTAAAGTTAGGAGCAGACGCCACGCCAAACTCCGCCTGAAAATCCTGCTATTTAATGTTTCCGTGGATTTTAGCAGGCGCGTATTGTTTGTAACAACAACGACAACAAACGTATACATACATGCCTATTATATCAGCGATTCGTCATAGATAACACATAGAAAGCAGCTTGTTTTGATAAAATACCGGCTCATGGTCTACTAATGCAACTTCAGTAAGAGCTGTCAATGGGTAAGAATAATATAATCTACGTATTTTATTATAGGTATTTGGTGAAGGGGATGTATGCCGAATGTTACAACAGACCATAACAAACTAAAAACGACCACACTTTTTGTTGTAGATTGCGTATTCGTGAGTCAGCATTGAGAGGAATCGATAAATGCACAGCTTTTCAATGGAATTCGGTTTAATGATTTCGGGGAATAGATCAGCGACGCTTCTCGGGGCTTTACGGGCATATTTTCAGCTCCTGGCCTTTTAGTCAGTCAGTCAATGTCAATGATCCAGTCCAAATCCCGTAAAACGTTAGATCAGCAGTTTGCTGTGAGCAGAAAAGCTTCCAGGAAATTGCTTAATCAGTGACAACACTATAGAGCCAGAGTCAGCTGCCTGCCTGTCCGATAATGGAGTTATAGTGCCACTCTGATGCTTAAAATGAGATTGTCACATAGCACACGGGGTTGATAATAATGTTTTTACAAGTAAATTGACGTTAGCAGTATAAGTTGGTTTGACAATTCACAGAAAATGAAATTAAATTCATCTTTTACATCTGTGTCCGATAATGGAACTGGTGACGCATCGACGATCGACGCGATTGATTTTAACGCCCCCTTAAATAAACTTACCTTTATTTGACACACACACCGACAGTGAGACGTCTACCTGTCCGCACTGAATAACGGGTGAATGTTTTACAGTTCATCTTAAAGGTTGTTACCGGTTAATTGTCGGTTATTTCCAGTAAAAACTCACCGTGTGGGACTGCAGGTTCTGGCTGGCTTCGATCACCGCCGTCAGGGGCACGGTGTCGTCCAGCAGCAACCTGCCTGGGCTCGGCTTCTCCAGGAAAGACATCCCGAAGGATTAACAGTGAAAGTCTGACCTGAGCGTCCGTCTGTCACTGACTGAAGCCGCCGGGGAGACACTGAGGCGGAGCCCCGCCGAGCAGAGGAGGAACACCTAACTAGCTGTTAGCTTAGCCGCTGTGATCAGACGTCAACACGCTGCTTCGGCGTCACAGCTAATGGTTAGAAAACGGCGCCACTGTGCGTCAGCGCCCCCTGCTGGTCGGGAAGAGGAACTGCAATGTCAGCTGATTTTTGGAGAAAAGTACACGTTAAATAAACAATGTACCAAAAAAAACTAAACTAATAAAAAATAAAATGTATATATTTAAATCAGTTAGAAAAAAATACAACCTAATACAACCTATCTCTTGTTTAACCCTCCGAACTCCAGAGGGAATCTTCTTACACAGGGCAGAGAGGAGTGGACAGGAGAGGTAGATGTAAAAATGCAAATAATGTTTTTTTCCTTGTGGACACTTGTAAGTGTAAATTTCATTTTGTTCCTTTTTGTTATATATCAGAAATTTTCATCATGCATTAAAAAAATATATGATTTATCTCATTATTACTTTGTAATTCTGCATAAAATAATTTCAATTTTAATCACCAACACCTGTCAGTTAAACCCGTCAGTATGAGGGGTCAGAAGCCACAAGAGTTGAACAATGTTTGTCTGAGCCAAACATGTGGCAACCAAGAGTCCACACACTGATTTACACCCTTTCAAGCAGCAACTATACTGAGCTCCTCAGTTTATGCCACAGTCAAGTTGCAGTTTACAATCATTTCTGTTCAGACTCATATAAAGCCCCGACAGTTTCTTAGAATATGGATGTTGCTGCAAAGCTACAAACTCTCAAATTCACATTTCTTCAAGATCTAAACATTCACGTCAGTTTCAAGATGGATTTCAAGTTAAGATTTGTGCCACTTCAGTATCCGACGAAATACAGTCACAATCTCCCTTTCTGAGGCTGGGTTATCATTGCAAATAAATGTGTTTTTGCAGAAAATTACATCACAGTGAAGTTGATTTTTTAAAAGTCATCATTTATCCCATTAGACTTCTGGGTGAAATTGTTGTTTTAATTGGGTATGAAGTCATGAGTTCAGGCCAAACATTTTTAGAAATTCCTTCAAAGCTTGGGCCCAGATAAAATAAAAATGAGAGCAAAGTCGTCACTGAATTCAGCTGTTAAAAGGAAAAAATGACCTGACGCTCCAAATGGTTTGTCACACAGAAACACAGAATAATCCGTCATTAGTAAATGTTTGGAAAAAGGAAAACACTGATTGGAAGAACAGCCAGTCTCTCTACACTCTAAACCACT
>CAFUXE010000311.1:88725-137989 GCA_903364295.1 Serranus cabrilla
ACACACACACACACAGAATAAAACAGTTGTGATGTTGTCTACAGTACAGTCTAAAGTTTGGACACAGCTTCTCATTCCGTGGATGTTTAAGTCTATAACAGCTGTTGCATTAAAAAATAAAAGATACTGTTGCTGTTTAATTCCCTGGAGGTGTTTAATCTGATGTACCTGTCGGGGGAGGTTGAGCGGGGTGAAGCAGCAGAGCTTCAACATGTCATTCAGCTCCTCAGGAGTGGACGGGATCAGAGGGATCGAACCCTCCTCCTTCGTCTTCTCCATCTCCCTCAGACGGCAGATGAACTCAGAGTCTGTGGGATAAACCAGACCTGCAGGATGGAGAGGAGGAGGAGGAGGAGGAGGAGGAGGAGGGAGAGCTTTCTGTCATTCTGCTTCATAAAACAGTCTCAGGTTTGAGCTCTGGGGGGAAACACTGACGCATCACATCCTGAGTTTACCTGCAGGACAGACTAACGTGACACTGGACAGATCCTCGGGGTAACGGGCAGCGTACACTCCAGCGACGTTCCCGCCCATCGATGTCCCGACCAGGTGGAAGGGTCTTTTATCCAGACCGATACTCTGCACAAACTGCTCAGTTAAACAGAGAAAAAGAGAGAGAGAGTTGTTATTCATGTGCAGCAGCTCAGACTGTCGGGACGGTTATCAGATACAAACTGTAGTCGTGTTTAAGAAGCTAATCTGAAGCGAAATATAGAAATGTTGCTTTAAAGAAAATGTGAATTAGGGACGTTTCCATCAGCTGGTTTAGAGCGAATAAACAAAGCTGCAGTAACGTGCTTTGGTCAGAAGATGGCAGTGTGATGTGTTACTGTGGGCTAATCCGTCAGTAAACAGGAGAAGAAGAAAACAACAACAACAAAAAAGAGGTTGACAATCGGACATCTTTGGCCACGCACAAGAGGAAATGTAGAGAAATCTTCAATAGCTTCTTCTTTTTGGGGTTTTCCAGCAGAGAGGAAACAGCTGATCAGACATGTGAGTTAAATGTTCAGAACTTATTCTGAAAAACTGTTTCCATCTCCTGTTTAGCACCTTAAAAAATACCAAAACCACCTCAAGCTTTTCTCATGCAAATCTTCAAAAAATGAGAAGCGAGGAGCCCACTGTAACACACACACTGTAACACACACGCTGTAACACACACACTGTAACACACACGCTGGTACAGACCTGGTGGATCCGGCCCACCTGGCCCTGGATGCTGTAGTCCTCTGCACCGGTGCGACTCGTCCCCTCGTGTCCCGGCATGTCCACACACACCACATGCTGGTTTCTGGGTAAATACTGGAGGAGAAAACAAACACAACCAAGACTCCCTGAAATAAAAGGCGTTTTCAAACGACTCACATATTCTGAGTGCATTTACATCAGAATGTGAGCACATTATTCTTAAAAAGTGTGTTTGAGAAATATACTTAGCATGCACTTACTCACAAGTGTGTGTGTATGTGTGTGTGTGCAGCAAAATTGTGTCTGACTAGTGGTTAAGACGTTTCTGACTCCTGATTCGAGATCAGTTTGTCAGAACGCTGCCTGATTGTCTGATTCTAACAACATGATGCATCAGATTAGTTTGAAGAAGATCAAGTTTGTTTAAAGATTATTCTAACTCCTTGACTTCAGCCCTGTCTGTACCTGTATGTGTGTGTGTGTGTGTTACCTTGATGATAGGCAGCCACATGTCCTTGGTGGCGGAGAAGCCGTGCAGCAGCAGCAGAGACGGCGTGGCGCCGCCTGGCGTCCCGCGGCTGAAGTAACAGAAGCGGTAACTTCCACTGTGGGAGTAATGAACCACCAAACCCAGCTTCCTACGCCAGTACCTGCAGAGGGTTACAGCGAGGTCACCAGGTACCGTCTGATTCATTTGTCCAACAGACAACACAACAGAACAAAAAACTGAAAGAAAAACAAGGACTGGACTGAGTTTATATACAACACAAGTCATAAAGCAGCAGCTTATTTCACTTCAGTGTCAAAAAGTTCAGTTTAGTTGTAACATATCTTCACATAACAGCTGCTGACAAAACCTCATTTACATCACAGTGACTCAGCAGTGTGTGTGTGTCAGTGTGTGTAAAGGGTGTAATAGCAATAATCTGCTGAACAGCCCACATGCTGTTTTTTTTTTTTTACAGCTTAGACAAAGTCCAGAGGTCTCAGGTCACGCTAACAGTCCTGCTCCTTCACAATAAAAGCATATTTCATAGAGCTGCAGCACAAGCAGCAGCTGGCTCTGTGAGGGAAAGCATGACAAAACATCTGAACGTGAAATCAATAAGTCCTGCTGTCAAATTCGAGGACCATGCTGATAAAAAAAGACGGGAACAAATCTCATGACCTGCAGCAACAACTCTGTTCGAAAATATGAACGAACGCACACAATTTTGAGAAAAACATGTTTGTGAGAACGGTAAGAAAAATGTGAATGTGACAAAACAACTTAAAAATAAAACAGCCCTGCAGGGCGTCTGTCACTCTGAGTCGTGTCGATCATTTGTCCCGAAGGAGGCGCTCGAGCAAAGGTCACATGGTCAAAGGTTAATCTTTGGAGAGGCTACGTGTGTTCAGAACGAGCAGAAATCTGGTCGGAGATTTTGAGGTTTTCTGCTCCGTTCTTTCAAGTTTGGAACTGAAAATGAGACAAACAGGGAGCTTTTATTCTGATTTGTGCCGTGGGCTTCCTGACAGAGAAACTGTGTTAATAAAAACTCATGGGTGCTCCTGAGACTTAAGGAAATCTAATTGTCAAATGTCAAATCTAATTTATTGTCAATGGGGAAATTCTATGTTAACCATAGACTGTAAGACTTTTCCCCCTAGACAGGTATGTTACATGACAAGACAAAGTTCATTTTCTTTCACTGTCGTCATATTACAGTTATTTATGTTAAAAAGATGCATTATCTCATCGCTACTCATCCTGGAAATATAGTTTTAAAAATAAGTTTTCTTTCTTTCACTCACTTCCAAAACAACTGAACACAAAGTTAGATCAGGATCTTATAAACACAACACAGTAACTAAAGTTCCTTGAAGTAGTTTTAGAGAGGGGTTAATAAACCTGGTGTCACTGCAATTTAGTTTGAGGACAAGTTGACATGTCACTAACTTTAAAGCACATTGGCCTGTCAGTTATTTTTATCTGTTACTTTTAAAAAAAAACATCAACATGTGTTAAAACTCATGAAGTCAGAGCTGTCAGAACCTTTCCAAAACTGTATTTCTGCTCAGAACCAACTTCACTGTAAAGTAAGCCGTTACCAGTCCGACCAGTCTGTTGTTTCAGTGAGTGTTTACCAGTTGTAGGCCCTGAGGAGCGCTCCAGGCCAGAACAGGAAGGAGGTGACGAAGGCGAGGACGGGCAGAGCCAGAATACCTCCAGATAGCATTATCAGCTCCATCGCTGCACGGGCCTTTCAAAATAAAACACACAAACAATCATCATCTGCACTCAGCTCTTAGTCAGATTTAATAAAACATTGAATTAATTCTTAAAACATTTTGGGAAATGAGCTCCAAGTCAGATGAGTTCATGAATATCAGTTTCATCGTTCAGCACAGAAACACCACTGTTTAGGTTTTGGGCTGAGCACAAAAAGCACAAAAAGCAGAAGCTCATTTTCTTGCCAAGATTGAATGACTGAAACACTCTGGCTGACTGCTCGACACGCTCTTGGTCTACCAATTTTTTTCTTGTTTAATTAATGTGTAATTTGATTTAAGTATTTTTCCAAGCTCCAATTATAAGGCGCTCTTTTAAAAATCCCAGTTTGAAGCGCTCCTCCATGTGATGTGAAAATGTGAATTTGTTTTGCAACAGGAAACAAGATTTTTGTGTTATATATTTAAATGGACTTTAACTTTAAATATGGGATATGCACACTATCTTCATATTTATTCTTATTTTGGGTATTATTTAATTCCTCTGACTTGCTTTGAACATGTGATATGCAGATTATCTTAATGCTTATTTTTATTTCTGTTATTGTATTTTTGTATGGTTAAAATACAGAATATACAGACTATTTTAATAATTTATGTTATTTTTGGTAATATATATATTCACTTGACTTGGTTTGAATACAGAATATGCAGACTATCATTATTATTATTATTATTATTATTATTATTATGTAATATAAATTTCATTTGACTCGCTTTAAATATGGAATATGCAGAATATCTTAATTTTAAAAAATCTAATTTAGTCATGGTGGTCAGCTCGCCTGTGTGTACAATTACTGTATAATTAATTAGTGTAATAATAATATAATAAACATATTTATGAATACAGATTAACATCATATAAGATGAGAAAGACTGAAGCAGATGTCAAACTCCACGTGACACGATAGAAGGAACCAGAAGTAAGTGGACGTTGAATTGTCATTATTTTGTAATAAATAGAAGAAAATAAATAAATAAAGACTGCGGTTAAGTTACATAACAACCTAACATTGTACAAATTAAAGTGAGTCGTAAATGTTCCGGGAGGTTTTGACAAAGAGTAAAAAATCGGAAAACGGAACTTCCTTTGAAGCAGATCACCGAATAAATGTTGCGTTTGTGGTCAACTGGCGGTTCAACGGCAGAAAGGACATTTATATCAGCTTTGTGAATCTACAGATAAATATCAGAGGTACAGTTCAGACACAGGTCATTTGGAAACATCTCAAACAGACGCTGCAGGTTATTTATAAACGCACAGACTAATAACAGAGCCAGCAGCTGAAGACACATTAATGTCATTAATTCGTGTTTATAATCACCTGTAACAGAAAGTGACACAGTACCTGTCCGAGTCCTCGTCGGTCTGTCACCACCACTCGTCCTCCATCCAGGCCGCTCCTCCTCCTCTTTCACCCAAATTACACAACAGCTTCTTTTCATCTCAACTTAAAGGGAAAGTACAGTGAAGGACCCGCGCTGCGTTCAGGCACTGCCGGAAATATCACAACACTAAGTCATGTGTGTGAATAAAGCCTCCACACGAGGGCGCCACCGTCACAGCTCTGTGTTTAACATCCACACAGCTTCACTTTTACATTTTACAGTCGACGCTTCAGCAGCTCAGGTCACAACAATTAAGTTTACAGGCTACATTTGGCTTTTTAAACGGTATTTATTAGCTTTAGTTACTTTTCAGATTCACATTAAAATAAGACAAGACAGTCAAAAACATGTTTTTTTCATGCACTGGTCCCTTTTGAAGTTTTGAGCTATTTTTCTCCCATGTCATTTTTTTCAGAATAGTGAAAAGAAAACATCCAAAACTAACATTACAGTACATTATAATAATTAATGTGGATTTCTCCCAACTTTACCAAAAGTTTATTTGCTCCCACTATTCTGCACAATATTATGTGTTTTACTTTTTCTATATATTGTTGTTGCCAAGAAATATATTCAATATTTTGTCTTCAAATAGTCATTACCATTAAGAAAGTGTGAAATACTTAAAAAATAGTCTATCTTTACAAAATTAAAACACTGTTTACTTAAATGCATCAATACAAATAATATAAAACAATGTGAGTGGGCCCATTCTTCATAACGAGCACTTTTGATACTTTAAGTACATTCTGATGCCGATACGTTTGTACTTTTGCTTCAGTAACATTTGAATGCAGGACTTTTACTTGTAGTGGAGTAATTTCACAGTGTTATTAGTACTTTTACTGAAGTAAGACCTTTAATGATCCCAGAGGAAACTTTGTTTTTGGAAAGAAACAAAGGGAAAGGAGAAGAAATACAGATAAACAGAAAGTAAAAAATGACAACAAGATCGACATAAAGCTAAAATAGAAGTAAAAATAGAAAAAACTACAAGGTGAAAGTGACAATAATGGGATGTGATTAATAGCAGGAGAACCAGCAAATCTATGTAAATGTCCTTTCTATGTTTATAACATGATTTATAAGATAAAATATGATGAAGTAATTATCTTTAGTGTTTGTTTGTATAATCAGAGGAAGTGCTGAGTAAGTCTGACAGTATTTTGCCGGTAAACCCACCCCGATGACGCTGGGAGCTATTAAAAGCCATAAAACTCTGCAAACCAAATAAATTTGTCTCAGTTTGGGACTAAAAATATCCTTTTCTGGGGTTTTTTCATGGTTCAGGAAGCTGCTGTCAGACAGTCAGCTGAGTGACGCAACCGCACAGGAACGCTGGACCGAGAAACCACGAGAATACTTCACATTCCTGCTGGGAGTAGGTCACACACACACACACACACACACACGCACACACACACTTTTAACTATCCACTATTAACTTAATTGTTCCAAAGGTTTTTAGCCCATTTAAGATGAAATCTGACTTTATGCCATCAGGATAAAAAGTAGGAATGGCATAAAATTGTGTTTAATACAGAAAGAAATATATTTTCTGCTCTTAATTTGCTGTTAAAGGCGTCACATGATGAGTAATTTCTTCTGGGAATTGAAGCTATTTTATGTTCTTGAAAATGGTTTATTGTTGCTTATTAATGCTGAATGCAAAAGGGGTTTCAGTGTTCAATCACAATCACACAGTCAACTGGTAAAAATACTTTAAAAACCCCCAAAACAAATCACATTAACTGTAGAAAATGAAGATTTTACAAAGATTATAAACTAAACTTTCAATATGAATCAGTGAAGTTATATTTACGGAATAAACTCTCCAAACAGATAACGGAGTTCAATCAGAAGGGATTTTAATTTAAACCAATCAGTCTTTAAAACATGATCACTAATGCACCAGTAATGCACTTTTAATTGATTGCATCTATTGAAAGATGAAAATAAACAAATGTATACAAACATAAGGAATTTTACCACTTTTATTTAACTTTAATTTAGGTGGTGTAGACTAAAAAAAAACATTACCCAAAAGTGTTAAATACTATTTTTTTCATGAAACAGTGACACAATTTATTAACATTAATCAACATAATTGAGCTACTAATTGAAATGTTTGAGTCTGTTAGCTAATTTGTCTGAAATCTGATTCCAGACGGGACAAAAACCAGGAGAAAGAGTTTCACAAACACATCAGAGACCACAGAGGTGTGTGTGTTACTGTGAGGCATGAACACGTCGAACTGACACACAGAGATAAAACTACAATCAGTATTCAGTTTGATTTTGTTATAATCTGCTGTTTCATCCTGTCTGTCACAGTTATTGGCTTTATGATACATACTTAACTCACAATGTCCTTGTTTCTAAATCATTTAGTGTTTTGCAGCAATTAAAAAAAGAAATAAAAACAAATGTTAGCTGACGTTATGTTCAATGCTTGTATTTTATTCAGCAGAACAAAAGTTAAACGGTTTAGCTTCTGTTTATCGCACATTTCTATTTCTGGCCAACTAGTTTTTAGGGATTTTAGCACATTGCTAAAATAAATGCTACAAATGTTTTCTGCTTCACACTACTCTGTACTACAAGAAGTGTTGGCAAAATACAAAACGTAAGACACACAATGAAGCATTTAGCAGCAGCAGCAGAGATCCAGGTTCATGAAAGAGGTTAAATGCAAAAAGGATCTGCAGTTTGAAACAACACATCAAACACAAAGAGAAGAAAATAAGGAGAAACTCTCTAATTGTACAATAAGAAAACGCCACAACAAACAGGACCAAACGTCACAGAGCAGAGGGGCGACTCTACATATCTACTCTAAGAACAATAAAAACATCAGTTACTAATTAGTTCTTTGCCTTTGCAGCCCTCTGCGCGTCCAGTTCTCTGAGGTTTAGGTCAAACAATTAGATCATTTCTGCCTGAAATAAGAAATGAGACACAAATCTGCACAGATTCAAACCTGACTATTGAAAACATGTCAAAATGTTTCACTGCACCAGCACATTAAAGGTTACGATGACATTTTTCTCAACCTAAACTGCCCTGAAACTAATATTTTCCCCTGCAGGTTAACTGTCGTCAAGTTCTGTGAATTGAAATGTATACTTCTGTTTGCTGTTTTCTTATATTTTATAGTATTTAAAGGTGCAGTGTGTGATTGTGACCCTGAATAATAAGGAATATTTCAGCTCCTCAGAGTGGATTGACACTTTTAATCTCTTTGTGTTGATTGACAAATTAATTTACAAAAAGACAAAGTTTCAACATCTACAGCTCCATGATAACTGAGCAGGTGATGTGATTTAAGCACTGGAAACATCTAATAAGTGGATCTTTTAGTAATGATTCTGTTTTATGATGAATAGATTTATTTCTCATTTTGACTCATTTTACTCATGAGTTTCCTGAACTGCCGGTCTGACCGTCCTTCCCGTTAGCTGCTGTTTGTATCTGAACCATCTGGTTCCCGTCACTGTCAGACCTGTAAGTGCTAATAAACCAAATGTTTCCTTAAGTACTTTAAACACTTTTGTCTCAACTAAACATTTCCTTAAGTACTTAAAACACCAGTAGGCTCAACTCCACGAGTCTCTGAATACTTTAACGTCAGCTCGATGACTTAAGTATTTTAAACATCCATTTATCAACTGAACATGTAGAATACAGTATTTTATGTCCACTAAAGACTTTAAGCGCCACTTAATCAGTATTATTTATTCTCTATTTATTCTATTTCTATAAAACAAGCTAACCAACACAGTAAATATAAGAGTTACTGTTTTTTCTGTCTTGTTGACTTTGTAATTTTTGAGCAGTGCTACAACTTGTTGAAACTGAACAGCTCACTGTGCTGAGTGTCTCAGTGCTGACAGGGCGTTTCCAGGCTCTGCCCGCACTTCCAGCAGCAGTAATGATGGTGATGCCACGTCTGTCCATCCTTAGACGTGTGAAAAGACTGACAGAAGATCAACTGAGGGGAAAGAGAAGAACAGTGGGCCATCAGGAGGTGGAAGAGCACGTCATTTATTTAAAAAAGATACATAACTGTTGTTTGTAGGACTCAGGTATGTTCTAATAATCTGTGGGTCGGCATTATTTTGTTGTAACCATCCTGTGACTTTGTACATTATGTTTTTCAGGAATGTGTAGAGAAAAAAGAAAAAGAAATCCGTCTTAATCACCACTTATGACTGAAACAGTGTCAGTATCTGCAGAGACGCTGCACTCTGTGTGTGTTTTGCTTTGTTTTCTTTTTGCTGTGCTGTTTTTTCATGCACTGCTCCGACTGTATTAAACTAACCAGTGTTACCTGTTACTGTTTTAAGGTGCTGTTTTTCTATTTCCCTGATGTTTTCAGATTTTTTTAATCTGTTGTGGAGATTCCTGGCGTAAGTCTTTGGGTATTCTGTGTGTACAGAGCGTGAGCGTGTGAGGGTGTGAATCTATAAAGGCTGTCAGACTGTTAGCATGCGGTACAGCGACCCAAAGCATCCCTGATTTTAGTTATATGTTTTGTATGTTTGTTCATTTATTGTTTTTATAACAGGGGCTGTGCGCATTGACCATTGTGCCATATTTAGTTATAGAGCTAATTTGCAGCTATGGTCCCTGGGCAGGAACATATACAGTACAATAAAAACAATACAAACAGTGAGTAAAAAATACTTTTGGCAGTTTACATCAGTGATCACATGATCGGTTTGCCTGCCATCCTGTTTTTAGTGTTATTTTATAAATATTAAAGCATGTTCAGTACTGATCCATCTATGTGTACATACGTGGTTAATAATCCTTTTTCCTGGCAGACAAAAAAGCACTGGTGAAACAGGTATAACTGTGTTCCTGAGTGTGCCAGGAAGTTATTCCAGTGAGCGAGCATGCATAACACCAGGACCTGCAGCCATTATTGTTATTAAAAACACCTGTATGTTCTCACTATGATGTGTAAAAATATCTGCTGTGAAAAAGGTCTGTAAAGCTGGTTGAGATTCAAATGATTATCAGCTTATAAACCAAAGTAAATCTCAGTTTATCTCCCAAACACATCACTGTGTCCTTCTGTTTAATATCATTATTACCAGGACGTCGTCTCACCTCGTCGCAGCCGGAGCATCGCGGCCACACCCTCTGACAGTAGTGACGTCCACAGAACAGCTTCTGATTGGACCAGAAGTAGACCAGGTCCACCAATCCCTGCCCACACTCCGAACATACGAAGCAGGTGGGATGCCACAGGGCGCCGTGGTAACCTGCACGCTCGGCGTGAACAGCTGGACTCTCTTTGGAAACCTCAGCTTTGCAGCCGGTGCAGCGCTGGAGGACGGAGAGGACAGAATGAGTGACAGGACGCTGTGAACCAAACTACTGCAACACACTTTGTGTTTAAAATGAGTACTTTACAGTGAGGCACTCTGGGGGAACGTTCAGTGTTACACAGTCTGCTCTGAGTGCATCAGGCCAAGAAACATTTTATGACTAAAAGAGGGCAGACTGGGCTGGTAAACTAACTGAGGGAACAGCAAGAGGTCCAGGATCAATTACTAACACAGTGGAATGAAAAACGAATTTCTCTGGATCCAATTTCAGCGCCGCAAACTAACTAACACACTTTTTTTATAATTCTTCTCCACTAAATCTTAGACAAATATATTGTTCTTTTCACTGCACTACATTTAAGAGCTAAAGTTACTTTCCAAATTAGGATTTTACTTAACAGAGACGTAGTCCTTCAGCATGAAAAAAGGTGTAACCAACTAAATCTAAGTCAACTGAGACCAAAACTGCTGATCAACTAATTAACTGAGAGAAGACACTCATGAGTAAATTATTTGAAAACTTCTTCCACCAGAGGCCTTATTCACTCACATGTCCAGTCTTCGTGCTGTCATCTGTCCCGTTAGTGGAGCTGGTATCAGAGGCAGCGGTGCTGTTGTTCAAACCGTGGTCCTGGTGCTGCAGAGCCTCCTTCTTGTCGCTGTTGCTGCGGTCCTTGGCCTCCTTCGCCGTCCGCTGAGCAGCTGCTTCCTTCAGAGCTCCGCCCTCTCCAGGTAAGGCCACCTCCCCGACTCCCAGCACCTCCTGTTTGTAGCTCTTCACAAACAGCAGCATGGAGGTGATCTGCAGGTGAAGTACGAGGTCAGAGGTCAGCATGTAACAGCCACACATCGTTTCATCAGACGTTTCCATTGTGTGCATGTTGTTTTCCAGCCATAAACACTGATTTATTTAAGTGATGCTGCTTCGTGTCCGGACTGTACCTCCTCCTCAGTGGCCAGGCTCTGACACTTCATGGGGTCCTGATCGTAGATGGGGAGCTGACTGAGGAGATGCCTGCGTCGCTCCAACGCTCCAGCTGTCCCCGAGACGGGACGCTGTCTCTCCGGGATGAGCTCCATGTACTGCATGGCCTGAGGGGGATCAGGGACATTTTACTACTGGAACTCAAAATGTTGACATGTAATGTTGTGATGTGAAGCTTCACATTTATCAGGCTGCAGAATCACACGGACATGAAGCTGTTTGGTTGTTATCGGATCAGTTCTACACTTGCACACCTGCAGCACCTCAAACAAAAGGAAAATAACTGCAGCATGATGAGACCTTCAGATGAGACCATGGATGTATAAAGAGAAAGCTGGACACGGGGTGGAGCCCATTCATTACAGTTATGTTTGCTCAGTGGCACATGAAGTCAAAACAGCTTAACTTCTGTGTATAAAAGAAATACCTGCATCTTCTGAATCAATGAGATCCTCCCAGCTGCTCTGGTCTGGTTTGGCTTTAAGGTTTACTAATTTCCAGAGTAAGGGATCAATAAATGGGATTGATCTTGCTTTTAGCTAGCTTAGCCCGTCTGGTGTGAGAAGCCAGGAGACAACAAACAAATATGGCAACATGATGGTTTAATTTCAAATATTAAAAGATATTATATGAGTGACTGTAGATGAAGCACCAGATTGTGTTGAAAATCAAGTATTTTTCAAAAAGCATATTTAAATTAAAGCATATTGTTAACCTTGAAAACATAACGGTAAAGTAAGTCTTTGTTCATGAGACTTTCTGAGTGTGTTTCAGCTGTCGTCACACTCTCCAGGTGTTGTCAGTGACACATGTGTGTGTTGCCAGACGGCTGCATCACAGTAACATAGTGACTAAGAGTCTCTTCTCACAGCAGAATACAAAAGTGTTGAATGAAACCAACAACATGCTGAAGAGTTTCAGAGGCAGATCTGCTGAGCAGTCCCAGTGTTGGCTCTGGATCTGTCTCCACAAGTTCAACCACAGTAACGTCCCCTGCGTCTCCCCCACCGCACTGCAGCGCTCAATAATCACTGTCATTCTCATAATTATAGGCTGTGAAACCTGAAACATGCCTGTTTTTAATGGAAACCAGACGACTGAGACTGTTGGACACGCAGAGAGGACTGAAGAAACTTAACTAAACTCTCTGTGAACAGAAGTGAATAATTATTTCAGCCTGGCATGTAACATAATGACGTCATTCACTTACTTTAAGACAAAACATGGTATTTTCCTTAACCTAACTAGGTATTTCTGCTTTACAATAACCACAGCGTGACCATTTCACACTGTCAAATAAACAGAACAGTCACATGTAGGTTTGAGAGTCTTTGTTTTCATTGATTGTTTGTTTGATGTTGTAAAAGTTTGAAGTCACACATCCTCTTTTCAAACATATTACTAATTAAGAAACAGTATAAAGCGACTATGCCTCTAAATATTTGCTTGTGTTTTTACTATAAAATCAAAGGTTTAGATGCTGAAATTGTGAGTGTGTGATCGTTTTTTATTTTGTACTTTAAAGCTCTATCTGGGAGAGTCATCGTGTCCTCGGATCTCAACAGTAGCTGGTGAGTAAAATGTGACTTTGCTCTGTTTCGGCCGTCAGACTGCAGCTTCACACGAACAACCAACCTCCTGAACTTCACACTGATCCTCACCAGTGTCTGGTTGAGGCCGCCGGGCGCCCACTCGTACGTCGTGGTGTTGAAGGTCGGGTCCTTGCGCGTCACCACCGGATTGGTCACTATCATGCGGTTCCTCTTGTACATGCGAAGGCCGCCGCCTCCTTTAACCTTCGCCGTCAAATGGGAGCAGGGTGAGTCTGCGAGCAGGCGGCCCATTCGCTGGTCATCGTCCACGTCACTTCCAGGAGCGTGGTCGACTGCACTGCAGCCGCAGGCGGTGCAGGCTTTCCTGCACAGGGAGGAGAGAAAAAAATACACATCACATGGGGAACTTTAATTGGAAGGGAAAAAATATTCTGGAAGTTTGTGATAATTTTGTGATATATTGTGACAAACCAACAAAACCTGAAGCTAACAAGTCGTGTGATGAAGTAAATCAACATGCACACAAACCATATTTCAATTAAATACAACTATATCTTTACAAATAACTCTTTTTCATAACTCTGTGATAATACGTTAGAAGCTGCTACATCTGCTCATATCAGATATCTTGATATCCAAAAGAAAAAATGGGTTTTAACTGCTATGTTTTTCATTACTGTAACAGTTTTACTGCAAATGTTTGCCTAATTATTCTTACTTATAAAAGAGCTTTCAATCATTATGTTTGACCATAGCAGTGCTCGCTCAAAACCCGTCTATTTGGAAACAGCCAAATAGACACGGCGGTCCTGCATACAGACACACACTTTCCATTTTAGTTAGATGTTTAGTATTAATAGTGGCGCCACAATGCTCCAACAAACAGTAAAATCAGCGGGACATGATCTCTGAAAACTAACATTAATTAGCATTAACTAACTATTTGTTCCATGAAGTTTAAGCCTCTAAGTCAGTGCTGTTTGACAGCTGACTCCCATCTCAGTCAACTGGCTAAAAATATGCAAAACCACTAACAAGCTCTTTAAATAGCAGAGAATCATTTAAAGAAAGAGGGAGGAGAGGAGAAACCACGAGGACCGTCTCCAGCAGTTTCCTTCTCTCTCTTTTCATTTCATTTCTGTTTGTTCAGTTTTTCAGGCAGAGCGAAATAATAGTGAAATAAATAGCAGTGAATGGTAGAAAGTTGTACCTCCAAGAATGTGGCTGGAATCCAGAGCAGCTTCCTTCACATACTTTCTGTTTCACAGACATCTGAGAGGAGACACAGATACAGAACAAACACAATGAGGCTACACATTCAAATCATCAAAGATCAGAGGTCAGACTGACAAGAGCTCAAACTAGGATAGAAAACCTTTAGACCAGGAAGAAACGTTAAAGAAAATATAAGAGCAAGTCAAAGTAATGAAACATTTTCATAATTATGAGACGAGTCAAAAGTTAGACCTTTTAAGGCAGGACTCTGGTGACGCACACATACAGTTTATTTTGACTAAATAAATAAATAAACACTGAAGGAAATAGTCCCCACAAATCCATTATGACCTCCTGTTTAAGTAACAATTGCTTAAAACGACGGTGACCAGCTGAAGGAGAGTTGTTGATTTTAGTTTCTCTCAGTGAGTGTGAGAGGAAGAAAAGGGAGAGAGCACCTCAAACACACACACACACACAGGATGGATGATCTCATTGGTCCACCCAGTGACATCATCTCAGCACTGACAAACAGTGTCTTATCACTCGTCCCTGTGCTTCATTTTTCATCTCCTCCTCCTCTTAAGCTCCACAATCTTTGAATCTTTTCCCTTCTTTTGTCTCTTTAAACAGTTCCTCGGTTTTATTATTCTTCTTTGTCTCTCTTCCTGTCCTCCCTGAGCCTCCTCTTTCCTTTTCTTTCAGTTAAAAAGACACAAATTAAACAATCCTCCTCCGTACTTTACACTGTATACTCTTTTAGCATTAGTATTGTGTACAATTAACAGATAATAACAATGTATTGAGACCAGTTTCTCATTAGTTATTGAACCTTTGAGAATCTTAACTCAAGCTCCACTTAACACCTTTTTTTCTGGAGCTTTTGACCAACCCGTCTTGGTCTTCATCACAACAGAGAGAGCTACATTATACATATCACCTGAAACAATGTGTTACATTCACGCATGGTCACATAAATAACAAACCTAAAATTATGTCCATCATTTTCATTTAATTATACATGTTATTTTGAATAAAAGTACTTGAAAAAACATATCAAGTAAGTAGCAAGTATTTTTTTCTGAACCTGGCGAGAGCAATCAAGCTCAAATTGGGTATCGACACTGTATGTGTGTGTGTGTGTGTGTGTGTGTGAGGGAGGAAACAATACTCAGGGATGATGTGTGACTGTTTTAAAGCCTCTGGCAGGAAACCTGACGACTGCTCTGCTAAAACAACCTGCTGTGAAAGGCTGTCCACCCGTCTGTCTGTCAGCAGGTATAAACAAGCCTGTATCTCCTCTGGGAGAGAGAGAGATGAAATGATGAACTACACAATAAGCTGCTGTACCAGCCTCCACTGTTCTAGGAAATCCTTCCATCAGATGTTTGAAGCTGGCTGCAGAGTTTTGCTCCCTTTGAGCGTCAGTGACGTCAGGCTCTGATGTTAACGGTGATAAAGTCCGACTCACAGTCGGGGTCCTGTTCTTACAATTCTTCCACACCAATTTGGGAAAACTATTTCTTAATGGACCTGGCTCTGCGGATGACGGCATTGTTAAACAGAGAAAAAATGTACCTCAAACAAAGCTGTAAGAGCGCTATTGTCTAAGTGATCAGTGTTGGCTGAGAAGATTGATTCTCCTAAATATAAAGTTACAGTCAGCAACCAGTAACTTCAGAGAAAAGGTCAGCCTGTCTTATAATTTATTGATTTATTTTGTTTCATTTTGTATTTGTTACACTTTGATCAATGTCTTTTTATGCTTCATTTAAGTTTGGTTCGTAATCATCATTATTTTCATTAAGCACAAGATGGGCATTCCACTCTTAATTAAATAACAATTAAATTTAATTGTTATAAAGGAAATGTTGAATTGCTAGTTTTTGCTCCTTCTATTTTTGTACAAACAAACCAGATAAAATGTGGTTGTGGGCTTTAGAGGTGTATAACAAAGATTTTGTGTCACCTTTATATGAAGTTTGTTTCACACTGTTTCCATTCAGAAGCTAAATCGCACAAACATGAGTGAAATCAATCTTCTCATCCAACTTAAGCGTATTTCCCAAAATATCAAACTGTTTCTCGAATGGACCAACAGACCCAGACGAAGCGGCCATCAGCGGTGAGAGGACAGATGAGTGTGTTTAGAGGTGTGAAGAGAGAGTGTGTCTAAGTGTGTGTGATGTTAAAGAAGCTGTTGATCAGCCTGTGATGAAAAGGTCACAGCGATGACGGCTGTGACAGAAACAGCTGAAGAAGAACAAGCCTTCATTACATCCCTCTGGGATACACTGACTGAGGGAGCGTGTTTATTATCATGTTACTGAGCAGTTAACAGTGACAACAAAACACCTTCCAGTTTAAAGGAACTCTGATTTAAGTTATGAGCATTTCATCTTTGACTCATTTCAGTGGAAAAAGCAGACAGTTCACACCTCATGAAGTCTGATTTGGTAACAGTTTGTGTTATTGTGTAACTTGGTGTGCTCATTGTGACTCTGATGGGAGTCACAGTAAAAGCAGACGTGACTCAAAAGTTCCTCCAAACAAGCAAGAAATAAACCTGTTATTCATCCTGCATCCAGTCATGACACAGAGGGACATGATGCAGGTGAAAAGGACTTTAAGCAGACAGGGTTGAATGCCGGCTTCATAGTCAGGATGGCTGACCTCTAACACATCTCCCATTTATTAATATTTTTTTTTCAATCTGAGTCCTTTATGTCCGCGCTACTTTCTTAATGTAACATGACAGCCATTTTCTGCGATCCACTCAGACTTTGAAGAAGTGGCAACAAAACAGCCTGCACAAACTAAAACATGCATCAACTTTTATAAAAGCTAAGCTCATCAGCTAAACATATTTATTAAATGACAGTGGTATTCACAGTAATTATTAAAGCCCCCATATTTTATCTGCTCTATCTGAGGTATTTTATCTGCAGCGAATTACATTTTGTCCTGAATTTTCTGCAGAAAGGAAAATCAGAAGTTAACTATGAAATGATTTAAAGCTTTTTAGTTTATTCTTTGTTTCTCCTCTTATCAGGTGATCAGCTTTCACTCATGGATTTATCTTAACCACAAATACTGACTTGCACAGTGTGATTTACCACTCTGAACAAGAGCGTCTGCCAAACGATACATATGAGCCAAAGTAGAAATGCATTTTTTTTCAGAAAGAAGGAAAACTTTTGGCAGCTCTATATTTAGGAGTGAGATAAGGCGAGTATGTCGTAGGTGGTTTGGACTCAGCTGAGCCTCGCTGAGTAATTCCAAACATGTCGACTATGTGACGCTTAAACGGCAGGAAATGCTCTGAGATAAGAAGCTGGAGGTCAAAGAGGCAAATTGACCTGCTGCAGTTAACGTCCAGAACATTGTCACAAGGCATCCTGGATATTTCCTGTTTTTCCATGTATAACATCAGACAATATGTCACAAAGGAGCTGGCTTTAAAAAACGAGTAAAAGTGTAAACAAAAGTAGAATGAGAACAACAAAACTGTAAGTGAAAGTGGACGTAGCCTCTGGATTTGAAGGGTCATTGTGAAAGTGCCTTGAACCTGTATTATTTCTAATGGCCAGCAGAGTGCAGCTCCATTGGTTGCAAAGAGAAGTGTGATTGTAAAGAAAACTATGAGAAAATGACTCTTCTTCTCACTTCATTTATTACCTCGTTCCTCAGTGACATCAACCCTCTTGTCCAAATATGGTCACTTTTTTTGAGAAAGGCTTTAAAATTGTAGCCAACATACCAATGGGTGATGTCACATTAATTTAATGTCTTATTTTTTTACTACACCTTCCTGGTCGGGGACTATGGGCAGCAGGACATAGCAGTAAATCCCAGTACAATGCATCTTTCCTTGTTTTATATAAGGTAAATTTTCCCTGTTTAAATATAGAAACATAAAGTAACTAAAGGTTATTGAACAGTTCCAGCTTGTTATTTTTGAGGATTTGGTGCTTATGTTATAGTAAATTCAACATTTTTTATTGCATGGACGGTTGGTTAAACAAAACAAGCACTTTGTGGAAATCACCTCAACTCACATTTTCACTGTTATGGTATTTCATAGACAAAGTGATTCATCAATGATCAAAAAAGTAGTCAGCTTAATTGACAGTGATAGTAATTGTTACTTGTCGAAGAGTTTTGTTTTGCACTTTGGTACCAGAGATACCGCTCCACAATCCTTACACCCATTGTTTGTATGTGTATTTGTATTTGTGTGTGTGGTTGTGTGTGTGTGTGTTGGGGGGTTATTTCCATCCTGATGATGACAGTTTTTCCAGCTCTGGGGCTCTAAAAAGGGGGCGGGGGTTTCAAACCCCTGACAGGTGACACTGATCCGTCAGGTTATCGGCCTCAGACTGATGCGACCTCTGGACGGACAACCAGAGGATGAATACCGGGACGGATCTGTGGAATACGAACGGCCGCCAGAACAGACCCAGCGGGAGGATCAGGTCCTCGTGGATTACCTTTACTGACTGAATTAGAAATCTCCAGCTGTTTGAACTGGACTGGAGATGTGAACAAGCCTGAGAGACCGGTCCAAACTGACATTAAAATATTTAACTGTAGAATGGTCGAGCAATCCCTGAAGCGCTGCCATCACGCCATCGTTCAAACTGACATTTTGGCAGTAGACTATAGACAATATATTTCTTTTTTTAGCACAGATTCTTTGGCTAAATGAACTCCAGCAAATACACTCTCATAAATGTTAACTTATTAATGTTGGTCCTTAGTAGGAGAATGTTTATTGGAGCAGTAAATCAAGTGAGAAGAAGGGTCATTTTTCTATTATTCTGCCGAGTTTTAGATAGAAATCGAGTTTAAGACACTTCCACATTGGCTTCACTTTTCAGGTCTGGAAGCTGATATTTGCCTCTGACTTGCCGACCACATCATCGGTCACCGGTCACATTTTGTAAGATGTCATACGAATTCCTGCCCATTCATTTTGGTACACATATATGAGAATATGTTGAACACATATCCCTCAACTGGCAAGCAATTTCTAAACAAGCTAAACCAAAAACACAATCTCTTTAAAAAAATAAAATAAAATAAAGCTGGTGGGACGATGTCATTCAATTTCATATGGCAAAATTAATTGACTAGAACACAATGCTAACTGAATAATAAAACAAAACAAAATTGACAATCAGTCTAATTTTTGTGCAAACAGAAGAACAGAGAATTAATGTGAAAAGTTTCTGGATGCTTGTAATTTGATTGTCTTTTATTTCGTGATATTACATGTTGGTGCATACGGATACCAAAAGGCAGTAAAGTTCTTTACTCTTGAACTTGAACTCTTTAAAGACATTTGACCCTGTGACCGTTGACCTACTGTTTTTATCTGTAGTATTCATGAATAAGAACTGCAGCTGTCAGGATATAAATGTTTCTGTCCTACCTTCTCCATGGCTGAGCTCACGTCCATGTTGTCCAGCATCCGTCGGTGGGTTTGACTCCTCGGCTCCTCGGCTCTCTCTGCCTCTGCTCTTTCAGAAAGAACAATGGGGCTTTAAATTCCTCTCCTGTCGACCACACTTCCTCTCTCCCCGCCCACAGTCACTCCTGCCGCCGATCCGCTCCGCCGGCTCTCCACAGCCCACTGCAATTTAACCGTCTAGACTTTCATCTCATTCCTGCTGAGAAACATTAGCTCACCTCTTTTCTTTTAACTCTTGCTGCACAGTCTTGGTTAAACACCTCTAATCTTAAATTTCTCCTTTTTTCTGTCTCGTTTCTATCTTGATAAACTCACAACAAAACTCAGCGTCCTCCTCTTCAGCTGAGACTCCGGCTTTTTCTTTTCTGTCCTGTTCCTCTGCTCTTCCCTCTGGATTCGTCCTGTTGCCGGCACTCCTTCTCCACCCTCTGCAGCATGAACTCAGCAGGTTTCTTCACCTCCTGATTCTGCTCCAACACAGAACTGATAAGTCCAACACTTCAGCCTCACAGTGAAACAGCACCTCCCCTCATTCCCCACTGTTTCTCTCTCTGACTCTGCAGGGCAGTGAATTCCCTGTGCTTTGCTAAATATTACAGGCACCTCCAATTTTACAGCTGCAGAACATGTATCAGCAAACTGTGAGAACTCAGAGATTTATAGTTTTTGAAAACAGCAGCTGTACTGTTGGCTTTCTGAAGCAGACAAGGCTGTAAATCCAGTCCCGGTCCTCAGCAGACTGGAGGACTACCTGGAGCAGCGAGGCCTGAATGGACTGTTTGTGTTTTTAATCTGAGACAAAGACAGAGAGAGCCCTGAGGGATTCCCTGCTCATGCTCTGCCAGCCAGTCAGAGTAAGCCTGAAAACTTCTCATCCAATAGGAACGTTGGGGATTCCTCCTCCTACTCCTCTCATTCTGCAGATTTTCACTGTGAGGCTCAGAAGAATGTAGACCACAGATCTGAGCAGGGCCAATCTGGGCCAAACACACTGTGCAGGACTAAAAGAGGGATAAAACGATCCAGGCAGAGCTGTGCTGAGCTAGGAAGAGCCAGGCAGGACCAATAGGGATTAGGAGACAAGGCCAAATAGATTTAGATAGAGTCAAACGGAGCTGAACAGAGCCAGGCAGAACACACAGGCTTAATTGAAAGCCTCATTTACTAAAGGGAACCAGCATGACTTGGTACTGTTTTTTTCTGTTTTTCCATGAGCAAAAGTTGATGATAGTACCTGCTATCACTGCAGACGACTGATTGGTCAGAAAGAATCGTCACTCACGCAACACGGGACATGCTGCACAAACCTAATTTTTTTTAATAGCCAGGCTGCCATCAAAAGCACCACACTTGTCTTATTCACTTGCCCCAGGTTTTAAAAAAAATGGCAACCCACAAAAAGACACTGCGGCCAATTGACGAAGTGACGAAGATGAAGCCCCAGTAGTTTCACATGGTGTCACTATGCCAAACAGCTACGAATCCTACATGAACATAATACTATCTGCAGCGGTATATTGAATTAAGAAAAGGACCTACTATAAAAAGTGAGTTAAGGAGAGACGAGTCGAGCCAAACCATGCATAGGAAATGACAGCAGGCAAAAGCCAGACAGGGCCAACAAGTCTAAGGGGTCAAGTGGGGCCAAACAAACCCAGTGACAGCCCTAGAGAGGTGTGAAAGGTGCAAGAATATATCTACGGTAATAACAGCCAGAAAGAGCACCTGGGTTACACAGAACCAAAGAGGTCCAACAGGGACTAAACAGGGACTAAACAGAGACCAGCAATGCCACATTTTGTACAACAGCACAATATAAGGCCAACAAAAAAAACAAACAGGGCCAAATATATTCACAAGCATTCACACTGTATTCCAGGTATATTCAACAGTTTTGCCTCCTTTACTCCAGTAAATGACATAAACACTAATTTCACCACTGTTAATTACTCAATTTGCTTCAATATTAAAAAACAAACCCAACATGATGGTAGGTGAGGAGAATAAAGAGGTAAAGTTTTAGTTTTTTTTCGGTCAACAATATTGGATGTTGATATTGTCACAGTTTTTTAACGTTATAATGATGGTGACATCATCACGTCATCGTCACATCTTCATCATGAAAAAAGGTTGTTGACAAACATATTTTGTCATAGTTTTCATTAACAGAATTGATGTCGGTCATCAGCTGTTAACCCCTGAGGGATTAATATAATAGAAGTTTATCCAGACATTCAGAGGGGTTGGTCACTATTCCTCTATTCTGTCACTCTGAACATCCTGCTATGTTGATTCAAACTGTAATGTGCATTCCACAAACAGGCGTTCACTTACGGCGAGGTTGCATGCACCTGATGGGTGTATACACTGTTTGTGTTCCTCATTCCACAAATTTGAGCATCAAATGACATGAGTCATAGGACACTACTGCCGTTTGTGCCCAGTGTGTTCAACATCCACCGCCAGATGAAACTACATGGAAAGAGGACAAACAAAGGAGAAAATACTGGGAGTATACCGGATATAATACTGGAGTACTGGAATATTAACACTTCAACCTGCTACTGGTTGCACATTAGAAACTGAAGATAAGGAGGAGCTACGACTCAAAGTGAAAGTAAAATTTTCAACTTTCTTGACAGACTGACGTCCTTGTCTGTGTGCTGTGACATACTGGGAACACTGGGTTTACTGGAGTACTGGACGTCACTTTAGTTGCTGCTGATTTCACATTATAAACAGAAGACTTGGAGGTTCTATGACTAAAAGTGAAAGTAAACTTTCAACTTTATTGAAAATGACACTATATGTCTTCAATGGGAACAAATAGGCCAGAAAATCTAGAATAATACCAGACTTAATATTTGAGTCACAGTAGATAATGTGACTCATATTTTGTTTATTTATATTGTTTCATGGTGATCAGGACTGAATTGTTTCATCTTATGATAATGTGTCTTTACTTTCACTGTACTTATATATTAAACAAGGCAATGAGAGACGGCAGACTCCACCCCACTTCTGTATACTAATCAGTTAGAGTGCAGCACCCTCTGTTGGCCAAAGGATGTATATTCAGCTGCAGAAACACAGACAGACAGACACCGCCGCCCAAAACCATACTTCACTCCCACTCCATGGGAGTGAATTAATAAACATACACAGATAGGGGCGTGTGCTGTCTGCTTTCCTCATTCCACAGATGGGAGCGTCAAATGACGTGAGTCATGTGACGCTCCTGCACTTTGTTCCTGCACTTTGTTTCTGCCCAGTGTTTAATATTACCACCAGATCAAACTCAGGGATTCTGCCGAAGACAGCCGCTGAAAGGAGACATACTGGGAACACTGGGATTACTGGAGTACTGGACATAACTTAAACTGCTGCAGATTTCACATTATAAACTGAAAAGTTGGAGGCTCTACGTCTAAAAGTGAAAGTAAACTTTCAACTTTATTGACTCACCAACTTCCCTGTTTGTTTGCTGTGTTTTCAGCTTCACTCTGAGAGAAAATGGCTTCCAGGTCTGGGGAGGATCTCACTTGTCCTGTCTGCCATGACATCTTCAACAATCCTGTTGTTCTGTCATGTAGCCACAGCTTCTGTAAAGACTGTGTGCAGGAATGGTGGAGAGAGAAACAGATACAGGAGTGTCCAGTTTGTAAGAGAAAATCATCAAAGGATGTACCACCTATTAGTTTGGTGATAAAGAACCTGTGCGAGACATTCTTAAAAGAGAGAGATCAGAGACCTTCAGAGCCTCTCTGCAGTCTGCACTCTGAGAAACTCAAACTCTTCTGTCTGGATCATCAGCAGCCAGTTTGTGTAATCTGCAGAGACTCAAAAACACACAACAACCACAGATTCAGACCCATCGATGAAGCTGCACAGGATCATAAAGAGGAGCTGCAGAAATTCCTGAATCCCTTACAGGAGAAACTGAAGCTCTTTGAACATGTGAAAGGAAACTGTGATCAAACAGCAGAACACATTAAGTTTCAGGCCCAGCACACAGAGAGGCTGATTAAGGAGCAGTTTAAGAAGCTTCACCAGTTTCTACAAGAGGAAGAGGAGGCCAGGATCTCTGCTCTGAGGGAGGAAGAGGAGCAGAAGAGTCAGATGATGAAGGAGAAGATTGAGGCTCTGAGCAGAGAGATAGCAGCTCTTTCAGACACAGTAAGAGCCACAGAGGAGCAGCTGAGAGCTGAAGACGTCTCATTCCTGCAGAACTACAAGACTGCAGTGGAAAGAGTCCATCAGCGCCGCCTGCTGGAGGATCCACAGCTGGTCTCAGGAGCTCTGATAGATGTGGCCAAACACCTGGGCAACCTGACCTTCAACATCTGGAACAAGATGAAGGAGATGGTCTCCTACACTCCTGTGGTTCTGGATCCAAACACTGCTCGCCCAGGATATATCCTGTCTGAAGATCTGACCAGCGTGAGATTTGGAGGGACACAGAAACTTCCTGACAATCCAGAGAGGTTTGACTACGATGCCTCTGTCCTGGGCACTGAGGCCTTTAACTCTGGGACTCACAGTTGGGACTTTGAGGTTCCATATGATAAATCCTGGGCCATAGGTGTAATAAAGGAGTCTATCTGGAGAAAGGGTGAAATACCGACTGGCTTCTGGGAAATTTATTTCTTTGATGGAAAATACACAGCAGCCTCCCCACCACTCGAGGAAAAAGTTCTCTCAGTGAAGAAGAAGCCACAGAGGATCAGGATGCATCTGGACTTTGACAAAGGAAAGCTGTCATTCTTTCATTCTGACACTAACACACACATGCACACCTTCACACACAATTTCACTGATAGACTGTTTCCATATATTGCCAACATGAATGGCCTCTCAATGAAGATATTACCCGTGACTGTGTCTGTAACAGTGAGACAGCACACATCAACAGTCTTATGGCCCAGGTTTTAGCTGGGAATGCAGCACTTTATTTGGTGTTGAGTAAAACTATACAGAGAATTATATGCACAAAATGTTTTGTTTTTTTGCAACAGCAAAGGTCAACAATTTGTAATATGAACACACAACTATCAAAATATGACTTTTGAAATCTACTATTAATCAAATTTCAGAAACATTTGCCTTGAGTATTTTTTTTTTTTTTTTTTTACTTTTTCACAGTATCTGTTTCCACTGTAACAATACAATCGATGTTGATACAGAAAAGGCTAAAGCTAAGGGTTATTTTTTATGCATGTTCAGTTTTAAGTGAGTTACTCTGAGAAAAAGTAAAGTGTAACATAATATGTCAATCAGGCACTGATGGACTAAAATAAGGAACAATGTGGTGATGATACTTGTTGTAGGAATACCATTATTTTCTTCCTTACATTTAGGATTAGCTAATGTTTCATGTATGTATCTGTATAGCCTATTGATTTTAGAGAATATCATTAATTTTAGGAAAATCTAAATTTTCATCTTGTTTTATGGGAAATTGCGACTTTTTATTGCTCATAGTTTTGACTTTATTCTCCACTGTTTGCAATTTGTAAAATTATATAATTTTAAACAGTGAAACTTCCGGTTTATATTGTTAATTCACTGTAAGTTACTCTGTAAGGGAACAGCTGATGTGTAAACTGCACATAACTGATTACATGTTATCTTCTCTTTGTATTCTGTAACTTACTTGAGATGATTCTTAATTGTTTGTTCTATTGGAAATCTTAAAATAAATAACGGTTTATAACTAGGACTAAACTGGTGTTTGTCAAAACTATTTTTCTAATTACAATATGTCCACAGGTTCTGAGCACGAGTTAAAACTCAATGGTTTCTAGTTAAACCCCATTTTAGTAACCAACATGCTGCCACAGAAAAGGGTGAGTGGTCATAGTTGTTGAAAATTCGTTTTAACCTGTTGTAGTTAAATATAAATCTGTATTTCACTTTTTGTCAACAAATCCCACATACAAATTCAAACCAGTAATGAATTAATCAACAAAGAAATGTCTGTGAATCAAGCCTGATATATCTTCATCAGTGTAATGAAACTAAATATCTTCATTGGGAACAAACAGGCTTTTGACCACAAACAGGGAAGTCTGCCAGTATTGAGAGACAGGTGAATGACAAACTGTGGGGTTTGGTCTTATGAGATTTTTAGAAAATGTGAAAAAAATCTAGAATAATAATACCAGCATTAACGTTTGAGTCACAGTAGATAATATGGCTCATATCTAGTTCATTTCTATTGGTTTCTGGTGATCAGGACTGAATTGTTTCATCTTATGTCTTTACTCTCACTGTACTTACATATTAAATAAACACACACAGATAGGGGTGTGTGCTGCATGTTTTCCTCATTCCACAGATTTGGGCATGAAAAAACATGAGTCATAGGACACTCCTGCAGTTTGTGCCCAATGTGTCCGGATCAAACTTTACGGATAAAGACACAGAAAGAAGGAAATACTGGGAACGCTGGAATTACTGGAGTACTGGAATATTGCCACTTCAACCTGCTGCTGATTTCACATTATAAACAGGAGATTTGGAGGAGCGACGACTCAAAGTGAAAGTAAAACTTTTAAACTTTCTTCTCTGTGCTGTGTTTTAGGCTTCATTTAGAGTCTACAAATGTTTCCCCAATCAGAAAAGGATCTCTCCTGTCCCATCTGCCATGACATCTTCAAAGATCCCGTTGTTCTGGCATGTAGCCACAGCTTCTGTAAAGACTGTTTGAAGAACTGGTGGACAGAGAAAGTGATACAAGAGTGTCCAGTGTGCAAGGAAAGACATTTATGTAGTGATCCACCTTGTAACCTGGCGTTAAAGAACCTGTGTGAGGCGTTCTTACTGGAGAGAGATCAGAGAGCTTCAGAGCCTCTCTGCAATCTGCACTCTGAAAAACTCAAACTCTTCTGTCTAGACCATCAGCAGCCAGTTTGTCTTGTCTGCAAAGATTCAAAAACGCACAACAACCACAGATTCAGACCCATCAATGAAGCTGCAAAGGATAATAAAGAGGAGCTGCAGAAAATCCTTAATCCTTTAAAGGAAAAACTAAAGCTCTTCGAACAAGTTAAAGGAAACTGTGATCAAACAGCAGAACACATTAAGGTCCAGGCCCAGCACACAGAGAGGCAGATTAAGGAGCAGTTTAAGAAGCTTCACCAGTTTCTCCAAGAGGAAGAGGAGGCCAGGATCTCTGCTCTGAGGGAGGAAGAGGAGCAGAAGAGTCTGATGATGAAGGAGAAGATTGAGGCTCTGAGCAGAGAGTTAGCAGCTCTTTCAGACACAGTCAGAGCCACAGAGGAGCAGCTGAGAGCTGAAGACGTCTCATTCCTGCACAACTACAAGGCTGCAGTGGAAAGAGTCCAGCAGTGCCGCCTGCTGGAGGATCCACAGCTGGTCTCAGGAGCTCTGATAGATGTGGCCAAACACCTGGGCAACCTGACCTTCAACATCTGGGACAAGATGAAGGAGATGGTCTCCTACACTCCTGTGGTTCTGGATCCAAACACTGCTCCTCCAGAACTCATCCTGTCTGAAGATCTGACCAGTGTGAGATTTGGAGAGAAACAGAAACTTCCTGAAAATCCAGAAAGGTTTAATTGCCACCCCACTGCCATGAGTTCTGAGGGCTTCTCCTCTGGGACTCACAGCTGGGACTTTGAGGTTCCATATGATAAACCCTGGGGCATAGGTGTGATGAAGGAGTCTGTTCAAAAGAAGGGAAAAATAGAGACTGGATTCTGGGAGATTGGTTTCTTTGAAGGAAAACATGTTGCATCCTCCCCACCACACTTTGAAAAAGTCCTGTCTGTGAAGACGAAGCCACAGAAGATCAGGATGCATCTGGATTTTGACAAAGGAAAGCTGTCATTCTATGATTCTGATACAAACACACACATGCACACCTTCACACACACTTTCAGAGATAGATTGTTTCCATATATTGCCACCTTGAATCACCTCTCCCTGAAGGTATTACCAGTGACGGTCTCTGTAACAATGGAACCGCAAGCAGTCCTTTCATCAACAGGCTCATGGCGTTGGTTTTAATTGGGAATACCACACATTATTTAATGTGGAGTAACTTAAGACTTCTCAGAAATGCCACCATTTGGCATCTAGGTGATACTATATACATAATTATATATTCTAAAAATGTTTTACCTAATTCAAATTTGCGTTTTTTGCCACAGGAAAGGTAAAGAATATGTTAAATCTTCATGGTATACTGTTTCTGAAGATAGTACACAAGAAATGAACCACCTTCATGGTTTTATACTTTATAACACACAATAATCAAAATCTGACTTTTGAAATATACTAATCAGCCAAATGGTTTTTCATTTGTTGTGTTTTTTTTTAGAATTTGTAGGTCTACATATTGACTTATTTAATTGTCTTTAACCTTCCATAGTATGTGTTTTCACTGTATCAATAACAACCATGTGGATAATGGAAAAAAATGTAATGATAATGAGGTAAAAGTGGAAGTTTTTTTTTATGTATGTTAGTCTAAGAAAAAGTAAAGTGTATCAATCTGGTACAGATTGAAAGAAACTAGGGAAGAAGATGGTGATGTATATATTGGTGGTAAGAATACCATTATTAACATGAGTATAATTTTTTAACCTAACAATAAAGATTAAGCAATGTTTTTATATATATATATAGACAATTTAATATTTCTAATCTTGTTTTGTGGGTAATTGATCATTGTAATTGCTCAGAGTTTTGATTTTATTCTGCACCGTTTGTCAATTTGTAACAGAACTTTATCTTAACACGTAAACTTGAGATATACAGGTCTGAGATATAGAGGTCTGACTCACAGTGAATGTAATTTCAAGTTACATTTTTCAAATGACTGGCTTCTGCTTTTATTGTTCTACCTGCCATGGTTTTATGTTTTGGATAAGATGGGTGTCTGTGAGATGCATTAATACTCCATTAAATGTACACACTGCGTGCTGCCAGGGTGTCTATTCACTCACCTCCCCCGTGCCGGCCTTGTCTTCACCTTCCCTCTCTCCATGTGTTCCCAGACTCATCTGGAGCAAACATGAGATTGACAGTTAATGTGTGCCCATTACTCTATATAAGGTAAAATGAGTAATAGATAGAAATAAAGCTTGTTCACCTCCATAATTAACATGTAACTGAGGTATGTAGAAGTTTACTCTAGATTTGGTCATTTGCATGCAGCTACAGGAATTCACATGTCTGTCTTTTACCATATCCGAACAAAGCTAAGCTAGCTAATGTTAATGTAACCATAACTGAATTCTAATTATAACGTTAATTAGGGTATCTATCTCATAGACTGTAAAAATAGGATCTATCTACAAAAATAAAACATATAATGTTACCCTGTCTTTAACTTTAATACATGTATCAGTTCAGTCTAAAGCTGTCCTTACCGTTATCTAACGTTAACATTAGCTTCGATTGTAACAAATTAGCAAAAAAGATGAACATATGCCATCTGAGTCTGATGATTAGCTACATTACTTGTGATTAAAGATAAGTCAAAAACGTCCCTAACACAGTTAAACATGCTGTTCAACAGCAACTGAGGAAGAGGGACAACTAATTTTAGCTTAATATACTTACTAAGCCAGCAGCAGGAGTCAAAAGCTAAGCTAACGTCTGCTAACGGGCTACCGTTATGGTTAGCAGCCCTTAGTTTCGCTTTAGCAACAGATACAAAACTTTCTCCATCAGAAAACTCACCGAGGATTCGAGGCAGCGCAGCCAGTGGGTCTCAGAGGGGAAAACAGAAAACATTTTCTCCGTAAATTATTATCCAATTTCACCAAAAGTAGTGACATAGCTGGTGGCGCGTTAGCATTAGCATTCTCGAGGCCGTTCTTACCCGCTCACCACAGTTACTGTTGCTAGGCAACAGTTAAATCTTAGTAGTTTATAAATGAATCAATAAACTGAAGAGTTTCTTTTTTTTAATCAGACATATTACATATATGTATTCATTAGTAATGCATCCATCTGCAAGCTTCACTTTAATGTTGCAGCTTTTAATTACTTTAAATAATGCTGTGCAGAGTCGTGGACTTGACTCGTCACTGTTTTGATGAATTTAATTGACAGAAAATGAATGACTTGAGACTTGACTTGGTTCAAATGTCTTGTCCCAGTTCATTTTGTTTTCAGTTTAAATATTTACATATGTTGAAGGTTGTTCATGTTGACATATAAAGCATCAACCTCCACTACTTTGTGTCTTAATTTTTTAACAATATATCATAACTTCTTGTTGTCTAATTGATTGATAGTATTTCCCCCAAATAATCTGAATTTGCAAAATAACAGCTGTCAAATAAATGACATCAAGTACAAGGCAGAAGAAAATAGAAATACCAAAGTGGAGTAAAAATACCTCAAAGTTGTATTTCAGTGCTGTACTTGAGTTCATCAACCATGACTAGTAAATACATTTTGTGCATAAAATTTGTGTAGCGAAACTTCAAGATAAAGAGATGAGACAAGACGTGAATGTGGTCAGTAGATTATATTATTCTCTTTAAAAAAAGACTTCATTACATTGACTTCATTCATTCAGACACAGTCAAAGTCTTTACATTTACAGTGTTCTAAATACTGTTTATCACTAACTGCATAACAACATGGAACCACTGCATCTGTCCAACCTGCTGCACGTGTTCACGGTCAGTAACGACAAGTCAAACGTAGAAGAAATATCTACATCTGAGCTAATAAGGTGACAAAAAAATGGACATCTGAGGCGACCAGCTCCAGAAACCTTCAAATGGAGAGATTTAACCATTTATTTTACTGTGTCAGGTGTTTATTGATTTAATGTCAACAATGTTGGAAGGTAAAATTATTATTTATTTTGCCTTGAAACAGACTCTTCTCTCTGTGTTTATTAATATACCTAATTCATAATGTCAGTCAGTCTGTCTAGCCAGCACTGAGATCTCGTAGCTATCGTACAGGCTGCAAATTCAAATGTGATAGAGAAATTCACGTCCACAAAAAATGATAAATCCTTATGACTTTGGTGATCCTCTGACTTTTCATCCAGCGTCACACAAAGTTTCCACTTGTCCAACATCAACATTAAAAATAGAGAATTCCCAACAGTGTCAGATTGAGATGAATGCTAAAGCAGCATGCTAACATGCTAAACGTTCGCATGTTTATCACCTTTAAACAATGAGCTTTAACCACAAAAAGGGCAGCATGAGGTTCAGTTCTACCCCTCCAAAGTGCAGCTGGTGGGAGTCACTACAGGACAAGAAATCTCACCACAAGGTTTGAGTTTGTCCAGTTGACATTAAAGTTTGTACTTTTATAAATGTCTATATTTCTGAGCACTTCAAGGACTTCTCATCCACATTGAAAGTTCACTCTTATACTTGAGATCAAAAGCTCCAGAACATCTTCTGATGAACCTCGAGGTAAAATTGTTTAAGGTCAAGAATTAATTAACTCTGCATCAAAGTCAATTGTATTTCCGTCAACATAACATCACCCTGAGTTGAATTCGTGGATGCTAAAATTACTATGTTAGCATGCTAACATGGTAAATGTTACGTAATATTGGCATGTTAACATGTAAGCTGTAGCTAACTGATGTAAAGCGAAGTCAGCTGTGCGCATAAATACTTCAGATTTACATTTCTGGCCCAACGACTCATAAAGATCTAACGACAGCAAAGTTTTCTTTCCAACAATTTTGTTTCCAGTTTTCTATTCAGATTCATCAAGTTTCTCATGAGATTTTTGCACAATCAAAGCCAAATTATGATAATAATCATGGCAAACTGTCTCTAAAGAGTAACCTTATAGCATGTCACTGTGCATCAGAGTACACTTGTACATAACTGCAGCAAGGTGACAAGTTTAACCACTAGAGGTCAGCAAAAACACGATCTCTAGGTGGAGGTTTACCTCTCTTAAAAGGGACAGTTCACCCCAAAATCAAAATTACATATTGTATCTATAGAGCTATTTATCAATTTAGATTGTTTTGGCATGAGTTTTAAAAAGAGACATTGCTCTTTAGTTTCCAAAACAATCTAGATTGCTAAATAGTACCAAAGATAAGAGGGAATTTAGAGATTTCAGGGTCGCTTATAAAAACATGTCTATATGAATGAAAAATATCTCAATATCTCAGATGCAGCCTGGCTCAAATATCTGTAAACAGACTTGATAATCGGCAGGTTGTTATTAAAAAAAAAAAAAAAACGTGCTACATTTTGTTCGCTGTTTACAGAACAGTAAGTGATGTTTGGCATGGAAGCGCACAGTTTATGATAAAAAAGAAAGAGCAGAAAAACTTATCAGGTTCTCCAAGACAATGAGACACAACAGACTCTCCACAGCTGATTAATGTCGTACCACACGATACCTGGATATAAAAAAGGATCAAATTACATTCATCAGGTGGACACAAACATAACTCTGTGTGTCTGCTGGATGTGTGAATAATCAACTTTTTGCTCAAACATTCGCCTTAACAACTTTATCATACGTCAGATGTTGTGTTTACAGCTGGTTCTGCTGCCCCCAAGAGGCCCTTAATTAACTGATGCGTCTTTAACTATAACTTATACTGCATTTAGTTGTCCGATCATTAATCTCCATGTCGTGATTCCAGTTTCTGCAGCAGCAGAGAACATGTAGATGTAGTACGATCCTTCAGTGCCTGTTCTCTGAAGCTGTAAATGCATAGTGACTCTAAACAGCAGTGTTCATATCGCTCATATAACCCGCTCCCCCAGGATACACTTCACATTACCCCTCCACCATCTGACAGTCAACCAGCCACCTCCCTTTCACCTGCAGCGTTCACACGAGACATTTACCATCTGCCACATTTAGGACATTACATTGTTTTACCTGCAGCTCTGACAGACGTCTAAACCTTTCTGACGGGCCGGGAGGCTTTTTGACAGCTCATGCTTATGCCATCATTTCTAAATGATGGACAGTGCAGCCAAGCAGGGCTAAAAAAGTCCAAATTAATTTTAAAAATTGAAAAACAAAAACACCTTCTTTTGTTCTCCTTTCCCTCTCCTCCTCCTCCTTCTTCTTTCCTCCACCCGTCTGCTCGTCGTTCCTCTCTGGCACAGTTTGGGTGTTTAGTGGAGTCCGTATAAAAGGCGGCGCTGAGCTGTACCTCCTCCGCCCGCTGCTACATGATGATCCGCGGCTCTGGGACCGACTCGTTGATGGATTTATGAGGCAGCACGTTGGCACCGTTCAGGTAAAGCTCGTCGTTCACGATCACGTCCTCCCCCAACACGGTCACGTTCTCCATACGAACCTGACGACACAGAAACACCCAAAATCCTCGTTAAACCCAACAATCATAACAGGAATCTACTTATTCAAAATAAGACATAGGAGGGAGGAAAAATCAATAAACAGGCACATTAAAAAAAAGCTTAAGTCTGAAGGAACAGTCTGTTCAGACTGGCTGTGAAAGCGGGTTTCACAATTTGGGCAAGCAGACCAATTAAATTTAACTATATGGGCAAAATGTATCTGAGCCAATAGAAATAATCGATGTTTTGTTGTGGTTTAACCTTCATTCATTTATTATCTTTAACTGATTGAACTTGAAAAGGCTGTGGAAGTCTGCGCTCCACTCACCCACTGGCCCACAGAGGAGCTCCAGCCCACGATGCAGCTCTCCAGCCAGGAGTGCGATCGTACCCGCGCTCCCTTCAGCACCGTGCAGCGTTTTATCCGCACGCCGTCCTCCACGACCACACCGGCGCCGATGGTGACGTTCGGCCCGATGGTGCAGTTCTCCCCGATCTGAGCCGTCGGGTCCTGCAGAGGGAAGCGAACACGGAGGATTATTATTATTGAACATTTTTATTTATTTGACATGCAGCTCCGAAGAGTTTAACTCACCACCAGAACGTTGCCTAGAAAACCGGGTCCTGTGCGAAGCCTCTCCGGGGCGTGTTGTCGGACTGACTGAAGGTACATACACATGCCTGTCAGGAAGTCTTTGGGCTGACCGATGTCCATCCAGAAACCTGCAGACGGACGGACAGACAGACAGACAGACAGCATGCAGAGGTACAGACAGTGGAAGCAGTTAGTTACCATGGAAACACAGACAGGAAACATTTCTAATATCCTCTGTCTAATAATGGAAAAATATATCAATGAAAGGAAATCCCAAAGGTTAATGAAACTATAAAATAGCAACCCCTGCAAAAACTCTGCAGAAATACAACCAACAAATTTAATTGCATGATCAGTTTTCAGTTAAACAGAAGAATGCAATCTCACCAACTGAATTTTTTTGATTTAGCTGTTTGTTTGTAAAATAAAATAAAAAATAAATCTTAAAACTGCAGAGCTCTCACTCAATCCTGGTCTAATTAAAAAAATGTCCCTATTAGTCAATTAGACATAAAAATGTGGGAAAAAGGTTTCAGGATGAACTTGGAACCTCTTTTAATGATTTGTTTTTCTGAATCCAGATACATTTAATTTAAGCTTTGAAGAGCCGGGAGCTGCTCAGAGTTTCACCACAGATTCATGAAGCCTTCTGAGGGAAACAAAGCCACTACAGCCTGGATCAGAGTCAGTGACCTGGACCAGACCGCCTGCTGGACTACAGGATGGGGGGAGGTTTAACTGCTTCACACACACAGATCGCTCCCAGAGAGGGATGAAGATCTAGAGATGCACCGATTCCAGATTCACACCTCGTTCTTCTCATGACAGATTTCAGCCTGTTTGTGGGTAAAGACTGAATAAACTGTCCTGTTTTCAGATGTTTTGTTGGTATCGGTGCTTCTCTACTTTCCCCTCCAGAACTACGTGAGTTCAGCTGTGACACTTACGTCTGGTAGAGCTGTGAGCTGTGAGACCAGAGCGAGCACACAGGTCAGATTCACACAATTATTCCATTTTACAGACAGACAGACACACACAAACGCCGGCGAAAACATGACCTCCTTGGTGGAGGTAATGATTGGCAGATTAACTGTGAATGAAAATATCGGTTGGTTGGAGCCATAGATTAAAGAAATATGTGTGTTGTAGAGTTACTCACCCTGTAGCTCCATGGTGTAAAGCTGTCCCTCCTCTGCCATGACAGGAAATATCTCTTTCTCTATGGATGTCGGTCTCAGCTGCACAAACAGACACAAACATTGAATAAAATGTCAGCAGCATGTAGAAATATTTATCAGGTAACACCAAGACAGATAAACTCCCACAGCACATTCAGTCATTACTGCGAGTTGTGTGTCTGTTTGTGTGTGCAGTGCGTGTGTGTGTGAGTCACCTGGATCCTGCTGAGCATGCTGGGATTGAAGATGTACATGCCGGCGTTGATCTTGTTGGAGACAAAGACCTGCGGTTTCTCTACGAAGCGATGTATCCTGCCGCTCTCTGCCTCGAACACCACCACGCCGTACTTAGAGGGCTCCTCCACCCGTGTTACCTTCACACACACACACAAGGGTAAGCCTTGAACAGTCACTTTTATTTTAAAGCTATAATTTGTTTGCTGAAGTGCAAACCAACACCATCAGAGCTACTACAGCAGGAAACCAAAACTGGATGTTGAACAATGAACAATTGAACTAATAAAAAAACCTTTTTCCCCCAATAACAATTAAACCAGAAAATGAAAAGACACTCGGTTCAGTGTGTCAGTCTCACCACGATGGTTCCCTCCTTGCCGTGGTTGTGGTGGAACTGCAGCAGATCTTTGAAGGGAAAATCACAGATGACGTCCGAGTTGAGGACGAAGAACGGCTCGTTGTCGACGTTCAGCAGCTCTCGAGCCAACGCCAGGGGGCCGGCTGCACACAAACACACACGCTCACGCCTCATTTTTATCCATTATGATCAAACTCTCAGTTCTTTGGGAGCTTACACTACAACACACTGCAACTACAAAAACTGACACTTTGTGGCCAAAAGTATGTGGACAGCCTGTGTGTACCTGTGACTTTTTTTTACTGTTCGGACCCTGTAGCTCCCATGAAGGGAAATCTTGATGTTACAGCATTCAATTTAATTATATTTCAAGCAGCAGAGCAATTCCAACTAACACTATGATAGAAGTTCACATCTTCGCATTTTAGTTTTTTCTCTCACTGTTTTAATCACTGGACACTTTTAAAAAGCTCTGTCGTGATGCAGTGATTGTTTCGGTCTGTAGTGAACAGAAACTCACCAGTTCCCAGAGGCTCCTTCTCATGAGACAGAGAGATTTGAATCCCAAGCTGAAGAGAAAACAGAGAAACATTCAGTACGCTGTAGACTGAGCATGACGATCATTTCTATAAACTCAAAATACTGATGCTGACACACGTTTCAGCTATAGTGACAAAACTGTACGTACTCTTTCCTCCTGGACTCTCATCTCTCTCTCCAGGAGATCCGACATGTAGCTCACCGCCAGAATCACATGGTCCACCCCAGCCTGCACACACACGCACGCACAGACACACACAGACACACAAGAGAAAGAGAAAAAGAAAGAGAAAAATTAAGATTAAATTTAAGAAGCAAATTTAAAACCCACTGTGGATTTTAAAACTCCAGACTCCTCCAGACTCCTCCAAACTCCTCCTCCTCCTCCTCCTCCTCCTCCTCACCTTGGCCAGCGCCTCCACCTGGTGCAGCAGGATGGGTTTGTTGCAGAACTCCACCAGCGGTTTGGGGACGCTGAGAGTGAGCGGTCTCAGTCGGGTCCCGTAACCTCCGACCAGGATCAAAGCCTTCATCCTTCTGCCGTTAGCAACCGTTACCAGGGCAACAACAGGTCATCAATGGCGAGACGGCGACCAGTCTGAATAGGAGAGAGGAGAGTCTAAGTGGCTCGTGATAAATTAAGATCAATGGGACTAAATATGCTGTTTTTTGTGATGGATTAGCGAGCCTCAGATGTGTTAAAAATCTTTGAAGATTTGGGAAATTCCTTCAGAAGCAATCTTATATTTAAACAACCGGCTGTTTTTTTATTGATCACTGGTGTTTCAGCTGCCAGTGCTCCCTGTGCTATTGACCCTTTCCTTCTGCTCCAGCTCTGCTCAGGTGAGCTTCAGTCCCCAGTGATGTGCACCTGCTGTGGGAAGAGAGCAGAGAAGGGGAGGCTGCTGTCTTCCTGCTCCCAGCTGCAGATTTTTGAAACTAAATCTGAAGGATTTGTATGTTTTAAATGTGTCATCTGTGTTGTTTGTCACACAGGGCCGCCTGAGGCTGGGGAGTAACAATGACTCACTGACAACAAAACATCAGGAAGTGTCACTAAACTTGGTGGTGTTGAACAGATCAATTCTTGCCATTCCCAAATAAGTTTATGCATCTGTGCTTGTTGCAAGGCTAAACATTTAATGTTTGTCCAGATATTAACAATTGAGGTCAATAAAAACATCTGTATGAGAGTTAGTATTTTGTTCTACCTATTCATTCAGGGTTTTCCTTTAATCAGTTACCCATTATGAGATGCTACTGACATGACACTTGTCAGTTTGCTGCTGTTTGGGTCAAGAGACATTAAAAACAAGTCCATGAAGTTCTTTATAACTTTGAGAAAAACAATTGCGTATCTCTGTAATCTGATTTGAAATTAATCATTTAAATGTCTAAACAAACAGGTGACCCCATGACACAAAGACACGGTGTCCTCCTAATGCACCGTGTCCCCAGACCACAAGAGTGCATTCACTCTTTATGGAAGTCTGTCTGTGCTCTCCTTTGGTTTCAGTTTAGTGTAAACTAACCAGCACCATCCAGAGGTGATACAACGGGTGCACATAGAGTAAGAAACACAAATTAAGACAGACAACAACACAAAATTAGCACATACATTAGCCAATGTAGCAACACACTGACAGGGTGTTTTTTTAGTGTTAAATGGTGACACTTTTTGATTGAAAGCTCGCCTTCTTAAGTATAAAATAAGTTATGAGCACGGAGAAAAGTACAGGACAGGCTGTGCTCTTGTTTTCTGTCACAGTGATTGTAGCTAACCCGTGTTAGCTTCGCTAAGCTAGCTAACTTACTAATGACTTGATTTGCTGCTTTTAAACGACAAGGTTACGGCTAACTAGCATCCTGCTGCTGTCTCAGGTTTGTGTAAAAGTGGATGAAGAGGATGAAAACTTACAGGGTTCTTGTTCTCCAGAAGTCACCAGGAGATTTGTGAATCACTGAAACTCTGGGAATGACACGTAAGATTGTTCAAATCCCAATTCCTTGTTTGGTTTCCTGTGGAGCCAATCAGCGTCAAGTCAGAAAACACGACACAGCAAACATCCGGTCAGCTGTTTCAAAATAAAAACCATACTTAGTCAGTTGGTCTGTTTTTTTTTTGGCTTTGGGCAGTTAAAAAAAGATTAAGGATAGACCTAAACAAATATTGGTGGAAATTATGCTACGGCTCAAACATCAAACAAAATTATTATTATACTGGTAATGGGCTGGCAGGCTATACCGGTATTGTGTTGTACTGTGGACAATTAAAATTGATGATACATTGTTTATTGTTGCCACTTTTTCTACAATCACCCAGAGGGGAAAATCCTTGTAACCTGAATAGAACATCCTCTACTTGTAGCATGCTTTTTTTGAGAAAAATACAACTTTGAAATAAGCTCCATAGTTTGGTATAATAGTATAACTTCTCTTGTAATTTTATTTTTCTATTTGATATTCAAACAAAATCATTAAGTTCTGCGAGCTTCGGAAAATAGTGGTGTTCATGCTTTTATTTTAAAGGCAAAATAACCTGATTTCAGGTGTGGCTGGCTGACTCTGGGGAACTTGTCAGTCGCCTCTCGCTGCTGTCACTGACAGAGGGGTGTTACATCAGCCACAGCCTAAAATGAAAAACACAAATATCCCTCAATTGTAAATAAAATAATGTTAGAAATGCTTTCTGTTTTTTCATGTCTTACTCCGGACGAAACAGAGGCCAGATCTTCAGGGCTGTCCCACTGGTTCCTTAACCTGTACTTTACGTTTTATCTGCGCCCCTGAATATACGGCATAATGGTATGTTCCACACACACCGGCCCCGCCCCTTCACGACTTCTGACCAATCAGAGAAAAACAGCGTGGCGATCGAAGGAGGATTCACCGGACTGAATTTACATACATGACAGTTGTGCTGCTGAAAAAATAAAAGACAAGTCTAAAAATAAATAGATACAATTAAAACAAACAAATGCAGTAAATAATAATAATTGAGTTATGTCCGAATGTCTGAATTTTTGATTTGATTTTGATTGATAGGAAGGGAAGTACACAGGTGACATGTCCAAAAGTAAATATTCTGTTTTTGAGTAAAAAAAAAATGCATCCACCAGAATTTAAAGCATCTTACTGGTCACTTGCTATAGACATGTGGTTCGCCTCATCTTCTCCTGCATTTAAAGTACTGTATTTATTCTTATAGGTAAAGAATTTTAATTAAACATGAATCAATATCTCATCATTTTGACATAGAACATAATGCCAATTTATGATTAAATATAATCAAAATTCTTGACACCACATCTCATAATTGTGATTTACTAATGTACCAATAGTATTTTCATTTTTTTTTATTTTTAACATCATAATATCCAGATATTAAAACAACTTAGTTATCAGTCAGAGTTAAAAACAAAGCGAGCAATAATCTGATTAATGTTGCAGACTTAAACTTTATTTAAAATAAACAACTTTAAATCACTGAGTAACTTGTTTGGCCAAAGAAAAAAATAATTTAATATCAATATTAAATACTTTTGTTAAAAAGTTTATTTATTAACCGTTTCAATGAATACTGAGAACAGTAAGTGTTCCTCTGAACTAAAATATGTCATGGTGGGAGGAGTTACATTACTTTTTTTTGTAATAGAATATCAATTACCAAACTGATGTGCTGCAGTTTCCTTTGGACCAAATAATCATTTACTTTCAAGAAAAATAACACGCAATGTGCAGTTCATTAATTTTCGCCTGAACAAACCCAACACTGAATATCAGTGATTCAAATTCATCAATTATTGTACTGTAAATAATACAATATGAACTTTATCACAATACTTCAGTCATATTGTAATATCAGACAGTTCTCTGGTGTGACATTATTTCTCTGCTCCTCCAGGTTTCCATGTTTTCATGCTCAGAAAGTAATCCAAAGTCAGAATGTGTCTGCAGGAGCAGCTGGTGGCGCGGTTCTCCAGTGTCTTTAGTTCAGGTGGTGTGAGGTCAGAGGTCAAGGATTCCAGCGCAGGTCACAGATCAGGGCGATGTGGTCTGAGGGGTGAGCGACGCTGGGCAGAGCCTCGTAGGTTGTGACCTCCTGGTGGCTGGGCAGAGGAATCACCTGCTCCACCTGCACACAAACACAAAATAAAATCTATGAATATGCAAATATTGTTCATTTCTAAAGTCGTACCTGTGTGCAGTTTTCGTACTAGTAACACTAGCTGCAATAACTGAACTGAAACTCCGTACGAGTTTTTGATGATGATTTGCCGAGTAAAACCTGAGATATGGTCAAATATATTTAGTATAAAAATATAGAACTAGATGTTCTCCTCATTTTCCCTCTTATAAGTTATATTTGCAACCAACATTTAAAATTCTTCACTGAGCATTGTGTGTGTATTCAAAGTCAAAAACCATAATTTTCAAAATCAGATTTTAATCTTTTTGTGTGTTTTTTGTGTCCAAAATGTTGATCCATGAAGTCAAAGTGAAATAATAATTATCAGGTCATGTAGTTGAGGTTGTGCTGAAAGAAACGATACCAACATGGCACAGTAAACATCTTTTGAGTGATATATACGGGCAGAATGAAAAGGATTAAAAAAGGGCCAAGCAGACCATAACTCCAACACCAGTATAAGCAGTAATGGTGTCAGTATTACCTGCATGCTGTCCGGCTGAATGAAGATGTAATCCAGGCAGCCATGAAATCCTCCCACGTAGTTCGTGTAGGCTGGCTGGCTGCAGGCACTCAGCAGAGGGGGGAAGGCAGAGAGCAGCTCCATGCTGCAGGACTCCTCTGGACCTGAGCTGCTCCAGTCTGCGTGCTGCAGAGGAACCGCAGCCTCGCTGAGCAGCTGGAACACACCTGCAGACAGGAAGAGGGGATCAATACACTCCCAGCCAAACAGGAAAAGTGCTTTTTTTAACTGGGGTCAATGAAAGACAGAAAGGCTCTGTTCGGAAGTTACATGTGATGACATGGGGTCACTTAAGACACAGGTGGAGACATTTTAATGCCAGGTTTAAGCAGACACGACTAAAGGGTTGTCCACTTGTGATCAATCACAAGCGTGTTAATGATCTATGATATGATCTGGACAAAAGTGAATACTGATTCTACTGTCACCTTCCCTTTGCATATAGAGTTACCTGAGGTAGGGCTGGAGTTGAAGTCCCCACAAAAGACCAGCGGGGCTCCAGGGGCGACCTCACTGATCACATGACTCAGGTGTCGCAGAGCCACGCCCATCTGGACCAAGCGCACGTTCCCTCCTTCAAAAAGAAATGAACTCAGTTTTCAGAGATGTGTCCCTGCGCAGATTAAGGTTAAAAACCAGTGTCAGACTCAGAGGAGTGAGCTGTTCTACCTTTCGGGTGCCAGTACAGGTGAGTGTTGGCCACACAGACCTTCCTGCCTGGTTTATTCAAGTCCTCGAGCACACTGACCTGCAGAGGAACGAGTCAGGAAACTCAGGTGTCACAATACAGATTCACAGAGCTGAACAAAGTGTGTGTCCTGTAGGAATTCATTAGAGCTGAAAGGGGGATTGCTCCCAGTTAGTGCAGCAGGTAGACAGCAGTACCTGCAGGGCGGTGGACCTCCGCAGTATCCGGTCCTTCAGAGTGCTGTTAGCAGAAACCGTCTCCAGCATCGTAGCATGGCTGGGGTCAGAGGTCAGCGCCTCGCTCAGCACGATGTCATGACGGCTCAACAGTTTAAACTTTGACCTTTAAAGACAAAAGGAATGTCATTTTTTAATGAAAATTAGATCAAATAAAGGTCGTGAAGAAAAGAGAGAGGAGAATTGGTCGGGTGTTTCTGTTTGATTGGACAAGACGTCAAACTAACTAGTTTGAACTGAGCATAACCCGACCTGTTCTGTCTCACATCTACCAGGGGAGCTGTTCAGTCACCAGTCCTACACCTGTCAACCTGCTCCTTCACCAGAGGAAACCTACAACAGCAGCCCAGCAGACCTGCAGCTGTAGACCTGAAGTCCAGTTCACTGATGAGCAGAAAAGGGAATAAATTCTTAACAAATAAAACTGGCTAAGATTTGCCCTCACACAAGGTAAAAAACTGCTCAATTTGATTTAATTTAAATGCTTAATATCTAACTTCCATTTCTTGTGTATTTAAAGGAGAGAGAGCTCAGAATCCATCAGAGCCTCATCAAAGAAGACACAAGTCCTCAGGTATGAGAACATTTCGAATGATGGCCAGTCCTATCCGTGACATGAAGCCCCATGTGCATCATATGTTGAATGTTGTTGTGCTCCTGACTGCCCAGCTGACAGGGAATAAACACTGAAGACATGTTCTTCAGATTCCTGATGATGAAAGAACTCACCTGCGGTAGAAAGTGGCCAGCCCTTCGTGCTGCTTGTCTTTGATCCTGAAAACGCCGTCCAGACCGAAGGCATCCAGAGCTGGAGTCAGACTGTCCACAAACACCCCTGAAGAGTCGGGGCAACATGAGAGTTTAAACAGCTGGTTAACATACAAAATGATGCTTCTTTACAGAAATGAATTTTCAAAGAGGTTATCTGTTTCTGCTTTATTTACCTTTGTCGACCTCCTGCAGACAGATGATGTCAGCGTTGTACCCGGCCAGCTCCTTCTTGATCAGGTTCTGCCTGTAGTCCAGCTGCAGGGCGTAGGGCGCGCAGTACGGGTAAAGCACCGTCTTTGACAGTTCTGTCTGAGCGTAGATGTCAGCGAGGATGTTGTAGGACACAACCCTCACAGCCGGCCAGTCCGCCTCTTTCACAGTGTACGCGTGTCGGTTGTCGAACGTGCACACGCCTGGACCGGCCTCAACGGCTCCCACAGAGACCAGCTCTTTGGCCAGGCCGCCGCGTCCTCCGTCTTTAGGTGTACAGCGCAGTTTGAGCCTGCAGCCGATGTCCTGATTGGACGGGACGTAGACTCTCCCACATCCTACCTCTGTCCAACTGCTGTCTTGACCTGGACCTTCCACAGCAGCTTCAGGGCTAAGACAAGAAAATAAAAAAATAAAAATAAAAATAAGGACAAAAGTGCTGGACGTCCCACAACTTCTTTAACTTGTACTTGTTGTACTAGATTGCAATACGCTGCACAATCTGCCACTTTCATCCACTTTTCCAGTGTAACTACCTTGTGTTTGGGGCATTTTCTTTAAACCAGGTGTACTCGCAGTCTTCAAGGTTCCCAAACTCTACCTCCAGCTTGGGACAGACGGGGAAGTCGGCCAGCAGGGACACCGGAAGCTCAGCGGTGATGAAAGTAGGAGCGTTCCTCTGCACCGAGTACTTCACGTCTCCCACCTACAATGACGGAAAAAGTATTCAGATTCCTAATTCCACACTGAGAAATTACTCCACTACAAGTAAATGTCCTGCATTCAAAACTAAAAGTAGAAAGTATCAAAATGTACTCAAAGTATCAAAAGTAAAAGAACTTGTCATGCAGAATGGACCCAGTCAGATTATTATACATATTCTAAATGTATTATTACAATATTTGTTTTGATGCATTCATAAAGTGTTTCAATTTTGTAGGGATAGAGCTCGTTTTTAACTACTTAATATACTGTTAGGAGGTTTCATTAAGAAAAAGAAAAAGTCCAACCATTTCACATTCATCTTGTTTTTCATGTTAAATCTTGACCTAAAAAGTTAAACAGCTAAATGTAGTGGAGTAGAAGTATAAAATGACATAAAATGGAAATACTTAAGTATTGTACAAGTAACTTAAACGTTACGTACAGTACTTGAGTAAATGTACTTCCCACCACTGCTCACCTGCAGCACGGCTCCGTCCCGCCACGCCTCCGAGTTCAGGACCGTGTCGGGCACCTCTTCCCCGGCGAAGTACAGCTTCACCACGGCGGTGGCCTCCGGGGGTTCACACGGCTGCTGCCCCTTGTTCTTCTTGGACTTCTTCGCCTTGCCTTGGCTCTTTGTGATGCCGTTGGAGATCCGGGCCAGGACCTTCCCCAGCGCCTCGTCCTGGTCCCGCAGCATCTGCTTGTTGCTGCCGTCCAGACAGAAGGAGATGGTGAGTTTGGTCTCCCCGGGGAGGCACCTCACCACGGCGGGCTCCATCCTGCCGAGGAGGCGGCAGGCTCCGGTCAGAGTCCTCGGTGCGGAGGCGAGCAGGCGGCGGGGGAGCAGAGTGAGAGCAGCGGAGAGGTGGTTAAACATGAAGCCCCAGGCAGAGACGGAGGTCAGCGGGACTAAAGTACTCCGAACAGCCGGTAACTTCAACCGCTGCGCTCCTGACGTCACCTAGCTGTGGAACTGTCCAACGGCTAGTTAGACACAATGCTAAACAGCAAAGCTAACCCGAGCAGAAATCAAAAACAGCAAAATGTCGAGTTTAAGTCACCTCTCAGCAGTCTGTTCCAAAACTAAACAACACACAAGCTTCAGAAATAAAACCGCTTCTTTAAACAACGTGTGATTGTGTTATATTCACAAAAGTTCTGTCATTTTCTGACAGCTCTTTCCCTGAAGTCATGCTGCGCTTGCTCTTCTTCTTCTATAAAACTTGGCTGCTTTAACGTTTCCACACATTAATCACTGCCACCTAGCGGACAGAGTGTGAACTGCACCAGTCACTTTTATGACGGATGATCGAGACAAAGTTTTCAGTCAGTCATTAAAGTTTTATTGCCAGATTGTTGGATTCCATAATATATTTATTTATTTAATTGAAGGTTCCACCACTTCCACAATTTTTAGTATTACTAATGTTGATAAATTAGAGCTGATTAATGCCCCAACATGTGTCAAAGGTCAAAGCCTTGGCTACTTGTTCAGCTGCCTCTTTGGAAGTTTGTGTCAGAAATTATTACATTAAAATATTTTTCTGTGTTTCCCAATTGGCTACCAACTATCTGGTCGCCACTTGTGAAGATGCAAGGTATTGGTGACTTGGTTAAGTTTTCTTCACTGAATAAATACAGAAAAATACAAATATAGAGGAAAACTGAGCACAACAAAAGATGCATTTATATTTATATTTTTATTAAATTTGTTATAAATACAAATGCAGAAATTCACTAACAGGCAAATAATAATAAAAAATAACACTAGAACTGTACATTTATAAAATCTAATCCTGAGCTGAAAATATTCAGTTGCACAATAAGTTTGTTGCCACTTTTCAGCATCAAATCAGTCGTGACTCCTTTCAGAGTTTAACAGTCTCTAATTATCTTCTCGGCTACACTACAGGATATTCTTCTCAGCGTCGTTATCCACGCAGCAGTGTTCTGGCTGCTCAGGGCTTTGGGGGAAGTAGACCTCCGGCTTGTGTTCGTCGTCGTGCTCGATGTGCTTCAGGTGCACGACCATGTGCAGGGCGTAGGCCAGGACCAGCAGCAGGATGAGCGACGTGATGAGGCCCATCAGGATGGCCGGCGTCATGAAGGTGGCGCAGACGGTCGCAGGGGAAAATTCACCAGCGGTGACGTTGAATGCCTGAATCTGAGGAGGGGACACAGACAGTCATCCTTAAAGACGTAAACAGCAGGTGTCCCTCAGCATTACTGTACAACAGGCCCTCATGGTGTTATGGCCGTGGCAGTAAGGGTCATCCTGAACGAGTGGAACTCAGTTTCACCTTCTTGCTTTAAAAAAATGGCTAAATTAAAGAGTTTCTTGTCTGTATCTTTTTAAAAAATCAGTGCAATTTGTCTGAGTTCCACTACAAGTTTCTTCAAGATCTGGGAACCTTTTATTGAACACATGAAGAGGGAGAGGTGTCAGTCTGGGGACTATATGAGATATGAAAATGTTTACTGAGGTTTAAAATCAAGGGAGAAATAAGGGTTGTTTTCTTCTACTTCTATGTAAGCAGACTTCTGTTTGCAGCCAGTGGAGTCGCCCCCTGCTGGTCACTGGAAAGAATGCAGGTTCAAGGTGTTAGCTTGGTCTCCACAAACTCCTGATGTAAATATCTCTTTAGCTTCTAAAAGCTCATCCATGTTCACCAGCTCCTCTGTAACTGTGTCTGTCTGTTTTTGCTGCTGAGCAGGTTTTGTACAGTGGGTTTTGAAACTCGCACCTGGAAGTTGGTGAAGGTGATGGTCCAGCGGCGGGCGTGGTCGGTGCTCGGCAGCAGCAGGGCGCTGTAGCGCTGCAGGCTGCTGACGTGGAGGCAGTGGTAGGAGGAGGAGGCGGGAGCGTACACGTCGTTGGCGTTGAACACGGCCTCTTCAGACTTGTTGTAGAGCAGAGAGACGTTGTCCACAGAGAACCACCACTGACCCGAGGACTCGTAGAAGGTGTTGGACAGCTGCAGTCTGACAGCAGACGGACGAGAGGACACGTCAGTCCAACTTCACCTTTAACTCTCAGGTGTTTAACCTTAAAGGTACCACGTGGAGTTTTTGACCTCTAGCAGCTCTGAAACTATGTGATTTCAGATTTTTTTAAATTTCTGATGCAATACACGTTCCTGTCACATTATTGCACAAGTTTACAGGAGATGGTGATGCACCAATAGTCAAAGAAGAAGAAGAAGAAGAAGAAGAAGAAGGCTGCATCTTAAGGGGAAATATTATACATTTTACCCTGCTACGTTTATTTTAAAGCTCTACTTTTGAGATTTAGATTAGAAATACAAACAAATGATAAATTTGTATTATTAAAAGTTAGATTACCCAGCAGTATGTAAAGTAATTACAATGACCTGCACATTTACCAGCTGCAACATTAAAGTGATATACGCATTAAAGCATCATCAATTATAATCCAACAATTTAATATATGCGATTCTGAAACAGGTCAGTCTGCATAATGAGCACTTTAAATTAAACTTTTGCTTAAGTAAGATTTTGAATGCAGCACTGGAGTAAATCTCCACAGGGCACCTTTAACATGAACAACAAGAACACATGTTTATATTTGATCACATATTTGTCTTGGTGAACATCACATAAGGTTTGATTTAAGCTGGTTGACAGACAGATTGTATCACTGACCTCAAGGACAGATCCCTCAAATCCTCCACATCTCCAAACCTCATGACCAGCCTGGTGAAGACAGACAGTAGGAGACTGATTAGGGGTCATATTATGCTATGCTAATGCTAATGCTTTAATGTTCAAAAACATTTTTTTCTCATGCTGTCTGTCTAAAAAACTTGGATTTAGCACCCGTCTCTTTAAGCCTCCTCCTGAAAAATCGTCTGCTCTGATTGCTCTTGCATATCTGAGCACTTGGCACCTCTGCACCGTCATTGCAGCAAAGGAATGACTGTAAAAACACTGTAGCACGACTTTCTACCAACATAATATCGTTGTGACACCACAAACTTACCAATGTTCAGGTTCTGAATATGGGTTGTGTGCATTTCCCCATGAAATTAGTGTTTTGATACTTTAGAATAAATGTTTGTGTGCATCTGATAGACAGACAGGTAGACAGACAGGTGTACATACGTGGCCTTGTCCTGGCGGCAGACAGACTGGCTGGTGTCGACAGGTTTCTGAGGAGAAAAGGCTCGCTCCGTCAGGTCCAACTGCTTCTGCTTGTCATAGCGGAGAGACAACTTCCTGGCCTGGAACAGGACGCACGGCTCCCCGTTGGACAACACCTGCAGGGCGGAGGTACAGAAATATGACTCCAAAATCAACTTTTTACAGACAAAAATGGCACACAGGATGTTTTTAAGAGCCCATGTATGCATGCATGTACATAAACATGTTGTTACCTGTAACTGTGGCTACTATTGTTTTTCTGCCAACAGCAACATTTCTAACTGTCCGAAAAGGCGGGAGCTCTCATGTTGATTCCACACTGTGGTATCTTAGTTTATTCTTATATTTATATTCTATGAATACATCTTTAAATATTGGTGCATCGAGAACATTTTTAGCCTAGATAATAAAGATTGGAAGCAGCTGAAAAAGTGCTCATGTGGAAGAACTGTATTACACAACTGCCATTAAAACTGAGGTTAACAATAATGATCTAAACAAACTTTTCATCATCTTTCGTTGACAATAAAATGTATAAGCATAAGCAGGTTTAGACAGTGGAAATATGTAAATATGATTTAACTGAACAAAGATTATACACATCTCTATCTCTATCGTTAATGTTTAATGTTTTTTGGTTAATTGTCTGGAGAAAACGCCACCTTGAGGGGAGGGAAGGGAACTGCAACTCCTGGAGTCTGAAGTAACTTCCTCTGCGACACATCTGGAGACTGAAGAGGCCACAGAGAGAAAAATCACGTTATTCATCATGTTCTCTGACTGTTTCACCTGCGTTTTGTTTCTGAAGCACGTTTACAGTTTTTACCTGCAGCCGTCTGAAGAGTCGATCTGCAGGAACAAAACTCTCCTCCATCCACATCCCTCCATCACTCTGTTCATCTGGAGACACAGACAGCGACAGGATGATGGACAGACAGACAGACAGACAGACAGACAGACATTTAGATGTACTTACCATAGACTTGAGACACAGCCGCTCTGTGAACAGAAGTGACAAAAGTATCAATAAATAATGTGAATATACAAATTGTTTGTCATTATTTATTTTTCCTGTTATTGATTTCTATAATAAATGATCATATCTGGCAGTAAAGTTTGCTGGTGTCTTTGAGATACTGTTTATATATTTGTTCTCTCTTATTTCTATTCCTTATTCTTTATAAGATTGGTTTTTTATTTTATTTTTCCTCTTCTAGCATTTTATTATTATGATTATAAGCATGACACATTGAAATAAATACATATTATTCATCATTCATCAGGCAAAATTCACACTAAAATTGTCAAAATCTAATTCTGACTCACTATTATTTAATGATCTACGTTTAGAAATATGTCAAAATCCAAACGTGTTGTTTGATATTATGAGAAAACAAAAACTAACATGCCAAAAGTCATTATCCACAGTCATGGTGTCTACTTCAAATTAAAGATTTAAATAATTATCATCGTAACAAACCACAGTGACTGCTGCATTAAAAGTTACAAATAACAAATCAATCTCTTTACAGTTTTAAAAAAAAAGATTAAGAAATAAAACGACTATTACTAAGTAATTTCTAATAAAAGTCAAATTAATAAGAATTGTATATTAAGAAATAATTTAGAGTTACTTCTAAAATGACAGAAAACATTATGTAACATAATGACAACACCTGAAATCTCCCTAAATAAAAGTAAATAATGAGGATTGAAAAGGCAGAGAGGTGGGACGACCTGCAGAAGAACCTGTGAGGTTTAACTTCCCAGAATGCACCTTGTTGGTCCAGTGACCCAGTCGCTCCTGGATTAGTGTTTAAGGTAACAGACACAGTGATCAGTCTGGGACAGAGACGTTCTGCTGCTGGAGGACCCTCTCTGACCCAGATTACACAGACTGAAACTCTTGTGCAACAATGGAGCAGATTTTAATATCAGAATCAGCTTAAAACTAAAACAGCAGCTAAAAACATGCAGCACATTAAGGTTTTATAATAAGAATCCTGAGCTGCAGATCAGCAGGTCGACAGAGGCGACGACAAGAATAGAGCTTCGGTGCATCCTGCAGAACTGTGTGAAGTTTAATTCAAATCCAATTCATCCTCTGCAGCATTAAAGGGGGAGTTCAGGTGTTTTGAACTGGGGATGAATAAAGCATT